>JBBPBQ010020321.1:62330487-62355548 GCA_037974755.1 Cicer yamashitae | reverse complement strand
AAAAAAAAAAAAAAAAAAACAAAAAGGCAACAGAAAGAATTTCCAAATGTCCCAACACAAAAACTTTACAATTACAAAGGCTGTATAAAATGGTCGGTTTTAAATATTGATTTGAATTTTTTTTATTGGTAATTTTAAATAAAAGAAAATTGCAAATTTTATCCTATGATAAACGTTCTTATTTTGTCTCAATTTTCTTTGACAAAAAAGATTAGGTATCTAAAAAATAACCCTAAACCAAAACAGTGTTAAATTACCGATAACACCACGCATAGCAGCCTCAATGAAAAACAAAGAAGAAGAATATGTCTCTCAGAAAATTTTGTAAATTTGAATTAATATATTAATGTTAAATTATAATATTATAATAATTAAATATATGATACTTTCCTTTTTTAATCAAATGAATGAAAAACAATCAAAATTTTCACAATAAAAATGGGAATTACGAATTGAAAGCCAATGAATTTGTTATTTAAATTAAAATATAATCCAATTTTAAATACAAAATTGATTTAATAAATATGGTATCTTTTCAAACTCTTTTAGTGTGCAGCAAAATTAGATCAAAACTCATATTAATAAAAATCTTCCATCAAAAATTTGAGATTCTGGCACCATTTTAAAAAAGCTTAACTATTAAAGCCAAAACATTAAATAAAGAGAAGATGAAAAAAATAAACAAATCAACAAGAGTGTAGAATACTATTTTTATTATAATTTTTAAAAATAGTTTATTATTGTTTAAAAATAGGAAATTAATTTTCAACTAATTAAATAATAGGGATAGTTGGCAACCACCACGGCGGTGCACGGTGATTCTCTAGCAAATACATTATTATTTGTTAAAAATAATATATAAGAATTAAAATACAAATTATGTTTTTTTTCTAGTAAAAATATGTTTTATAATAAAAAAAACATATTTAAATTATTATTAAAATTCTGTTTTTAAAACATAATTAAATTAATAAAAAAATCTGATTTGTTTAAAATAAATAAATTAAATCAGTTTAAAAAACTAATAAATAAACTTAGTTTTAGCAATTACTAGTTTTAAATTAATTAAAAAACTAATTTTTAAAACAGTTTATTATTGAATACACCAAAATACAAAGGACATTTTAGTCATTTTCATATGTAAAATAAATATATTAATTAAACTATCAATTTTTTTAATAAGAGTACAATTTACCACACATATTTATGTTTAAGAACAGAAGTAGTATATAAATTATTTTTATAATTAAAATTTTTAGTCAAAAATTATCACAAAATTCGTATATAATTTAGTTTTTATATTATCGATTAATCTCTATTGTGGAATCATTATAAATATTTAATTTTTATCATAAATACTTTTATAATTTCTGGTTGTGATGTAAAAATTAAAATCAATAAAATAAAAGTGCATGTTTGGATTATTTCTGGGTGTAGGTTTGTCAAGGTCACATCGTCTAATTAGTCCAAATAATTTATCTCATCACTTAATTAATTAAATTTGTTCATCTAATTTAATAAAGCACAATTTCAGTACATCTAATCGAATATTATGTCCTACTTAATCAACTAACGTATATAAAAGAATTGATATTTTTTATAGTTCAACAAAAACATTCCAAAGATCATTTATCACAACAGTTCTTTATAATTGTACATAAATACACATAAAATTCACATATAAGAAATGATACCTGAACAAAATTGTCACAGTAAGTTTGGTCGATAAAGGGTTTGAATGGCTAGTTATTAAGTTAATATAATTGTTTAAAATCTACTAAGTGTCTGGTCATTTCAGATGTTTTTTTTATACCACATTTGTCTTCCCTTACATCAATATGTAATCATTAATAACAACAATAGACTATTTATCAAAAAGACACATCACTATACACATTAATTCCTATTTTATTTTTAATCAAACTCATTTCGTATTTTGATCAACAAAAACGTGAAGTCTACAAAACAGCTGAATTAAGACTGTTCTCTTTTTGGTTGGATATCTCAATGACATGCTGCAAAAATAAGTGTTACAATTATTCCTTTAAAATAGAAAAGAAATCAAATGCAATATTAAGATAAATTAACCGAAGAATGATTATGAATGGTGAAAACAATTTTAAGCTCTAACAATTCTACAGCAACAAACAATTTTGCAAGCTCTCAAAATTTAGAGAGATGTAGTGTTTCAAATGTTTTGATTTATTTATTTTTGACAAGTGTAAAAATCATAAAAAAAAATATATTTTATTATACCACATGGATATAATATAGTAAAAAAAAATCCGGGGTTACGTAAAAAGATTTTTATGTGATAACCATACTTGAATGGATAAATAAAAAATATAATATTTTATTATATATAAAAATTTAAAATTGTAAATTTATAAAAATATATTGGAGAGAGATAGTAAATCAAATTTTAGTTAATATTTTTAATAATTAAAAAATATTGGAATTTATGTTTGGAAATTTTATTTTATAATTATAGTAGTTATTTTTGTAATTATAAATTATTCCATCGATTTTTTTATAATAAACGTCTAAATTATAATTTAGTCTAAAAAATGAAGTCTTTTTCTAATCTTAAAAATTGGGCCTAATAACAGAAAAAGTGCAACTTTAATAATTAAAAAAATGGATAATATTTCAATCAAATGAAGATCTAAAAAATATAATATTTCATGTGATTTGATTAGATTAATTCATGTAACAAAAAAATTTTAACTATAATTCAACTATCGCAATTCAAGATACACCACACTATGTCAATATCTATGTTAAAAGTAATTCAAGATACACCACACAATGTCAATATCTATGTTAAAATTTTAACTATAAATTTTAAATTTTTTTTAAATTTTTTTAGATATTATTTTCTTATAAATTTTAACTAGATTTAATATTTTTTAGATATTATTTTCTTATAAATTTTAACTAAATCTATATTGATTTTTATTTAAAAAAGAAAATTTTGGGTGGCTGTGGGCAGCCAACAAGATCCGACCATTAAAAAAAAAACCGTGTGTCCTGTAAAGATACATAAAATGTATATAAATATAATTTTGAATCTAATAAATATATTATTTTATAATTTTATTTTATATATACCTAGTTATATAAATATAATTTTGAATCTAATAAATATATTATTTTATAATTTTATTTTATATATACCTAGTTATATAAATATAATTTTGAATCTAATAAATATATTATTTTATAATTTTATTTTATATATACCTAATTATATAAATATAATTTTGAATGTAATAAATATATTATTTTACAGATATCTAATTATATAAATATAATTTTGAGTCTAATAAATAAAATAAATTTCATTTTTAATTTAAGAATTTTGAAAAAAAAAACTCAATTTTCTTTTTAACCAACAAAATTAAATAAACCTAAATCAGATTTGCGCCTATAAAAAAAACCCTAAACTAAAACAATCTTCCATAAAAATTAGATGAAAACCCAGATTAAAAATCTTCCATCAAAACCCAGATTAAAAAATTAAATGAAAACCCAGATTAAAACCAAAACATTAAATAAAGAAAAGATAAAAAAAAAAACAAATCAAGAAGAACGTAGAGAAATGCTCAGATATATGTGTGGAAAGATTCAATTCCCAGGCCCTACATAAAGGCCTCATAATGAGCTGGGATACACATTATCATCATAGCAAATAACAATTCAAAACAACAAAATAGTTGAACCAATGAATTTCTTTAATCAGAGAAACACAGTAGAGAAAGAAAAAGAATACACACACCATCTCAACTGTGATTTCCCTGATTAAAATTATTCTATGGATCAAATGAAAACATCAAAGAAAGAGAGAAAACGAACTGCAAACAAAAACAACATGGGACAAAACTAAATAACTAGAGAAGAAGAAGAATGCGCAGTTTTTTTATTTGTGGGATGAAAACATGAGAATGGGCGATGAGGTATTTAAAGAGTGTGGCAGTGTTGTTAGGGTTACCTAGCATATGGATTTTGTGTGAAACAAAAAATACCCGTTTCTATTCTTTTGTCGGGCCAATAGTTCCAAAAAAAAAACGGAATATAAAAAAAATTAACTGCAAAATTAAAAATGGGCTGATTTTTTCTATATTCACCTCTTAATATTTTTGTTAAACCTTGATTGTTCTTCATGACTTCGGAAATTTTTTGTTTTTTTATTTTTAGGTTTAATTTTGAAAACCTAAACTTTTTGTATTTCTCGCAACAACAAAATAATTTTAAAAAATTAAAAATGGTTATAGATCACATGTTTTTCTAGTAAAAACAATATAATCTATTAATTTATAGTACAAAACTCAAATTTTATTTTAGAAAAAAAAACTCAAAATTTAAAATTTTCAAAATATGTTTTATTTCGGACAATTAGCAAAATCTATTTATTATTCCGAAAAACTCAAGATGGATAGTGAAAATTTCAAAATTAAACAAACAAAATAATTAAAAGAGACAAAAGTAAAATTAACTTTTTACTAGATCTAGGGGGTTAGAGGCGAAATGTGGGGTATACAAATGATCAATCAAATATTAGAACATTGGGAAGAATTTTTCTCACACCTCAAAATAACTTTTGATTTACATATTATGAAGAACACAATTTTTATCTGTTCGAATGTGTACTTTCAAGAAAAAATACAATTCTTAACCCGTTCAAAATTACACTTCCGAAGATTTGTTAGAAATAGGAGGGTGGACAAAGTTGTTTTCTTAAAGTTAAGAATATTACAGCCCACAAGATTTGGGCCTTAGTTCAATTCCATCAACAATTAGCCCACCTTTCAAGTGCACACCTTTGACCTCCTTGAGACACAATCTAAGCTCTTGAACTGATTCAGTGTAGAAACTTCCCAACTCAATCTCCAACCAATCATCATCGTCATAATGTTTTTGCACAGAATAGCAATTACAAGAGACTTTCCCATTTCTTTTGCAAATATAAACATTTCGTTGTGATTTGTAATTACCAAATTCTATAGACACCTCTGATGGTAATGTGTCTAACCCGTAAGCACGGTCCACAATTTTTATTTTTAGATATGCTCCGTATATTGTTTTAGGAGATAATATTTCAGTGTTTATGCTCCCCTTGATTTCTAGCCAACAAATTGTTCTTAGTTCAGCAGTTTCGGTAAATCTACACATAAAATACCAAAGATGGGTGAGATCGAGTGGAAATGTGTAACAATTTGAGCAACTAAGATAAGTATGAACATTGTGTCTAGGACAGGAAGTTACTCGATTCGAAATTGGCTCGATCTGACTTGTTAAAAATGTGTTTGATTGACTTAAGTCTAATATGAATATTTTGTTTTAGTTTGAACTCAACACCATTTAATTTCAGGAACAACTTGGTCTAACTCATTAATTTGAATTACATAATTTACAAGTCAAATTTTTTAAAATATTTGACCTTCTAATGCAATAATTTAATTATAATGTTAAATAAAATATTTGTCTAATTGAAAAGTATAAATGTAAATCAATTCTATGAAAAAAATAATAATTATATTTTCAACATAGAATTAGAGCCGACCCAATGGTAAAACCACCAACACAACCGTTTTAAGTCTCTAAAAATAAATAATTTTTATTTAATTAAATTGTCTCTAAAAAAAATTTGACTTAATAAAAATGACTCACATTCAACATTTTCATATCTAAAAATAATAAAATCTTATATAAAACTAATATTATCTCAACAAATGTTAAATTAATTGTCTTGACTATCTATTGAAAAAAAAAAGTATACAAAATTGATTATATTAATTTAATAAATAATTTTTTATTCTAGAATGTCTAAATAATAGTTTTTCATGATTCTTTTTTATAATTTTTACTAAAATACTATTATAGTATCTTGGTATTTAAATTTGCGTTAGACATCCGTAGACCATACATAAAACTAATTAATATTAAGCTTTAAATCGTTATTAGTTATATCTCTGTTTTTCATTATCTTAAAAAATGGAATCATTAGTAAACATACAAAATCTTATTCAACAACATAATTAAGTTTTTGATTCAAATGAGTTGAATTATATATAACTCAAATTCAACTCATTTTATTCATTAACCAAAATTGATAATTTAATTATCAAATTGAATCTCAAACTATATTGAATTAACTTAATTCATTATCATACCTGTTTTGTGTGTGCTAGTAGAGAAAAAATATTATTATGATTATCCTATGGGACATGATATAAAAAGAAAAAATATTACTTTTTAGAGAATGAGTATGATGCACAAACCGTGAGCCTTGAACATGTTTCCAGGACCAATACAGATGGTTGTTTCCATATGTAATTGAAAGTTGTCTTGCACTCAACGAGTAACATATTTTGCCTGTTGTTTTCTCAACTGAGAACATCTGTTTCTAACAAGGTATTGTTAACATTATCATAATTGATGCAACTTGCTGCAAAATCAAATGTTCTAGCCTTATTGTCATTCTATATTTCAAAATTGGTTCCTCTATTATATGGAGTGCTGCAGCGGTGGAGACTGTTATATCTAGTGAAAGAAAGTTTCTCACACGGGATTTAACAATATCCACAGCTACTACACAATATAATAGTTATAGAGGATCCAAATTATTATATTATTTTCTTTTTTATAATATATTAATATATTTTTTTACTTGCGACAAAACTATCATAAATACCGCAAATAATTGTAAAATTGGGTTATTATCATATACATAAATATTTTGCTAGTTATAAGAAAAAGCAAATTCAATAAGCTTTGACCTGACATTTTTTATTTATTTTTGTTTTGTAATTTTTTTAGTGGATGTCTACATTTTCGAAATTTCTATATTCATTTCATGTTATAATACTTTTTAGGATTAAATAAATTTTAATCTTTATAAAATTTTAAAATTTTATTTTTAATCTCGGTAAAAAAAATCCTACTATTTAGTCATATAAAATTATCATGCAAACATTTTTCTTGATCTATACTAGAATGTCAACATGTATTTTTGAATTTGTTTTTTGCAAATATATATAGAAAATTACAGAAAGTTTAACTATTAGAATTTAGAAATTTTTTAACTTGAAATAAATTAAATATGAATTTTAAAACATTATAAACTCAAGAAAAAAAATAACAATAATATGGACTTAGAGATCAAATTATGAACTCATTTTTGCTTCACAACTTTTTATAATATTGTAAGCATGACCGTTAAAAAAACATTCAAAAATATTTGATGACATTTCAATAAGAACTACAACTACTTACTTGATAATTTTATAAGAACTAAAAAGTGTAGCTTTTTACCAAAACTAAAAGCAAAATTTTAATATTTTATAGAAATTAAAAACTTATTTAACCTTATTTTTTTTATAAAATAATAGCATGTTTTTTGTTTGAATTGTTTTATTTTTCAAACACTATAAATTGTAGAAGAAAATTCTTAACTAGGTGAATTGTTCATCCACAAGCAGCAAAGCAAATATGAATTTAGATTCAAATTAATAGATATGAATTTAGTAAATTCATATTTGCTCCCCCGCCTGAGCATACACAAGCAACCTTAAGTTAACAATTATCACATTTATAGTTATGCAATTTGACGTGTTGAATGTTGGTGTTATATATATTGATGATGCTATGGATTAAATATATTTTAGTATTTAGAAAAAGGAAAAATA
Source organism: Cicer yamashitae (assembly GCA_037974755.1). Lineage (NCBI taxonomy): Eukaryota > Viridiplantae > Streptophyta > Magnoliopsida > Fabales > Fabaceae > Cicer > Cicer yamashitae. The sequence goes on along the minus strand of JBBPBQ010020321.1, from coordinate 62,347,860 downwards.
TTTGGTTTCGGTCATCTGAATTTAAAAACTATCTTATACACAGATTGTTAAAGACGAGTATTAATTATAAACTCTTTAATATATATTTTTTAATGCATTTATTTTTATTTATTAAATTTAAATAAAATTTATTAAATTATGTAAATTTTACATAAATTTAATGTGATGATGTGAATATGAACGAATAAAAACGAGAAATGTGTTGAACAATGTACAATTAATGGAAATTGTGTCAATTTGCTTAGTAGTTAGTACTCATAGTCTCTAAGCCTAACTTTATTAAGGGTTTATTTGGTATTCAAATTAAGAGAAATATGATAGGATAAACTATCGATTATATTCGATTTTAATCCAATATTTAATAAATTAATAAAATATAACAAATTAAATTTATATTTTATTTTATCTTGTCTCTTTAGTTAAACTTTTATTATGAAGTAGTAGGTATGTTAAAAGTTAAAAATCAATAAGATATGTATTTCATCATTTATATTTATTAAGTCTAATATAATTATAAAAGTTTAAAATGTAATAAAATACAAATATATTTTCAATAAAGAAATAAAAGTTTATAAATATTAATCTAAGTAAATATAATTATCAAAAAATAATTTAGAAAAAAAAAAGTCAAATGTACTAGTACTATTCTTGTAAAAAAAAAAAAAAAACATTGCTAGTATAGTAGAGAGAATTTGATATAGATTCATTAATTTGTTTTGTAAGTGTTTACGGACTTATACCACAAATATTGAAAATAAAAGACAAATATAAATATGAGAAATTTACCTTGTTACCGTCATCAATTAGTTGCGGTTTACACAACCTGAAAAATAACTCTTTCTTTGTAGAACACGGGAATGAGGGTCCCACCAGTCTAGAAACAATTTCCTGATAATTATGTGGCAAAAATTTAGCCCACACAGTATCTGAATCTGCCATTGATTTCACAACCGATGAGATTAGAGAAGTCCTACACACGTCTAGAGGCGATGTAAATGATAAAAAATGTGCAAAACAATCTTCCGGAAGAAATTCCATACTCGTGATTATTTTGAGTAATGTTGATTATTACTTTGAAAATAACGTAATTGGGAAGAGACCAGATTAAAAAGGTAGTTTGATTTCAATATTGACATCTGGTAAGTTATATGCTTATATATATTAAATGGTTTGTCTGACCGGGGTCCATACATATCGCTAGTATGACGACATATTTTTTAATATGCATAAGGATGTCAACATGGAAGCCAAAACATGAGCACATCAAAAATCAGATCGCCATTTTCCTTAATTTAGAACCCAACGAACGTGGTCTCACTTTTCTTCAACACGGGAGTGTTACCGTTACCGTTGCCGTCTCGATCACTCCAAATACCTTTTATTCTTATCTCTGATTTTCACTATGCACAAATTTTCTTTTTCTATTTTCTTTTCAATCAATCCCCACTGATTTACGTGGGAATTCTATCAACGTTAAAATATTATAAATTTATATTGTATTTAAGGACTTAGTAAAAACAATTATAATTAAAGATGGATTTTAATATACTTAGACTTTTTTAAAATAATATGAATCATATTAATGTGATGTATTAATAATACGACACTTTTCTATTGATTGACATGTTGTTAAGGTTTATGTTATTACACAAGTTATTTATTGATGTTATTTTTAGGAATTCAAGTGGTGGTAATGTTGGATGTTGTTCGGATTATAACTTAGTGTTACTACAATGTTTCATGTCAAACTTTCATATGGTATGTATCTTACTGAGGGCGTTCACTTTAAAATTTAGTTTCATTTTTAGATAGAGTGTGACTTATTGTTGGTCGTTCAATCTTTCAATAATTCAAATCTTGTGTCTTAAAAGGTGAAGATTATATGATTGAATTGTATCTCTTATAAGACAAATGCAGTTCTACGTCTCTCACAATTATTGGGAAGACAACATGTTCACTGACAAATTTGTTAATTGTTTTACTTGCTGAAATTTACCGCAGCGTTGTATTAATAATAACTTTTAACACAATCAATATAATATTCTCTTTTTCGCTTTAGTTAAGTATGATATTTGTGTTATTGTCCCTTTGAGTTTTCTATGAAGGATTTTAATTAGTCAATATTACTCTTTACTTGAATTTTTGTCGGATCCTAATTTTTTTTTAATTCAATAAATTTATGAAGATATTGCAATAAGTGATATTTGCGTCAACATAATTGAGAAATCAATCTCAATTATACCATATGACTGCCATGTTCTTTCACTTTAATATTTTACTTAAAAAATACTAATGTGATGTATTATTTTATTTTGAATTATTTTGTTTAAAATAAATAGAAAAATGATATAAAAATACTTGTAACATGTCTGTACCTTTCTAAAAAAAATTTTGCAGTAGTATTATTGGAGAGAGAGACCACGCAAGACGAAGGGCATGATGTGCTCAACATCTCTCATCTCAACATCTCTCATCTACTAAATCTACACCTTCCTATAAACTCTAACTAGTTTTAACCTCTTATTTGGATTTTTAGTATCACATGTAATAAATTTTTATAAAACCGTAAGAAATGTGTCTTTATAATATATTTTTAAATCTTATTTTTTTTAATGTTAAATTTATATATCTTAGAAACCTCTTCACCAGTAACACTATGGAGTTATATGTTGATAATTTGATGAGTGAATCTCATTATTATAAAATCAATTTATGAAATGATAAATTCCTATCACTATAAAATATTTTCAGATATTATATATTTACAATTTGAGATTATTTTTCTCAATACCTCTATAGCTAGAACTATTTTATCTTCTAGTCATAAAAAATATAAATGCAAATAAAAAATTCTAAAGTACATTTTAATTACAATTACAAACATTTTAAAAATGCACGCAAAAATCAAAACTCATTTTTGATACAATATATTGTTGTTTTTTTATATAATATACACACACTCAAGATCTCATTTTGGTCTCACTTCAATGCCTTCAACTATAAGCCCTCCCTTCAACTGATAACCAAGTTCCGTAAGACTCATCTTAATCTCTTCATCACCCTCACCACTAAAAAACTCTCCAATCTCAATCTCCATCCATCCATCTAATCTCTTAGCTGGCACATGAATACTCCCTCTATCTTCTTGTGCTTGTACAACTCTGTTTCTTCTATTCCCATAAAATAGTGTCTCCATATTACACTTGTTCTCGTCTTTATTGCACAAATATGCTTTCCCTCTTTTCACTATGTTTCCCATCTCAATTGTTACATCTGAAGGAGCTGAGTCAAGTCCATACGCTCGATGAGAGACTTTCATAACAAGATAAGCTGCATATGATGTGTTTGGCGTTAGATTTTGTGCTCTGATTTTGCCTTCTATTTCTAACCAGTTCACTGTTCTCAGCTCAGCTACCTCTGCGAATCTGCAAATTATTAATTTCTTTACTGTCATTATTTCACAGTTATTTTGTATCCTCTAAACCAACTCCCTTAATTAATTAAAACATTTTTTTTAATTTAAAATGTATTTAATTAGTATTATTATACTAATGAATTATTTAATAGATTTGACTTTTTTTTATTACAATTCAATTTAATTTATGTCTAATTAATTATATATTTTGCACATTCTAAGTAGAAAGCTAATTATATAAAATAAATACCTAGATTCAGGGATTGGTTTCCAAATCCAGAACATTGGATCGATGCTCCACGTTATTGACAGCTCCCTTGCTGATAACATATAACATTTTTTTCCCCAACGCTTTTCCAATCTGAAGCTCTGTATTCATCACGTGACAGAACAAAACAGAATACATAAAATAAGAGTATCATAAACTAATTAAGGTTAATTAGTTAGAAGCAAAACAAGTAATGAAGTTGAAGGATAATTACCTTATTGCCACCGTCAAGGAGAAGGGGACGACAAAGTGTACGAAAGAGTTGTTTGTACGAAGAAATGAATTTGAAAGTGAATGGATTCAAAACCCTTGAAACAATGTCTTCGTAATCGGAGGGTAAAAATGTCTTCCAAACTAAGTTCGAGTTTGCAACTGAGACAAAGGTGTTTGAGACTAATGAAAATCTACATGCATCTTGTGGAGATGTGTGTGATAAGATTGCATAAATACAATCTTCCGGCAAAGAAAAAATTGATGTAGTGGAATTCATTAAATCAATTCTAAATATGATATGTTTGGATTGGTATTTTGTTTTGTTTGGTTTTAGGACTTAGCGAAGGGTAACATAGATGGAAGAAAAATTAGGGAGAAGAAAACTATGTTAGAGCCAGCGGGTTTTCCAAAATAAAAACTCAAAGACAGATGTGAATTTGAGGGTGTTTATACCCGCCCCTTAAAATTATTATTATTATTTCTAAATTTTTATATAAATATGTTTGTTTATTTTATTTAATATTTGTTATATATTATCAATTTTAATATCTTCTACATGAAAAATATGATTTTAATATTTTATTTATTTATTATTGTAGAATAATTATTAATTTTATATACATGTATTTATTCATTTTATTTAATATTTTTATATATTATCAATCTTAATATCATCTCTATAAAAAATATGATTTTAATTTTAATTTTAATTTTATTTTATTATAATTATTAATTTTTTTAAGCATGTATTTATTTATTTTATTTAATATTTTTGTATTATCAATTTTAATATCCTCTCTAAAGAAAGTGTGATTTCACTTTTTTTATATATATTATTGTATTAATTCTAATAAATATGACTTTTAAATTTATTATTTTATATATATAAACGGATGCAAAAATTGGGGTGGAGAAACCTAATCCATGTCATGGACGAGAATGGAGATCTAAATTTCAAACTCAATAAAAAAAATAAAGTCCAATACAACTTTTTCTCATTTAGTTGGATGTGAGGTTAGTAAAATATGTCACTCTCTATATCTGTACAAAAGTATGATAACTGTGTTTTCGATAAGAAAATTTCATTTTATACTCTTAATCTTCACCTAAAGACCGAGCCAACCAACACACATGTAGGCTCAAGACAAATTAATACGAGACAATGTAAAATGTATAATAGTATTCAAGTAAAATTTAAAATCTAAAATAATTTATTAAATTAATACAATTAATTTCGTGTAATCTTTATTTTTAATTGATAATAACTTCAATTGATTTGAATATTTGTTAGACAATATTAATTGTAGATAATATTTTATTAATTTTAGTTTTAAAATAAATAAAACATAATGTCTTTTTATTATATAATTTTGTTTTATTTTTTTGAGAGGTCTAAAACAATTGTGCTGGTGACCTTACTTTTAGATTAATTATTCTCGAAAAACTCACATTTGTTTTAAATTAAAATTAAATTTTGTGATAAATATATTTTTAGTCCTTATATTTTTTTTTTCATTTTTACTCCTTAATATTTTTGGTCAATAATTTTAGTTAAATATCCTACACAAATTGTGGTTAAAAAAACCAACCAAAAAATATTATGATGATTAAAAATTAAAACAAAAAGTTATACAAACTAAATAACAAAATTTTGTAAGAATTGAATATATTTAACCTTTTGTAATTTATTTAAGTCTATCATATATGACTTATAACACTTTTTACTTAATTAACATGACTAGAAGTGAAATATGAAAATGTCTCATTTTTTGCAAGTCACGTGCTTAAGTCTCTACTCATATTGAATATGAGTCATCTACTCCCTTGAATTGACATATCATTTTCTATTCTATTTTTTTAATAAATTGAGAAAGGTCTAAGTTTTTATTTTTTTCAAGTCTCTACTCATCTCTAGTCTACTCATCTCTAGTGATATTATTAATGGTCATTTTATAAAAAATTTAAAAAATTATTTGAATTTTTTGTCATGAAATTACAAGGTCTAAGTTCTTATGATTGAACTAATGTCTCATGATTCATTCTAAATTATTTTACACTCTGAAAAATTTGTTATGTTACATTTTCTTTATTAATAATTCAATTTTATTTTCCTTTAATATTTTATCCGGTGAAAATTATTGTTATAAAATATTATATAGCTTAGTTATTAATCCTTTTTTTTCTTTTCATATTTGAATATTTTAAACTTGGATATGTGTGTATAAATATTTATATTTTAAAATAATTATCTTTTAATACATGTTTTTTAAAAAATAGCACTTCATAAGTTAATAGTTTTTTTTTTTAAAAAAAAAAAAGAAAAAGGAATTTTGTTTCAAAATAAAAGGCATAAGACATACCACAGATAAATTCAATATTACAAGGCAAACCAGCAAAACATCAGAACACAGATGCAACAACCAGTCTCCACCCCCACTGATAAATCTCAAGTTAACTTAAAATCCATCCCCCTAAACCATTCTCGAACCTACCAATTTACGGAATAACAAATAGAGCAAATGATTACAATATATTAAAATAAGCGTCCACGTATGAAGTATTATCCGATTTAGGTGTACATGGAACTTTTACTACGCTTCAGTGGTTTGAGGAATGTGAAAATAGTGTATAAAAATTATTTTTAGTCTCCATTACCAACTGATGTGAAATTTTTTAGTGTAATATAATCAACTTCTCTATTGGCTGTGGTCAATTCGAGCGACTGGAGTGAAATTGCACTCGCGCACACTGCTTGCACTCTTCTTGCAACAGTATAGGTGCTTTACAGTAGTAAATTTTATTATATTTTAATTAAATAAAAATAAATAAATACTCTCAATCTTATCAATATATTTAGGAGGGAGTATTTATCTTGTGTTACTACACATGTAGTCAAATATGGAATAATGATAAGATGCTGCGGCTCTAATATTCTATGCTTGCGTTTGGATCTTGAATTTTAACTAATTATGAACATTTTGTCAACGGTGTGGTTCCATAAATGCAATACAAGTTAACTGGTTAAACCATTATACAGCAATATATTAGTCATACCATATTTCGAAGATATATACAAGCATACCGTTTACTTTGAAATTCCTGATATGTTTTATTTTTATTTTCATTAATGAGACATTTATGTGGTGACAACTTTATATCTATAATAACACTAAAATACATGTAATATATTATGTCATGATGTCACTCACTTAAACTTAGAGGAATAATTGACTTTAAAAGTTAAAGTTTTAAATTGTAGAAATAAAATCCACAAAAAAGTAAAATGACTTAAAAAAATTGTATAAAAAATGACTAAAATCAAAACTCCTCCGAATATAACACATAAAAATCACAAATAATCTGAATGCTTTTTATATGGGCCGGAGGTGTTTTTGTAACTTGGACGAATATATGTCCCTTAAAAAACAAATCCTAGAATACATTTTTAATAATTTAAGTTTAACTTAATTTTTATTTAAGTTTATTAATTTTTTTATTTGACTATTTAAGTTACATTTGTTTGTACCATTAATCTTTAAAATATATTAAATTATATTTTTAAGTTTAAATTTTTTTTCGAACTATTGTCATAATTATTAAGATTTAATCGAAACATCGCAACAAGTGAGTAAAATACTTTACATGAATGAAAGAAGTTAAAAATATTAATTACGTGAATATACATTTATTACCTTGTTATTAAGACTATATATCTATTTAAATTGTTGTAAAAAAATAAAAAAATATTGACTTTTTATAAAATTTGATGAAAGTTTTAAAAAAATTATTGTTGCAATGTTGAATAAAATTTCAAATGAGTGCAAACTTTCACTTGAAATAATTATTATCGAAATTAAAATAATAGATTAAATGTATAAACCAAGATAAAATGAATTTAAAGTACTTTAGAAGGAATTGAGTTAAACACTATACGTGTATTTTTAATTTTAACTAAGAAACACATAAATCCGAACCGTGTCGAGTGAGGTGCTCCATTCCCGTTACCAATTTTTACAGTTCTAGTGAGGGTCGTTGCCGTCGTCGACTACTATAGGAGACCTGTTTCCTTCTTCAGGTTGACTTATTGTTCAACTTTACTATTTCCACCCCCTTTTTCACTTTGATGACGTGCTACTAATTTACTCCATCTTGTTTTCTGTTTGCCAAAATGAGACTTCCGTTAAACTTCAAATAACCTATCACAACTTTTGCGTAAATTTATTTGATTATTACATGGAGAATAATTAATTGACTAGGAAAATTTTCAAACTATGGATAAGTGCCATACATTCTGAATGAAATTATTATTTATTCAAAAAACTTAGGTCATATACATTTAGTGTGCTGCAAAAGTTTGAGTAGTAGTATAATTTACATTTATTATTAAACATGAATTCGTGTATTTATGAAATGTCATTGTATATGTTAAGTTTTCCCAAATTGCAGGCTGAATTGGAATTTTTTGAAGTAGCAAGTGAAGCCTGATGGAACCAATTGAAGTAAAATCCGGTGCATTGGTTTCTCTACAAGATCTGCGCCCATCGTCTCCTTTTTTCAAGCAAGGAGCATCCCTCAGAATAGTTGGAAAGTGAGTGATCCCATTCTAACTCTATTGTTTTTGTAACTTTTTGAATTCAGAATGATTGGGTTTTGTTGCTGCTGCTGCTGATTATGAATGAATGTGTGATGTGTAATGCTTGAGGCATTTAGGTAATCCCATGCTATGGTTATGCGTTTAGATAGACTATATGTTGTCAATAGCGGTCTGGGGCGTTTTGTTTTGCACTTGGAGCGCAGCTAAAAGGACGCATTAGTGTAGGGGGGAGGAATCAGGACAGTCCAAAAAAAGAATGGAAAACCTTTTATTTTATTTTATTTTTTTATTGTTATTGTAGAGTAGCGATCATCCTGCAATCTCGGTTTTGGGGTCAGCCACTTTGCTCCACAGTCCGTGATTGACAATGTAGCGTGTAGACTTTTAAGGACATCAAGTAACAAAGGTTACATGGATACCACCAATAGTGGTTATATTGTGTTTGGAGCGGTATTTTCAATTGCTGATCGTGGGAAATAGCGATTTGTTCAAATCCCGCTGTGCTACAGTGCTAAAGCGCTGCAATAGTGGATATTTGACAAAGTTTTGTACTAAATGGCGTATTGCAGAACAATAGCGATCAGTTCAAATTCCTCTATGTAGCCTATAGCGCTGCTATAGTGGCTATTTGAAACCACTTGTTTGGAGGGATTATCAATGGCATTATAGCTGTGTGACTAGGTGAGAATTGCAGAGATTGGCTTTTGGTTTTGTCATGGATGTATAGCAGGAACAAATATTGACATTAATGGCATGGTGATGGCAGTTTGAATATGGTTTAGTAAATACTAAACAGTGTGTAGATTTTGACCAGCTAGGAGAAAGTTGGCATACTTTGTATATCTCAGATCTATAAGTCCCTTAATTTTAGAGGTTCCAAAATTACGAAAGATATCAAATACATCGATTCGTTCCTCCAAAACACAGCATGCTGACATGAATTGGAGATAAGTTTCAGTGTAAGAAACACATGTTCTCTACTAGAAGATAACAAATTTTTGCTGCAAGTTCTGTTTGATTGAATGTAGTTCTCCTTTGAATTTCATTATGTATTCATGATTTCATTCTGAGCAATATTATATTACACATCTACATTGTACAATAAAATGCATTCCAGATCCAGTTCTTAACCTGAACTTGTAGACAGTTTTATCTAGCTCATTAGTTAACATCTGAGTATTAGTTTTCAGCTATCAAACCGCAAGATTTTTGTTGTAATTCACTTTAAGTTCTGCCATTGAGTTTATTATATGTATTTTACCAACTATTGTGAGAGTGCGACATCTCTGCATTGTGGATGATGGATCAACCTGACAGTTCTACCTTCCAGTGGTTACATAAAACAAGTGTTTTACTAACATATAGGATAGGCCTAATTACATTTCTGATTTTTGTAGATTCACCAAACTTCAATTTTGTTCCAGCTAGTATTACAATAGTATTGCCCCTGTAGATTTTAAATAGATTCAATTATTAAGACCCCTTGACCCTTGTTAGTTTTCTGGTTTACTTTAGTCAATTTTTAGTCTTTCTTTACTGATACGGCACTAAACTGCTTGTGACACTATTTTGCTGATTTGGCATAAATCGAACACCGGGGAATCGCGTCAATTTGAGAACTATCTTCAACTGAAACTAGGGGGATAAAACTAAATTTGGTAATACTAGAGACTGGAAATGATGAACCGTAGAATATTTTTACCACTAATTGATATAGTCCATGCAAATTGTAGTGATGTCTGAATGCGTTATCTAATTGTCTATATCCGCTTAATCAGCACAAGCCGCTGTATGATTGCATTTGGCAGAAAAATATTGCTGTATTATATATCTTTTGATGCTACCGTCGTTAATGGTGATTGTGAAGTATATCATTGAATAACTTATGTCAGGCCTTCCACAGGTTACTCGAATACTCTTTAGAAACAGGCCTAGCAACAGTTATCGATGGTGATAACATTTTAAAAGTTAGTATTGAGACTCTGAAGGACCTTAATTTTCAAGTTGGCTCTGTCTACCAATTCATTGGTGAGCTCCTTATCCAACCTGATCACGAGGTACGTGATTGTCAAGGTTTGGTTAAAGCCTTAACTGACCCGATTTTCTCTTGCAAACACACTTGGATTCATGATATAAAGGTGTGATTCATGTGAATGAAAAGATAATTGAGCATGGTGTTCTTTGTTTCTTGTTAGGGAGTTTTGCAGGCACGTGTTGGTAGAAATATCGACGGGATTGATCTCAATCTTTATCATCAGTCCTTGCTGCTTTTGAGACAGTTTCAAGCCAATCATTTGAATAATTGAGCAACTTAACTTTGCAGGATTATTTTGTACACAACAAGGCATCATATTTTTCTCATAATACAAATATATGGAAGGTTGATCCCTTAATATTTTCATAGCAGTATGTTGTCACAGAGATACTGAAAGCATAAACATATTTTTATCAATGCTCTTTATTCAAGGGCGTGATGTTCAGCAACTGAAGATCCTGTTTACTTCATGTTTTTATTCTGATGTTAAAATGAATATTAGAGAAGATATTATAGAAGTTTTTGAAAATGCATTTTACATATAGATTGAATTTTTTTTGAAAATTTTGTAAAATGTCGAAACATTGTTTTTAATGCATCTGAAAATGCATTTCCTATAGCTAGTTTTCATCTTCTTTCTATCACAATTAAAAATAAAAATTCATAACTTAAATGTCATTTCAGCCACCAACATATAGTGTAAAAATAGAAAATAAAATTTGAAAATGTTTTTAGATATTAAGTAGATGATCTAGATCTTTTCATGTTTGAATAAACATGAGGAGGCCACATAGTCTCACCATTAAAATTCATTGGAGTTCACAACTTAAAAAATATATAAGTGGGTCCAATGAATTTTAGTGGTGAAATAATGAACATGACTCACTTATGTTTGATCTCATCATGTTTAACTGGGAGAGTCCAAATCTCATATTTATTTGCTTCTTTAGACATGGGCGTGATGTTCTGCACTCTACAATTTCATGTAAAACAGAATCTTAATTTACAGTTTCATGGTGGTATTTCATTTTATTTTATTCTTTCTTTTGGCTGCAAATAGGAAATTATGTCATCAAAGGGTGTGTGGCTGTTAGGTGAGTTGGATTATGCCGTGCATGCTTCACGGGGTCATTTAGCTGTCCATGTAAGGCTCTACGACAAACTTAAGGCCACCCTGGTTTTGGAATCTGAAACTTGGGAGAGGGTGGGGGTATTTAAGGCAACAGGAAATACATTTTAATTTGCTTCAGCAGACTCTTTTTGTAAATTGAGTATTCTCCGCGCATAATTGGAAATATTAATCACTCGAGTTAAATACAAAACTTTCTATCAAGAGTTTTAACATTGTTACTTTCTCAAGATTAAATTCGAACTCAAAACCTGAATCATCTCATCCAAACTTTGGATCACATTTTTCAACATCTTTATAGTATTTGGAAGCTAAAATGCCCATATAACATACTTCCAATTATCAAGGTCCCATGATTTATGTGGCAGCTGTAGTGCTTGAAAAGGTACAACTACTAAACATACAAAATTTCTCACATTATTGCCCACCATTCATTCTGAAACATGGGGGTAGAATTATAATTTTTGTTGACACGCAATGAATTATAGTTGACGATGCATATCTAGCTTGTAATGATGGAATATTAGTTGGTTTTCATTTTTCATGTCCCACATATCACTCCATACTTAATTGATTTTGATATTCATGAAACACTTTCTTGACAATTTGTACATTATCCTTAGTGCTAATGGGGCATAATAAATATTTCCACTCCTATTCTGAACATAAAACTAAAGTCTATATCTTCGTCAACTATGTGGAGCCTGCTTTTTCACAAGTGAGTGTTAAGTGTTAACTAATGGTCAAAGAATCATTTGTATGGTTCTTATTGGATTTTAATGCATCGGAAATTTGGAGCAAGGGAGAGGGAGCATTATTCTGGCTTTAGTATTAGACATAGTGGGGTCGGACTTGGACAATACGTCTGTTTTATGACACAACAATCATAATGACTATTAAATTTAGAGGAAAATTTATCTCTCTCTAAATTTAACCAAGCCTAGAACTAGAATTATATATAATCGCAGTTGAAAATCTAAACATGTATTAGGGTCAACATCCACCAAACTTAGGAAATGATGACAAATGATTTTTTTTTTTGTTATGGAAAAGCAGCCAACATAAGAAATTAAAACATTAACTTTTGACATGAGTCACATTACATAGTTACCAATATCAAATTCTGAATCTCCTTCGCAAAAATCCTTAGACGTAGTTTCAAATATCAAAGGTCCAAGATAAAAAGTTGTCATTATATACTTTTTGTTTTTAAACTTTTGGTTCTTAAAGAAAAATAGGCTAATAATTGTTTCTATTAGAGTAACTAAAATTTAATAACCATTTTTTAGTTTGATTTAACTTATCGAATCAAATTCTAAATTAATAAACTCTATTCTCTCGAGAACCAGAATTAAAAAATAAAATCAAATATTAACCCCATGAACTAACTATTTGATTCTTATTGATTAACTTTAGACTTTTTAGACTTTTGTATATAAAAAATTAAGTAAATATAGTTGCTCAGAAATTAGCTGCTGGATACAAGTCTTACTAGTTTCCAAACTGCAACTATTCTTGTTGTTCATTAACATTACATTTTAAATAGAAAGCAGTTCTATTTTTGTCCCAAAAAAAGGTTGTGTGGATTATAATGTATATTAAAGTCGATATATTGTAACAAAAAATTATTGAGTCCTGTAGCCAAAAGTGTGAATCATGATGCTTTCAACCCCTTGGTTTCTGCGTATGGAGTATCTCATGCGATTGGAATTGGATGGATTCCATTACGATTTATAACCCATGACTTTACTCTTACACCATAAAATTGACATGTATGATTGATGGCCTGGATTATACCGACAAGGAGATCTTGAGGCCATGTTCACCATGGACCCGGATTTCGGTTTCGTTTAAAAACTACACATTAATTGATTTAAGATTGATCTATTCATATTACAACTTCACTAAATCTTGTTTCAATATTCTTTAACTTTTATTTTAAATCAAACGGTGAAAATCAATAAACAAGTAGTACATTAGTTTGGAATCCGAATCCGGTCCACCATATCTACTTAATATGCATGATCATATAATAATGACCCATATATGAACACACTACCTCTCGAGTGTGCTCAATCGAAAAAAAGAAAATACAATAAACTCTTAAAATAATAATAATAATAATAATAATAATAATAATTAACATTCTAAAATAATTTTCTGTATATGTTAAAATTAAGGATTAAATATATCTCTTATTCTTTTCTTTTTTTGACAAAAAATATATTTCTTATTCTTATAATAACCAACTCTATGTGTATACTACCTAAGTTGAAGGTTCATGTTGATGAACTTTTAACCTATTGAACATTATTAAAGTGGCTCCAAGAGTTAGACTTGGAGCGTGTTACTGTTACCGTTGATATGGATTTAGAGCAAGTGGTGGATATTAATTATTTACAAATGTTGGAATCTTTTTAAAATGTGTTTTTGTTATATAATTGGATATATCAATTGAAGATTTTTTTATATATATAAAAAATGCCATTTTAAATTTTTAATCAATACCAAAATTGAGTATTTCTTTTGTAAATTACGGTATTCTCATGAACAAAGCAAATGCATAAAATAAATTAAATTCTCTTTGAAGTTTGATGTTTCTTAATATATATTTTATTTTTAGTTTAGTTGTAGTTTTGACTTTTTATTTTTATCCATTTTAGAACTAGTTCAACTATTTTTAAAAAATTCAGTTTTAGTCTTTCATTTATAACTTTTTGACTAAAATATGATGTATTATGTGTTTAATCCGATGATGAATAATAGTACAAAAAAATTATTCTAAAAATTTTATTTTTAATTTTTAAAATTATTTATTTTTAATTTAATTAATAATATATAAATAATTAATATAAATAACTAATGACTTGAATATATTATTGGTTTATATAATTATGCATTTTTTAATTCCTAATTATATATTATAAAATTATATATCATATCAATTAAAATATGGAGGGTCACTATTTTTAAATTAAATATTTTAAAATAAAAAATTAATTTTATAAATAAATATAAATAGAAGAATAAAAATACAATTTGATTATATTGTTTTCATACATGTAAAGGATCGAACCCTACTTAAATTAAAGGTTAAAGAACTAAAACAAGAATTACTTATGCCATTGCCACATAAATGGAAAATGGTGACTTAACTGTATGTGAGAAGGGGACCATGCATGATACGATGAACCGGCCACTGGGACACTAAACTTTCCACAGTTCCACAATTAACATGTGGCCTCATTACTTTACCTTTTTGGAGGGGAAATATCAAAAACAACCACGTATCTAACACTACATATTCGGTCCAATCCGATATAGGGGTTGAGTGGGGTCACTTTTATTGTTAACTGCAAATTGCAAATTCATATTAGATGCTTAATTTGTTGCCTAGGATTCACATACTCCACTACCTTGACCACACACGTATAAGCATTGTCTTGTTGTTTTTGTTTTAATTTTAATAATCTGTTTCTACGTGGAATTACTGCCTAATTTGTCTTTTTCTTACCTAATATAAAACCCACCCTAATAATAGAAGGAAAAGGAAGGTAGCAAAGCACAAGGAATTTTGACATTGGTGGTATTGCACGAGGAAAATAACAGTAACCGTATCTAGTAACTACTAGTACTAGTAGGTTAGGAAATTTTAAAAACAGCTTTTCCTCATATATATATATGTGCGATCCAGCCAAAAAGCAAAAGTGAATTCATGACACAACACGTGACCAAATAGAAATATGATTAAAATTAATTTTAGTGAAACTATTTTATAAAATTAATTTTCATCAAAATACGAGTAATAGTAAATAAACAATAATTTGAGTATAAAAATTATATTTAAAATTCAAATTTACAAATATTAATTAACTTTAATTTACAATTAATTTTAATAGAAATCGTGCAACTAATTTAAAATTAAATTTACGTGTCTAAAATTATTTTTAAATATCTTTATTTTATTTAAACCAAACACATTTTTTTAGTAGAAGCTGATACAGAGCCCCTGGCTTATTTTTTGTCACCTAAGGAAAGGAGTTCGACTTGAATTTGTGATTTGAAGCAAAGGATAGTTTTCACTTTTCAGGAAATTTATTGAAGGAAAGAATAGTAACGTTTATCGTCTTGATTTGGCTTTTGTAAAACTCACAAATAGTGATAGAGTTACTTTTTCAGATTAGTGCCTAATCCGTGGGCGGATATAGATTTACTAGCTGCCCCACTATCTACTTTTATAGATTATTTTATTTCATTTATCCTTTTACCTATTCAACAATTCAAACGGGATATTTGGATTCTAGCGGTTACTGTTCAAAACAACTCTGAAATTTATAATTAATGTCGGATGAATTGGAAAAATTAAGAAGTGTCATGTGTCTATCACACTCATTGTTTATGTACCAACTTATGGATATACCGAGCTCATTTTTACTACCAATTGAGCTATGATTTAATTAAAATGTGTTATATGAGTATCACACCGATCTTGTTTATATATTTTTAGAGTGTGTTATAAGAGTCTTAATATACTCAATTTATTGAAGAGAAAAAAATCTACTTAAATTATTCAATTTATTGAAGAGAAAATAATCTACTTAAATTAGTCTTTGGATGTGCGTGTTACTGTTGTGAGGTTGTGATTTGGGTTAAATACTATATTACTTTTTAGTATAAAATTAATATTTATTTATTTTTTCTCTTTGAATTTTTGACATATTTTTTGTCCTCTACCGAGTCAACAACTAATACGCTCAACTCCAAAAAATTATGAGTTTTCTCTTTTCTTCCTTCTTAATTTGGTTTAAAATTTTATTTTTGTTTCTTTAAAGAAAAACAATTTTCAATAGTAAAACCGACAATATAACTGAACTGTTTTATTATGGGAGTTTGTGATTGATAGTCGACTTGTTCAATTTTAAACAGTATTTCACAACGTTTTAAAAAAATTGACCTAGTTTATAATTCATCCAAATATCTATATTATTTTATATATTATATTCAACGATTGAGACGGAAAATTTGAATTCTTGCTGGTACTCAATTAAAGTTTAATCTCAAATGTGAGAATTCAATAAATTAATTGAACGAGTTTTAGTACATGATGACAGTAAATATTGAAATAGTAGAAGAAAAAAATTATAGAGAATAAATAAATTTTTGTTGAAGTGTAATTGTTCTAGTTCAAAATAATTAGTTAAACTATATAGGTAAAATACTTATGAAGTGATTTAATTGAATATTCTAAAACTCTTTCCGACATCTCACCAAACTAAATAACAAAGTACAAATAAAATAAATAAAACACCCGATGGTAATTTTCTGTAACAACATAACATTCCAGATCCTCATTTAAAAATTGAAAATAAACAATATATTATTGTTTGGTAATATTTAATTAATAAATTAACATCAAGTGTTCTTAATACTGTAATAGTTATTTTCGGTAATATTTTGTTTTATTTATTTCACATCAAGCGTTCTTAATACTGTTTTAGTTTATTTTTTTATTTTTTTTATTTTTATATAAAATATTATTTTAGTTATATGCCGTTTTTGGTTCATGCAATCATAATGCATGAAACTTTGAAATAGATTCCACGTAATAATTTTAAAAAAATTGTCGTAGTATTCTACTTTTTTATAACATTTAAAATAAATAAAAATAAATATTCAAATAAAATATTAAACAATTTTTCAAAAATATTATTTTAATTAT
>JBBPBQ010020321.1:62273240-62330316 GCA_037974755.1 Cicer yamashitae | reverse complement strand
TTTAAAAAATATACATGAATTGATTTATACAAAAAATTAACATAAATATTTTTGAAGGACTAAAAATAAATTTTAAAATTTTATTTAACCCAAAAATAAAAAAATATTAAAATTTCTGTATACAATTGGTACAATTTTGAAAACGGAATCCAAATTCCAACACGAGAGATTTATACAAAATAAAAATTGCGTCAAAAATATTTCATAATATTCATTTTGTACATTTTCAATTTCTTAATTTATTTTTAATTTAATTTTTGATATTAATTTAATTTTCTTCTTTTTTGTAAAAAAAAAAAAAAAGAATAAAAAAGCCATGTAACCTTTTTTGAGCCAAGAAACTTGTCTAGGACAAGGTGAAGTTGAAGAAGATGAGATAGAGATCGTTATAGAAGAAGATATTATTATATCTTTGCTTCATAGTTACATACATATATACGCAAATACCCATAAATACAAAATTACATGCATTTAGCTGGTACACTATTATTGTTTGGTTGTAATTATTATAGTTTCCAAAATCCAAATAAAGAAATTTTACGACTTTGTTTCCTTCTCCGTAGGCCATAGATAAATAGGAAAGTGAAGAAAATACTAGAAATCAAACAAAACAAGAGTCATCATATAATGGATTTTGATCATCCTTTGCTTTCTCGAATCCTCAGCTTATTTTGTCGACACACAATCCTGTTCCACCCACCACAACAATTCTTCTTCCTTCAGATTCACCTTCTCTAGCGTTTTATTCTTCTTCCTCAACAACAACTCCAAGGTCTTCTTTATTCATTCATTATTTTCTTCTTTTCAATATTTTAAAATAACCAAATTGGATTTTCCAATTTTTATTTTTGGAGCTTATAACAAACTTGTTTTTTTTTTCCTTAGATGTTTGTGTCCTGTTTTTGATGAATTTAGAAGGAATTTGTTTTCTCTTCTTTCATCATTATGTTACTTTGTGTTGAATTGAAGTCAATTATGCAACTTCTTTTTAAGGGCAAGATCCCAATTTTTTTTTTGTTTTGCTTTTCTTCTTCTTCAAGATGTTCAAAGGACTAATAAGTTTCTCTTCTACATGAAATCATTTTTTAATCCTTTGATCCATGATTTTCTATATAATTAAAAATGCAATTAAAAAAATAATCAAGTTCTCTTTTTCCATTTTCTCATTATGATTTTTCTTGATGAAGAATCTTATATGGACCACCCTTTTGATTTTTTTGATCAAGCCAATGTGTGGACATTAATTAATGGGATCTAATATATAGTATTAAGAAAGCTTAAACTGTAAATTATTTATTTTTTGTCAATTTGATTTAAACAAGTGCCTTATTGCCTAACAGTAATTCAGTAATAACCACACTGAGCTACTGTTTTCACCAGCCTTTTTAATTTCTATATTCATATCCACTTTTGATCCATATGCACATAATATTAATGTTTAATATTCATTCCTCTGCATAGTGAATTCCTTGAATTCAGCACATGAATGGATATTCTCCTAAGTTCTTATAACCCTTTTTTTTTCAGTTAACAATTTAATTTTATGATATCTCATTATTAAATTCAAAGATTCTAAGTCTTGTGAGTCAGAAATTGTCTTCATGTTCAGTCACGCCATCCTCAACTTGCTTAATTAACCCGTTATTTTTATTTCATATGAAAGACACGAATAAATAAAAAATATTCATATATTTTCTTACCTGCTCCTCTTTAATTTCTTCTATATATATTTCAATATGCACAGATTCCATACTATATAATATAACACGTATTAAGAGGAAAAGTATATCAAAAAAATTGAGGAGTTGCATGATGGGGCATTTATCATCTATGTTCAATGGGTTGGCAAGGTCATTTTCACTAAAGAAAGGAAGAAGAAATTCTGTGAGATGTGAAAGGAGAGAAGCTGTTGAAGCAATGGCTAAAGAAGCTAAGAAAAATGAGTTGATGTTGTGTAGTTCAGGAACTGTTAATGTTGATGGTTCAAACAACTTTGCCTCAGTTTTCTCCAAAAGAGGTCAGAAAGGTGTCAACCAAGATTGTTGCATTGTGTGGGAGGTAATTTTGTTAACAAATCACATAGAATTATTCGCGTGACTTCAAAAGTATTTTTATTAAAGTCAAATATTTTTAATGATATAACAATTAAGATTAATTTATAGTATAAAAAATATTTACACTGACGATGTATATAACTAAATCCTTAAATTAAATCAACATAAATTGGTCTAGTCGGTAAGGTTTCAACTCAAATTATACTGCCGATGGAAAGACTTCGTTGGTGAATAATATATAAATACCTTTTTCAACGTTTTCTGTGCAATGAGGTTTTTTCTGACCCTGACGAGCTACTAGGATCCAAGTCACCTAAACTTTTTATTTATTTATCAAAACATAAAATCCTTAAATTAAATGCTTGTAATAATTATATTGTGGTTAACCATCTGCATCATTTATTGTGGTCCTATTGATGATAAATTATAGGAATTTGGATGCCAAGAGGATATGATATTCTGTGGAATATTTGATGGACATGGACCATGGGGTCATTTTGTGGCCAAAAGGGTAAGAGAGTCCATGCCAAGGTCATTGCTATGCAATTGGCAAGAGACACTTGCTTCACAATCTTCACTTGATGATGATAAGGACATTGATCATGTAAAGGCAGTAGCTGCTGACAACAAGCAACACAGATTCAATATATGGAAGCACTCTTACTTGAAGACTTGTGCTTCCATTGATCAAGAACTTGAACATCATCGCAAGATTGACACATTTTACAGTGGAACCACTGCACTCTCAATTGTTAGACAGGTAAATAGAGATAAACAAGTTGTGAATATTATAATGTGCAAATTATTGTGGTTTCACTTTGATCATTAATCATACATCACTCATAATACTTTGATCATTGATCATTAATCATACATCACTCATAATACTCAGTCGTTGATTTTGATCTGACGAGTTATACAATAAGATGTACATATACCAAATTTGTAATATGATGAATTGATTGATGTCGACCTAATGGTTTACAACGAGATGACGTGTAAATGTGATTTAAAATATTTTTTTTATCTTAATTTAAAGTTTGACTGAGAGGTAAATAATGTTTAACTAATAATTTTTTCCCAAATGGATGATTTAAAACTTTGCTACATAGTTTGTAATAAATGAACCAATATATTATCAGTTAAATTATTGCTTTAAAAACTAATCTTGGTGAATTTAATCTGTAATAACCTGCAGGGTGAATTAATGATGATAGCAAATGTTGGTGACTCACGAGCAGTATTAGCTACAAAATCAGATAATGGAAGTTTAATTGCAGTTCAACTAACAGTTGATTTCAAACCAAATTTACCTCGTTAGTAGTTACAGTTCCATCATTCTGTTTAATCTATAATTAGAAAAAACATATATCTTAGGTTCTGAGTATAGTATAATAGCATATTTGCAGAAGAGGCAGAGAGAATAATTCAATGTCAGGGGCGTGTGTTCTGTTTACAAGATGAACCTGGTGTGCACAGAGTGTGGTTACCAGATGGAGAGTCTCCAGGACTTGCTATGTCAAGAGCTTTTGGTGATTATTGTATTAAAGAATATGGTCTTATTTCAGTTCCTGAGGTAACTCATAGGAATGTAAGCAGTCAAGATCAGTTTGTTGTGCTTGCTACTGATGGGGTAAGAGTCTTGTCCTATAAATTATTATCATTCAAATAGATAGTAATATCTAAATAATTAAACTTTTTAGTTTCAATAAAATACTTTTTTTCAATAAAATACTTTTTTTATTTAAGTTTAGTCATTATAAAAATCTTATCTAGTTTTAATCTCAGTTTTTTATTTATTTAAAAATTTGATGCAATTTTAGTCTTTATATTTTAATTGAAATATGATTTTAGATTTTTTATTTTTAAATTTGAGATTTTAGTTCTCTGATTTTACAAGCTTTATGATTATTTTTCTCTACAATTTGGTTTGGAATTTATTTCCTATGACGTGTCATTTTCATTAATGATATGCAGTTATATTTGATGGTACGACAATGCAGATTTGGATCACAAATAAAAATTAGATATCATGTTACAATTTTTTCTTTTCAATTTTATTAATCAGATGTAAACTTTTTCTTCTCAAGTCCACATTTTTTTTTATCCAAATCAACAATGTCACGTCTTCAAATTTAATATAATATTATTAATGAATATGACACCTCCTAAAAAAAAAGTTTATAACTTAGTTTTGGAGAAAAATGATGAAGCTTGAAAAAAGGAGGTCTAGAATCTTGAATTTAGAAATGGTGAACTAAAATCATATTTCAATTAACATATAAAGATAAAAAATGCATATAACTCAAAAAATTGAGTGTTTTTAGTTTATATATCATCTAACAACTGCTGATTTGTTATTTCATTGTTCAACTCTGTACATCCGCCAATAAACCTCAAATGGAGTAGTAGAGAAAATTTTAAAAAGTAAAAACTGTATCATCATATGTATTTTCACATTTAAAAATAGAGAGACTAAATTAAATAACCGTAAATTTATAAAAACTAAAAATATATTCGAACTCTTAAAATTGTTGTTGAAATGTGGAGTAAGATTAAGTATTAAGTAGTTGTGGTTGGTTTTGTGATGCAGGTTTGGGATGTGATATCCAATGAAGAAGCAGTAGACATTGTATCTTCAACAGAAGACAAAGCAAAATCAGCTAAACGTTTGGTGGAATGTGCAGTGCATGCATGGAAACGCAAGAGAAGGGGTATTGCCATTGATGACATTTCAGCTATTTGTCTCTTTCTTCACTCTCCACTTTCCACTCATCAAATTAGCCCCATTGACATTGTTAAATAGATTATTTAATTATCTTAAAAAATGGGCCAGTGAAGCCCTATTGATGATGTTGGGCCCATGTAATCTCGGCCCAGTTAGCGTAAAATGATAAAAGCAATCGCAATTTCTTCTTATTTTTTATTTTATTTCATCGCACCATTTATCATATTTTTACTTTTTTTTGTCTAAGTATTATTTGGTTCAAACGAAAGCGAGATGAATTTTACATTTTAATAAATAAAATGAAAGGAAAAGAGAAAAAAGAAATTTAATTAGTTCTCTTGCTCGATGGAAGGAAGGAGAAAACTCTCTTTTTAATTAGTAACTTTAGTTCATCAGAGAAAGAAATAAAATTTAAATATAGAGCATTTGCATTTTAACACATAATTTTTCATATAACATTTTCAAGATTTATTTTTTGTCTTCCGTTTAAATCTCCCAATATTATATGATGAGAGCCAAAATTGAGTTATGGACAGTTTTATACCCTATACTGTATAATGGTGATCACATTGACTCTGTTAAGAAAATGTCTCTAAGTTCACTCCATTTTTACATATGTTTGCAAACAAAAAGAAAATGAAATTTGAGACAATCCCCATTGTGCCCGTATTTCAACCTGCTTGTTCATTCGAGTCTGAGTTTGCGTTCCACAGTTGGTGTTTTGCATCTTTCATTAACTATCTCCTTTATTTCGTAGCTGTGCTACCCCAATAATTGCAGGGAAATATGTTGCTTTCTATTATCGAATTCATTTTTAAACATTGATTATGCAAACTGAATCCCATTCAAAAGAGCTACGGCTTCACTCATTTGTGCACGAAATACTAATATTTTTAGCATTTAATACTCTAAAATATAAATTATATAATAAACAAAAAGACTTATATTATAGATTGTGTTTCCTATATGTTTTCATCTTTTAAAAATAAATATAAGAATTTTTATAGTAGTCTTTAAATTGTATTAAAATTACAAAAATAAATTTAAATGTGTCATTTATTAGTCATTTTGGTATTTAAATTTATCTTTAATTAATTAATTTCGTTTTCATTTTTTGTCGATTACTCTAATCTACAAAATTAATAACAAAAGAGATATTTGAAAATATATTTTTAATTTTGATTAATTAAGAGACGATAACATGACATGCAACAATTGAAAGAGATATATAGTATCTTGTTACTCAAAATTTATGTATCTGTCTCCCGTTAATATTATAAGTTGTTGTTTAATCTGATCTGCCTCAGAGAGAATGAAATTAGATGAATCACATCATTTTTCATGAATGAATCGCTTCATCGATAAGGTACTTTACCTTGTTGAGATTGAGTCGGTTAGGCTTTATGCTCCAAATTTTGTATCCATGCTAATAGACTAGGCAATTTTCAATGTTAAAAGTTTTATGTAATAAATTATGATTAATGATAAAGGTAATTTTATATAAGTAGTTATTTTAAAAGTTAAACATTATTAATAATTTAACAGTTGTGATTGATCGACAATAAACAAATTTATAAATAGAAAATAACTATCGAAATTTTTTTTTTCAATAAAACAATAATTGTTGCAAAATAAATTTTCTAATTTAAAAATTTTAGATAGAAGAAAAAACTTTTTTCACGAAGAGAGGTATGATGAATTGGCTGAATAGTTTTTATTTTTAATATTAATTATGATAATATTTTAAAAATTATGAATAAAAATTACAAATATGGGGATATAGATTTAAACGTGGGTGCAAAAATTACAAATATGGAGATATAGATTTAAATGTGGGGTACAAAAATTTTCCTCAAATACATTCTACAATTGGTTCAAATACATCGACCAGAAAGAGATAGCTCAGACAAGAACAGATAACTAAAGAGTGAACACAAAGGAACAAAAAATAGAAACAAAACGACAAAGTTGATGTGGTCCCCAGAATGAATGCTACAAGCGCGTGCCTTCACATCCTCGGAGAAGACGGGGGTATAAATAGTTGATCAATTAAAAACCTTAAATAGTCGAGTTGATAAATTAAACTATTATTAAGTCCAAAAAATTAATTAAATTATAATCATTTTCAACAGGAAAGCGACGGTAGGAAAAGATTGGGTTCGAGTGGACGTGTGTTGCGAATATTCACTAGATTTTAATTACTAGTTTCGAATCCGCAAAACTCTCCGCAGGGTTTACTTATCACTTAAAAACGATAACTTATAACGATAACCTCAATGACTTATCTAATAAGTTATTGTACTTATCTCTGATAGGTCAGTAGAAAATGAAAGACCCCTTCTTCTGTACAAATGCATCGAAGATAGCGAGCGAGCGAGACGGAGTCTCTTTTTCTTAATTTTTCTCTCTCTCCTCTTTCTTATCCGCAGTCTTTAAAACCCTAAAATTTCTCGAACTCAGAGCTTGTGTAGTAATCTCTCAAATTTCGAAGTTGCGGAATCTGTAACTTCAGATTTTGAGTGTAAATTGCATGCTTCAACCCTAATTTCTCTCTTGCTTGTTGGAATTGAATTCTTCCACTGTTTTCTTTTGGCTCGAAGTTCTCGATTAGTTGAAGATCGGTGCTTGAAGATCTAGATTATTTGTGCCTTTTAGATTTGAGGAACCGCCATGACTTCTTTAAGCAGAGAATTGGTGTTTCTCATACTTCAATTTCTTGAAGAGGAGAAGTTCAAAGAATCGGTGCACAAGTAATTACCCCTTGGCCTCTTTTTTGTCGCTTTTTAATCGTTGTTGCCGTGCAAATTTTACTCTTTGTGAACAAAAAAATGTTTTTTTTTTTAAATTATCACCATTTGTGATTTTTAAATTAATTATTATTGTTCTGGATTGTGAACTGTATTGGAAATTGGCTTAATAATAGAGAAATGAGGGGAACTATATTTTTTCAAATTTTTGTGTTAAAGGTGATTTCTTTGTATACGGATAAATGAGTGGCATATCCTAGGTGTATGATGTATGGCAGTGGATTATTTAATTGACTATGTGTATAATGTGAAAATCATAATCTAAACAGTACAAATAGATATGCATTTTCTGCGAATCAGTCTATTGATTATTGATTTCAGTATCTAGATTCAACTATCCCGCCAGATTGGCAGGTGTATATCAAACATATTTTGTCTTCCTTCCTTGGCTGTTGTCAATTTGGTGTATGTTATGTTTAGTACCACGGTGTGTTTCTACAATCACTGCAGGCCACTGTGCTTTTGAAAAAAATAAAATAAGTGCTTTTGAATATGAAAGCTGTTTAAATTGTTAAAATTTTAATTATAACAAGCCATTTCCTTCTGTCCAAAAAGGCTGAGATTCTCGAATCAATCATTTAGGAATTGGAATGTAGATTATCATAAAATTAATGGAAAACTATCTCTTTCTATGCTGAATGTTTCCCATTTGGTACTTCATCATTACTGCTTATTTCTTACCTTACAATGCTTGTTTGCCATGTAGGCTTGAGAAAGAATCTGGGTTTTTCTTCAATATGAAATACTTTGAAGAAAAAGTACAGGCCGGTGAATGGGAAGAAGTGGAGAAGTATTTATCAGGGTTTACCAAAGTTGATGATAATAGATACTCCATGAAAATATTCTTTGAAATCAGGAAGCAGAAATATCTGGAAGCCCTTGATAGGTATATTAATTATTTTAATCCCTTTTGGATTTTTCTAGTTGTATCTGTGTGTGTTTGTTAAAGTACTTAACATGTTGTTTTGTCTTTGATGTTTTCAAATTTTAGGCAAGACAAGGCAAAAGCTGTTGAGATATTAGTGGGTGATTTAAAAGTATTCTCCACCTTCAACGAGGAATTATACAAAGAAATAACCCAGCTGTTAACTCTTACTAATTTCAGGTAATAGTATCTTGAATATATAGTCCAATGCAATTCAATATTGTTTGTACGTAGTACCTTATCTTGTCCGTTACATTGATGAGAAAAACGAAGTCAGGCTAGTCTGATTCAAACATCAATATTCTTGAATATTCATTCAAGGCCATGAAAGATTGTGAAGTACTAAATTTATGAAGTTGTGTTCTCGATGCCTTTCATGACCAGTTGACCTACCAGATTTATTAAGCTGCAATACTGAAAGGTTTTTCCATTTCGTTTCATATGTCAGGGAGAATGAGCAGCTGTCCAAGTATGGTGACACCAAAACTGCTCGAGGGATTATGTTGTTAGAGCTAAAAAAGCTCATAGAGGCAAATCCTCTGTTCCGTGATAAGCTTGTCTTCCCTACTCTGAAGTCGTCAAGGTTGCGGACATTAATCAATCAAAGGTATAGATGCTATAGTAGTAGATAAATATGCAGGTTAAAGTTTTCAACCTACTCTGCCCTACCCACACAGTTGATTTGAAATTACTGTGTTTTCTAATTAACTAATTCATAGTTAATTGGGATCTTTTATGATAGAAAATGAACTAAGTTTGTGTTGCTTATGCCTGCTCATACATACAAATATTATATGTCTGACTTTTGCATTTGGTTTTAACTCCTTACATAAAATCAATTATTTATTAAATTACTTGATTAAAGATAAGAATTTGGAAGTTCGGCCTCATTTTTCATTATATTTTTGGATTTTTAGTGTGTTATGCCTTGCCTTTTCTACTATTAATCCATCTCCGTGCTTTGTTAATACAGTTTGAACTGGCAACACCAGCTTTGCAAAAACCCAAGGCCAAACCCAGATATTAAAACTTTATTCATTGATCACTCGTGTACACCTACCAATGGTCCTCTAGCACCTACACCTGTCAATCTTCCAGTTGCTGCTGTTGCAAAGCCTGCTGCTTATACTTCACTTGGAGTGGGAGTTCATGGTGTACGATACCTTGCATTTCAAAAAATTGGTTCCTTACACACATAAATCTTAATTTATCACGTTGATTAATGAATATTTGTTGTCGTTTATTTTCTATAGCCCTTTCCACCTGCCGCAGCAGCAACTGCTAATGCTAATGCCAATGCGAATGCTTTGGCTGGTTGGATGGCCAATGCCTCGGTTTCATCATCTGTCCAAGCCGCTGTTGTCACAGCATCAACCATACCTGTCCCACAGAATCAAGGTTAAAAATTTGGTTCTCTCATTGCCCTTTTTCCTTAAAAATTGTGATTAATTTAATTTTGCCAATAACTTGCATCATAAGTCCCATTAAATTTTATTCTACACATCCTGACTTTTCACTTGTTTAGCTATATTTGAACAAAATTATCGGAACTAGTGTTCTAGCAGTTGAAATTGCACATACTAGGCTATGTGAGCAGGATAAAATGTTTTGATGTTTTGCTTAGTATTTTACATATTCAATAATCCCAATGTAAGAGGGTGTCATGATTCGCGCTCCTGCCGTTTGTTTAACAGTGTCTATCTTGAAGCGTCCAAGAACACCTTCAACAACTCCTGGCATGGTTGATTATCAGAATGCTGAGCATGAACAGCTAATGAAAAGACTCCGGCCTGCTTTTTCCGTGGAGGAGGTAATCTCAATAATTTTCTGTTTAGGACGTGATTAGATTGGATTTCACCAATAAGTTTTCTGACTCATCACTATTGTTCATTTCTATTATTTTAGGTTTCTTATCCAACAGCTCGACAAGCCTCTTGGTCGCAGGATGATCTTCCAAGAACAGTTGCTATGTCTTTGCATCAAGGATCCTCGGTGACAAGCATGGATTTTCATCCTTCTCACCAAACCTTACTCCTTGGTATTTTACTATGATTTTTGTGTTTATGTATAATATTTCATTACTAAAATCCTGACAAAAGTATAATATGACTGCATGTTTCCGTTGAGCAGTTGGTTCAAACAACGGTGAAATTTCCCTCTGGGAACTTGGGTTGCGTGAAAGGTTGGTTTCAAAACCATTCAAGATATGGGACATAGCAGCATGCTCATTACCATTTCAGGTTCGGATTTCATTTTTTTAATGAGTTTCATTCTTGCAATATTTTCTTTCTATAATACTATGGGGATCTTTGTTTCTTGAGAATTCAAAACCATTGGAATCTTATAGGTGAGAATTTAATTTCACAGGCAGCTATGGTCAAAGACACACCTATTTCTGTCAGCCGTGTCACATGGAGCCTTGATGGAAGTTTTGTGGGTATGTGATGTTTTTAAAACATATTTAGAAGCTGTCAGACTCAATATCTAACTGGTTGCGTTGCTTTAGGCGTTGCATTTACGAAGCATTTGATTCACATATATGCCTACACGGGGTCAAATGAGCTTGCCCAGCGTATGGAGGTGAGTTACTCTTATCAAAGGTAACTGAAGTTGTATTGTACTTGCAGTTTGATTTACATATCTTTCTTGGTGCAGATTGATGCCCATATTGGTGGTGTGAACGACTTGGCATTTGCTTATCCAAATAAACAACTCTGTATCGTGACTTGTGGAGATGATAAATTGATAAAGGTGCACAAGATCTACTAATTGCCATTTTGGATTGTGGAAATAAGCTGTCTATTTTTTCTGAAGAAGTAACTTTTAATAGGTGTGGGATTTAACGGGACGAAGATTATTTAACTTTGAAGGGCATGATGCTCCTGTATATTCTGTCTGTCCTCATCACAAGGAGAACATTCAGGTATGAAGAGGATATATATATATATATATATATTCTGCTAGTTTATTCTTTGGAAGGTATCATGCTACGGCCCATATATTATTATTTGATAGATTGTTACTGTATAGCTTTAGCCATCTGCATAGTGATTTGTGCCTTAGTTTATGAAGGTATAAAAACATATTTAATTCATTGCAGTCACTAGAAAGTTGCAGGGGCAATTGCTCATAATTTGAAGTCTTTAGTAACAGTTTCATCTCATATGCCGGCTTTGAAGCCAGCACTCTACAGTCTAAGTATACACTTCCCCACCATTAATCCTACTTGAACAGGCAGGACCATAGGATTGCTACTGCACCTTCCCATCTCTTGTACATTGTTGTTGACATCATATTTTCTACAGCATCAACAATAAGTCAATTTGCCAGCATGTCCTACATGCAATTTTGTTGTACATAATCTTCTAGTGTTCAATGGGTTCTGAGTAGGAGTGGAATTTTGAAGGAAAGAAAACTCAGAATTTTGGTTTAAAATTTTTTCCTTGTTTTTTTACGGAAAGGAAGTATA
The DNA here is from genome assembly GCA_037974755.1 of Cicer yamashitae. Lineage (NCBI taxonomy): Eukaryota > Viridiplantae > Streptophyta > Magnoliopsida > Fabales > Fabaceae > Cicer > Cicer yamashitae. The sequence goes on along the minus strand of JBBPBQ010020321.1, from coordinate 62,318,333 downwards.
AATAATGCTCTAGTAAACAAGAAAGATGGAAACTTCTGATTTTATTGCTTTCCCAGCTTTTTATCACCATCTTCATTCCACACTTCCAATTCTTCCATTAATAATTTGGTTCTAGTAAACTCATGCATTCTGTGTTTGCATGAGTTCTGCGTACGTATTGTCTATAGTTGTATTATTCTAGTAACACCGCTTTAGTGTTACTAAAGGTTGTTATTTAAACTTTTCAGTTCATATTTTCAACTGCCATTGATGGTAAAATAAAAGCCTGGCTATATGATAATATGGGTTCTAGGGTTGACTATGATGCCCCTGGTCACTGGTGTACTACAATGCTTTACAGTGCCGATGGAACTAGGTAAGATATATTTGAATGGGGATAATTATCAGATAAGTGTGATGTATTAATGGAAAACTATATATTGACATGCCTTCCTATTTCATACCCTATTTCTCTAGGTTATTTTCTTGTGGGACAAGTAAAGATGGAGAGTCATTCCTTGTTGAATGGAATGAAAGTGAAGGAGCCATTAAGAGAACATACAATGGGTTCAGAAAGAAATCTGCTGGTGTAGTGAAGTTTGACACAACCCAAAACCGCTTTTTGGCTGCTGGAGAAGACGGCCAAATTAAGTTTTGGGACATGGACAACATTAATCCTCTAACAAGCACTGATGCAGACGGTGGACTACAGGTGGGTGGTTTGACTGTTTTAAATCTTCTTGAGCATAACATACACTTCACGAGATGTCCCTCTTATGATTGGTATGAATTTCTTCAGGGCCTTCCACACTTGAGATTCAATAAAGAAGGAAATCTTCTTGCTGTTAGTACCGCAGATAATGGATTCAAAATTCTTGCCAATGCTAGTGGTCTTAGATCCCTAAGAACAATTGAAACTCCGGCATTTGAAGCATTAAGGTCTCCCGTTGAATCTACTGCAATCAAGGTTGTGATATTGTTGTTTACTTTTCTTTGATTCTTGATATTTGGATCAAGACATGAATTGATAGTCTATTTTGTTTGTTATTTAGGTATCTGGCACTTCTGCTGTTAATGTTAGTCCTGTCAGCTGTAAAGTGGAAAGGAGCTCCCCTGCCAGGCCTTCTCAAATTCTTGTATGAACATCTTCCTGTAAATTCAGTATTCATGACTATGATATACTTGTTATAACTTCACAATCTTAAAGTCATATTTAATTACTATGACTAAACGATTCAAATTTTCGCCTGTAAACACACAGACACGTTGAACTTGCCTCATATTTTTATTCTTCTGGCATGCTTAATTCCACTATGCTATGCCCTTTTTTTACTATGGAAGACCATCTTTTGGATATTTTGTTATTAGATGTCCTCATTTTTTTGTGGATTCATTATAGAGAACCAAGTAATATTTCTGAATTCATTAGTATTATTTTATAGACAAAGGAGCCACATGCTCCGTCAGAGAGAATTTCTCTGCCTAACACCCAGTACCAAAATGCATGATCTCCCTCTCTCCTTTTCTTCTCCTAAATTCCCCTCTCTAACATAATCACATTTTCCCATGATTCTACCTGCTACTCACTAACTCTCCTCTGGCCCCACCTTCCTTCAAGAATATATTTTCCAGTTTCCATATTACCGGCTTCTTTGGACTCTTGTCCAGCACCTGGTCCAATTCTTTCTCCACCTTTGATTTGCACCCCACCGTCCTATCATTTGAATATCATGGTTAATTATTATTTTTATATTTGTGAGTTACTCATTAATTATGCACTGAATCTAAATACTTTGTTTACAACACATTGATTGCTTTTGCTGTTTCCTATGAAGAATGGAGTTGATTCCACTGTTAGAAATGTGGAGAAACCTAGAGCAGTGGAAGATGCAATGGATAGAACTAAATCATGGCAGCTGTCTGAAATTGTGGATCCTGTCCAATGTCGGTTAGTTACCATGCCTGACAGCACAGATTCTTCCAGCAAGGTTTGTTGACTGTTGATTGTGTGACAATGAGTTAGCCATTTTCTATTACAAACGGTGATCTGTGTGAACTTCTGAATAACACTGAAGCATATATAGGTCGTTCGACTTTTATATACAAATTCTGGTGCTGGTATTTTGGCACTTGGTTCAAATGGTGTTCAGAAGTTGTGGAAGTGGGTTCGGAATGAACAGAATCCTAGTGGGAAGGTAAAGTAAATATTTGTTTGCATTTCTCTCTAGTCCTTTTTCTTTAAAGCGTTTTTTAATTCTTCCACTCTCAATAAATAAGAGAAGTCTGAATATGTATTATTTTAGGCAACTGCCAGTGTTGTTCCGCAACATTGGCAACCCAACAGTGGTCTTCTTATGACCAATGACGTTTCGGGTGTCAACCTTGATGAAGCGGTTCCTTGCATTGCACTCTCAAAGAATGATTCATATGTTATGTCTGCATGTGGTGGAAAGGTTTCTTTATTTAACATGATGACATTCAAGGTATGTGTTGAAGGACACATCTGGGATATTTCATTTAGTTGCTAAGTTTACCGGTAACATAGTATACTTTCTTATAGGTAATGACAACATTCATGCCACCACCTCCGGCCTCTACGTTTCTGGCTTTCCACCCTAAGGATAACAACATCATAGCCATTGGGATGGAGGATTCAACTATTCATATTTATAATGTTAGAGTGGATGAGGTTATTACTATCTTTAATTGCTTACTTTCATCATTTTAAGATTTAAACCATTATTTTTTAATAATCTCGTTATTTTTTTGGGATATCTTCTATTATTTTTTAATAATCTTGTTATTTTTTTGGGATATCTTCTAGGTGAAATCAAAATTGAAGGGTCACCAAAAGCGAATTTCTGGCCTAGCTTTTTCAACCAATCTTGGCATCCTGGTTTCATCTGGTGCTGATGCTCACGTATGTCTCTAAGCTTCCTTTCATGTTAGATTCAGAATGACATGGGAAACCTCTTATGCATATCATTTAGTACCATTACTTGGTGTTTGGAGTTTATAAGCATACAGTGTGCATTTTGAAAACAATTTACTCAATTGAAATAATATCTGTACAGCTTTGTGTTTGGAGCATTGATACATGGGAGAAAAGAAAATCAATTCCGATTCAACTACCTGCGGGTAAGGTTCCTGTTGGTGAAACTCGGGTGCAGTTTCATTCAGACCAACTCCGGTTATTGGTAGCCCATGAGACTCAGTTGGCAATATATGATGCCTCTAAGATGGAACGCATTAGACAGGTAAAAAAAATACTTTTAATTGGTATTACTGATGTGGCTGCTGGTTGCGGATAAAACTGAAATCGATATATCTTTGTACATCAACTGTTGCAGTGGGTTCCACAAGATGCTCTGCCTGCTCCCATATCAAATGCAGCTTATTCTTGCAACAGTCAGTTAATTTATGCTACCTTTTGCGATGGCAACACGGGGGTTTTTGATGCTGACAGCTTGAGATTAAGATGTTGCATTGCACCATCGACGTACTTTACACCATCAACTTTAAATGGGTAAGTTTCAGTGTAGCGGAATCGACCCAATTTTTAGTTTTTATTGCAATGAAAATTAAACTTGTGGGCAAGGATGTATTGTGACATTTTAGTTTTATTTTTTGATTCATTATTGGCGAAATTATGTGTCAGAACTTGACTCGTTTACCGTGTTGTATAATACCATATTGCAGAAGCCAAGGTGTGTATCCTGTTGTTGTGGCAGCTCATCCTCTAGAGCCCAACCAATTTGCCCTTGGATTGACTGATGGGTCAGTGAAAGTGATAGAGCCCAATGAATCAGAGGGAAAGTGGGGATCTAGTCCACCTATGGATAATGGAATGATGAATGGTAGGACAGCATCATCATCTACAACAAGCAACCACACACCCGATCAGGGCGCACAACGATAAGAACATTCATTGTATCATACTTAGCATATTCTTTCCATCTGTAATTTTAGCATCTTAGTTTTTTATTTAGATTTTGATTCCTCCTCCCCGTTTGGACATAAAACAGTAAATGTTTAGCTGTAAGCTCTTGTATACATACATTTGTTCCTGTCTCAACTCAATTACATTGTTTGTACTTTATTGTAGTGCAGTGTCTCTGTTTCTTGATAACAATGTGAATTTGTCCATTCTCAAATTTGTTTGTGATGTTTTGGTCAAATTAGCAATTATATATTGCAACCTAAGGAATGTTGAAAATGTTGAGTTTAATCCATAACTGCCATATAGAAGGTTGTTATATTGTTAGTTAGTTGCCTTGCATCAAACTATAAAAGGCCTATATATAACTAACATCTAGAATCAAGTATATTGGAATGTGAAAATAATAAAATTTCTTTGTGAAGATTGATCCAGGATTGATCTTGGATTAACAAGAAGATCAATCCTGGACTGACAGAACGATCTTTTTCTGCAAATCGTCTTTCTCTATTTTCTCCTCTTATCTGCTGCGCATTATCCATTGTTCCAACAATTGGCATCTAGAGCTGGGTTAAAATCAAGGGAAACACGAGTGAAAAGTGAGAGGAACAATCAAGGGAAACACAGTGATAGATTCTTGATAGGCATAATGAATAGCAATGGTTTTGGATCACATATTCTGGTTCTTGATGGCAAGAACTGGGATCGATGGAGTGCATTGATGAAATCTTTATTTGGAGCACAAGAAGTGAGTGAAATTGTGCAGGATGGCTATGAGGACTTGGTAGAGAATCCAACTGATGCACAGAGGAATGCATTCAAGGAAGCCAAGAAGAAGGACTGCAAAGCTTTGTTCTACATTCAGCAGAATGTTGACAACCAGCACTTTGAGAAGATTTCGAAAGCCACAAGATCCAAAGAAGCATGGGACATCTTAGAAAACTATCACACTGGTGGAGAAAAGGTGAAGCAAGTGAAACTACAATCCTATAGAAGAAAGTATGAGATGATGCAGATGGAAGCAGATCAGAAAGTAAGTGATTACTTCTCAAAATTAACAGCCATAGTTAATCAAATGAGAACTTGTGGGGAGAACATTACAGATCAAATGGTGGTAGAAAAGGTGATGAGATCTTTAAGTCCAAAATTCGATTTCATAGTTGTAGCTATTCAAGAAGCAAATGATGTGAAAACTATTAAAGTTGAAGAGCTGCAAAATTCATTGGAAGCACATGAGCTCCTGGTGTTTGATAGAAATTCTGAAAGATTAGTTCAACAAGCATTTCAAGTTCAAACTACCAAGAAGGAGGGAAACCAGAAGGACTTCAAGAAAAAGGGAAAGAGGAGAGCAAATTGGTCCAACAATGGCAAGAACAAGATTGAAGACAAAGCTGAATCTTCAAATAAAGGGGGTTTTGGTAAAAATCAGAACAAGAAGAAGGATTTTGACAAAAGTAAGGTACAATGCTTCAACTGTGAGAAGTATGGGCACTTTGCTGATGAATGTTGGTTCAAGAAAGATCAAAATGATGATGAAGTAGCAAATCTGGCTCATGGGGATGATTCCAGTACAGTGTTGATGATGGCTACTACCAGTGATGAGAAGATCAAGAATGAAGAGTGGTTTCTTGATTATGGATGCTCAAACCACATGACATCACATAGAGAATGGCTGACAAGTTTTGATGCTAGCAAGAAAACAAGCATAAAACTGGCTGACAACAGAAACCTGATGGCTGAAGGTAGTGGAAATATAGCGATCAAAAGCAATGATGGCAGAAGAATCATTATTGCAGAAGTGATGTATGTTCCTGAGATGAAGTGTAATCTCATGAGCATTGGTCAATTGGTGGAGAAGAGATTTTCAGTGACTATGGATGGTGACTCTTTGAAGCTGTTTGATGCAAAGAAGTTGGTGCTCAAATCGAACATGTCAAAGAATAGAACCTACAGGTGCAACATTTCAAGTGAGAAAATGATGTGTATGTTTGCAGCAATTAGTGAAGATGTTGAAGGCTTATGGCACAAGAGGTATGATCACCTAAACTTTAGAAGTCTTAGTGATTTGAATTCCACAGAACTGGTGTATGGGCTGCCAAAGCTGAATGTCAGAAAAACTATTTGTGAAGTATGTGTGAAAAGTAAGCAAAGCCGGTTCCCATTTGTGTCTGAAGCACCTAAAAGAGCAAGTGCAGCACTGCAAGTGGTCCACTCTGATATATGTGGTCCTTTTGAAGTATCTTCATTGGGGGGAAGCAGATACTTCATCACTTTTGTTGATGAATTTACAAAAATGATGTGGCTGTATACAATCAAGCTTAAGAGTGAAGCATTAGAGGTATTCAGGAAATTCAAGAGCTTAATTGAAAAAGAAAGTGACCAATCAATTAAGATCTTGAGAATTGATGGTGGAGGAGAATACACCTCAAAAGAATTTGAAGATTTCTGTGTCAATCAAGGTATTGTGCATGAAGTGACAACTCCATATACACCTCAGCACAATGGACTTGCTGAGAGAAGAAACAGAACCCTATTGAATATGGCAAGAAGCATGATCAACCAGAAAAACCTACCACACAACTTCTGGGGTGAAGCAGTCACTGCAGCTGCTTATATCTTAAACAAATGCCCTACAAAGAAGCTGAATCAGAGGGTTCCAGAGGAAGCTTGGTGTGGTAGAAAGCCGAGTGTGAAACATTTCAAGGTTTTTGGCTCATTGTGCTATAAGCATGTACCAGATGTTAGGAGAAGCAAACTTGAAGATAAGAGTGAGATTATGATACTTATAGGCTATCATCCCACAGGTGCCTATAAGCTTTATAATCCTGTAACTCAAAAGGTGCATATCAGTAGGGATGTAATTGTGAATGAGGCTGAGAAGTGGAAATGGGAAGAAGAACCAGTGTACATCGAAGAGAATCAACAAGGTTGCATTTATCTTGATTCCAGTGATGAATCAGAGGATGAAGAAGTGATCAATAATGATGCAGGTGAACCAGAAGAAGTGGCAGCAACAGTGAGACCTCAAAGAATTAGATAAACTCCAAACAAGCTGAATGATTGTGAATTAATTTCTGATAATGCAGTAAATGATGAAGGTGATATCATTCACTTTGCATTGTTGGCAGACTCTGAACCTCTCAATTATGAAGAAGCATTGAAAATAGATGTATGGAGGAAAGCTATGATGGAAGAACTCCAATCAATTGAGAAGAATCAAACATGGGAACTAGTTAACCTGCCAGACAAGAAAAGGAAGATTGATGTGAAGTGGGTCTTCAAACTGAAGATTAATCCTGATGGGAAAATTTCAAAACATAAGGCCAGGCTGGTAGCTAAAGGATTATACAGAAACATGGTATTGATTACAATGAAGTGTTTGCTCCAGTTGCAAGGCTTGAGACTATAAGATTAGTGGTGGCTCTAGCTTGCAAGAGAAGATGGTCACTCTACCATTTGGATGTAAAATCAGCCTTTCTAAATGGTCCACTTGAAGAGATTGTGTTTGTGTCACAGCCTCCTGGATTTGAAATACAAGGAAAAGAAAATATGGTGTATAGACTCCATAAAGCTTTGTATGGTTTGGAGCAGGCCCCTAGAGCCTGGAATAAGAGGATCGATCAGTTCCTAATTCAAATAGGCTTCACAAAGTGTGCAGTAGAGTTTGGTGTATATGTGCAGAGTTCAAGTGCAGAAGAAACAATGATAATTTGTTTATATGTGGATGATTTGCTCATTACTGGAAGCAAAGCATCAGAGATTGAAAGGGTGAAAAACAAGCTGAAATCTGAATTCGAAATGACTGATCTAGGTGAACTCTCATTCTTCCTTTGAATGGAATTTCTGAAGATGAAAACAGGAACAATTATGCATCAGCAGAAGTATATAGGTGAACTGCTGGAAAAATTTGAGATGAATAGCTGCAATTCAGTTTCAAATCCATCAGAGACAAGCTCAAAGATTGATGAGTGCAGTGAGGAAGAAAGGGTCGATCCAACAATGTTCAGACAAATGGTTGGCTCACTGCGATATTTGTGCAACAGCAGGCTTGACATATGCTACTCAGTCAGTGTAATTAGCAAATTCATGAATGATCCAAGGAAGACTCACTTGATAGCTGCTAAAAGGATACTTAGGTATGTAAAAGGCACAAAGGAGTTTGGTCTGCTATTCCCTAATGGCAGCCAAGGTGAAGGAAGTGAATTCATTGGATACTCGGATAGTGATTGGTGTGGAGACATCACAGATAGAAGGAGTACATCTGGTTATGTTTTCAAGTTCAATGAAGCAGCCATATCTTGGTGTACAAAGAAGCAATCAGTGACTGCACTTTCATCTTGCGAGGCAGAATATATTGCAGGAACATTTGCAACTTGTCAAGCAATATGGCTGGATTCAGTGATGAAAGAACTAAGGTGTGAAGTGATGAAGTCTCTTAAACTCAGAATTGATAACAAATCAGCAATTAGCCTTGCTAAAAATCCAATCTCACATGGCAGAAGTAAACATATTGATACAAGGTTCCATTTCATTAGAGAGCAAGTGAACAATGGAATGATTGAGGTGCAATATTGCCCAACTGAAGTGCAGCTAGCAGATGGTTTTACAAAGGCTCTGAAGCTTGACAGATTTGAATTTTTAAGAAAGAAGCTTGGTGTTATAAATGTACAACAGTTATGAATTAAAAGGAAGTGTTGAATTTAATCCATAACTGCCATATAGAAGGTTGTTATATTGTTAGTTAGTTAGTTGCCTTGCATCAAACTATAAAAGGCCTATATATAACTAACATCTAGAAGCAAGTATATTGGAATGTGAAAATAATAAAATTTCTCTGTGAAGATTGATCCAGGATTGATCTTGGATTAACAAGAAGATCAATCCTGGACTGGATTAACAAGAAGATCAATCCTGAACTGACAGAACGATCTTTTTCTGCAAATCGTATTTCTCTCTTTTCTCCTCTTACCTGCTGCGCATTATCCATTGTTCCAACAGAAAATAATCCCCTCCCCTAAATATTTTAATATTTCATTAACTGCTTTTTTTTTTTTGTTAATAATATTCTTACCTTATCAATTATTTTACAATTTTATAAACTAAGAGAGTAAATGATAGTGTCAATGAAAAAAGTAAAATGATATTTAAAATTTACTTTAAATTTGTGCAAAACAATCTTAAAATACATGAAATGAATACAGCTAGTTAGTCTACAACATCTCTCGATATTCTCAACTAGTGTTAATTTACCTATCAAAAATCTTGACATTCAGGACTCTGACTCTGCGATTTTGCAGCACAATAATCATAAACTAAATACTTGCTTCTAACATTGTTGTAGGCTTGTTTTTGATGATGGTTTAGCTCCCAATACTTGTTAGCATTCCACCAAAAATTTGAGGAATTACAATATTCTTTGTTGCTAGTGTTTTGAACCTGGCAACCATCGATGTTAAATTCTTGGTAATTGGCTTCAAATGGTGCATCATTCCAATTTACTGGAACTCCACCAGATGCCCATGCTCCAGTCCATATTGTTGCTGTAATCCTCATTGGTTTCGTTGGGTAGCTCCCTCCTTTCTCTGTGGTGTTCTTAAACACTCTTATAGGGGTGCCATCCACAAAAAACCTGTTAGATTTTATTTCAACAAACAAAATAATTTTTAGTTTAACTCAATAAAAAACAAATAAATTGCAGGGCTTTATAAACTATCTATTTAGTTTGTATAAAAAACTATTTAGTTATTTAAGGGTCAGTTTTTTTTCACACGAAAGAGTCAGTTTGTTACATATTATTATATATTTAATAATTAAGAGATTATTTTTAGAGATTTTTAAAAAAATAAATACTCCTAAAAATAATTATTTTAAAAAGAAAATCTGTAACAAACGGACCAATATTTTTTAAATTCTATATAGATTTTACTCACTATGCAAATCAATGAATGTAAGGCAAGCAAGAGAGAGAAAAAAACAATTAATATTATTACATACACTAATTGTTTTTGGTTCCAAAGAAGTCTGTAGCTATGAAAGTCTGTTGTGGGATCAAACCAAAGATTAAATCTTTGCTCCCTTCCACCTTGACCATTTGTAAAAATATTAGTGTGTAGCATATAAGGTCTTCCTTGATTATTACCACCTAAAAACTCAAAATCAATTTCATCTCGGGTAACTCCATCGTCTGAAACCAACTGCAATATATAGAAATTAACACTTTAAATACACTATGTGCACAAATAAAGTTATAAATTAATTTAAATATGTAAGGAAAAATACATAGAATGTTGGGATCACTCCGGTTGAATCCTTCTGTGGCATCTTAATCCTCATATTAAACCACCCAGAACCATATTCTTGCACAGATTGAAAACCAGAACCTAAGAGACAAAAAATATGATATATATCTTTTTGTTAATTACTGTTACCACCTTAAAATGTTACTCTATTTTGAATGAAAAATAAATAAAAATTACATACAAAAAGTTAAAAATATATTTAGCTAAAAATTAAGATAAAATACATCAACTTTTTAAATATTTTTTATTTATATTTTGTTTTTGAATAATACTTAATAAAATATGCGCATATTTTTTTTTTCTTTTTCATAAAAAGTCATATGCCATCATCTTACATAATTGTATGAATATAAATAAAATACTACTATAAATATAATTTGTATATTACCAGAATGTTGGTCTAAGGTAAGTTGAACTTCGCTACTTTGATTGAGAATACGTATATTTTCTTGCCCCCATAAAGGAGCATAGTTTTGTTGAAATGGAACATAGTAATCTTTTGCACCGTTGACATGCATTAATGGAGCAAGAATATAAAACAGCCGTAAAAGAAAATATAGACGAGAAAAAATCATTACGAAAAATATTGCAGAAATTGTTTAATTGTGTTTGATTTAATAGATGTTTCTCTTAGTGCTGTGTACTTGTCGGGTTTATATATACTACCTGAATACCCAATCTATTTTTTTTTTTAGAAAATTAATCTCTTATTAAACTAATAAAATGTATAGAATAAAAATTGGTTACAACTGTACTCTCTCGTTTCATTTTGTTTACAACTGTACTCTCATTTTATAGTATGTGACATTTAATGTTCTTACAATAATTAAGAAAATAAATAACAACTTGGTAGGTAAAACAACTTTACTAATTATCCTTAATAACAACGGACATAATGTATAATACAGTAAGCCAACTTCACATACTACTAATGAAGAAATTTAGGTAATTAAGTACAAATTAATGTTTTGAAATATTCCTAAAAAAGATAATTTCATTATCAAAATTACCATTTATGAAAACTTGTTTTAAGAATTACATCATTAAATAGAGTAAAAATAGTTAATTTTACTTTTATTTTATTGGGGGGCTAATAACCAAGAAATAAAATGATTTATATGTTTTTCCATATTATGAGGAGTTTCCACATAGAGAAACTTACTAGATAACATACTGATGATACTCAGCATCTCAAGATCAGTTACACACAATTTCCACCTCATTTGCACCATCAACTTCTAGATTATTTAGTACATTTGCTGGACTCAATTTATACATTAACAACCTACCTCAAAAGGATTAAGACAACTAAATATGATTAAGTTTTTGTTTATATTGAAGACCATGGAATGAGAGCAAAATTGAAAAAAACAACATGATGTTTCATTGAAAAAATAATATGATTTTTAATATAATTTGTTTTACGTCAAAGAGACTATTAATATAAATAAAGAGTATATAATGGATATAAGGTTAACTTAATGGTTGAAGTTGATGAGCTAAAGATCATAATGATAAAAAAAAATTTAAAAATAAATAAATAAATAAAGAGTATATATTAACCATATTTCTGTAATTGAATATAAATATATTCACACACTCCATCCAATATGGAGAGAGAATATATATTTTTTATAAAGTACAAAATTAACGTTTAAACACCGTTTTTTTTTCATATAAGAAAATTATACATTTTATTATGAATTTATCTTACCATTTATTTGTTAGCTAATAAAAGTGGATTGACTTATGTTGTGAGTTTAAGATTAGTGGAGATTTTTAAGGTTTTGTATTTAAACTAAATATAAATATAAATATGAGGATAATTATGTATGTTTATTGCGGGTACGGGTATTTGCGGGCACGAGTATACCCACCCCTCTCCGTTAATTGACGAATTACCAATTTATTTTATTCATGGATACTTATTAAATTATCTGTCTCGTATCCGTTGCGAATTTTATATACGGGTGCATATTTTTTTGCCACCTCTACTCTTTGGTTCTATTTCTCATTTTTTTCATTTAAGAAGGATGGCTTAGGATTAATTTTTAGTCTGAAATTACCCATCTAAATCTTTTTTTCATTATCTTTTATCTAAATAAGTGATTTTCTCACGTATTTAGTTTTCTTTCTTGATTTCGTTGTCTTAGTGTGATGTTGTTTTGATTTCTCGCATTGTTCTAATTGTTTTGGTTTCCTATCTTGTTGTAGTGTTCATTTCATTTGATTCAAATTGAGATGTCAATGTCGATCTAGTACAAATTTAATAATGGTTTTTGCATCTTCAACGTTACAACTTCAAATATTTTGGACATCTCAAATTTGTCATATTTGTGGACTTTGTCACATTTGTAGACATTAGGTTGTTTTATGTTATTAACTTGAATGTTGTGAGTTTATTCACAGATCATTTTCGATTTTAACAAATTTGACTTATATAATTCTTGATCGATGTAATTTATATGGATTTAAATGCATGAAATACCGTTTTTTAGTAAAAAAAATTGTATTTATTGTGCAATGATGTAAACAAAATTTAAATCCACAGCTAATCATATTTATAACAACTAATTAATATGATATATATGTTAACACGCGTTTTTTCTTGGAGATATTTATTTAGAAATACTTTTTCTTTTATAGATATTTGTTTAGGAATACTAATTCATAATACATGTTTTAATGCGTATAAAAGGAAAAACACTACCAACCAGGTTGGTTTGAGTGAATATATACACACTCTTATCCATATGAAGAGTGGCTTCTGCTTACATCAATAGCTGTCAAATAAATCCAAAACTTATAAATCCCTCTTAATAATCTCCTTATTATGTCCTTTAATTATGAGTTTGTTAATGAATTTCTTTGAAAAGAATTGTAACCTCATAATAAATAACATATTTGTAAAGTCGACAATTCTAATTATTACCTTAAAACGGACAAGGTTACAAGGAAGTTTTTGAGTTGCACAATATTTTTACTTGGGTCTCGGTTGATGGGGATTTAACTTGGTGTTTGTTCTTTTGGGGCTTTATGTCTCATACTTATTGTTTTGTATTATGAATTTATGAGCATATACAAAAGATCCACTTCGATAAGGCATTAATCAAGGTTTACATTTGACTGAAGATTCATTCTACTCAATTAAAAAATTAAAATTAAAAAATTGTGCATCCAATAGGATTGTTAGAGTTGTATAGGAAGGAAAGCTAGTTCAAACTAAATTAGAAAAAGTGGGTTGATGTTATTGGACTAGTTCTCCAAACGGCAAGAGCTATTTTGGGCCTTGGTTCCTTGATGACAAAGAGAGCAAAGTAAAATGGATTGTGAGTTACATCTCTATTTGAAAGTATACATATCTTGAGTAAAAAATCTGTATTTTTATTTAGAAGTACATATTCGAGGGAAAAAAAGCAAAAAAAAGTTGTGTTTGTTTTTAAAGTGTTTGGGGGAGTGGGAAAAAAGTTCCAAGATAGATATCACTTTGTTGTAGAAGAAAAAACAAAATAGGGTTAGAGATTTAATAAGACCATAGAGATTAAAAAAAAACACATTTTCAATTATGTGTTTTAAAAGAAAAATCATGCCGAATAGTTTTTTTTTTTGAAAAATAAGAGGGTTTAAGTCTAAAAAAAGAAACAATAAAGGAATAAATTTAGAGATAGAGACCCCTCTACGATCACCACTGAGTAATTGACTGATTTGAACTGTACAAAAATCATAAATTGTCCAAATATCACCAGAATCACACCATATGTTAATCAAAGCATCTGCACAAATATTAACTTCACGATAAGAATGACAACCTCCCTATCCATCTCCAAAAATCTACGTATACGCTGAATAATTCTACATACAATAGCATTGTCACCAGTATGATGCTTGAATCACTTTGACCACGACCTTGAAATCAACACACAATTCCACATAACCTAATCCCTTAGCCTTAGCAAGCTGCAACCCTTCTATTTAGTATAAATATTTTTTCGCATTCCTACCTTTATCGTCCCCCTCTTTATGCTGCATGGAAAAATTTAATTGGTGCAGAAAACTTAATTGGATTTATTCTCCACCATATCCATAACTTGAATTAGTTGTTTGTCCTAACAAATGTTAATTTAGTTGGTAAAGTCGGTAAAATTTTGACTGAATTTCAACTCATTTGGTTTGGAGATGGGTTCAAATCTTGCTATGGATGAGAGAACCTTGTTATTTTTGTATGCCTTGTGAATTTTAAATATATTTGTGCCTAAAAATATTAATGTGACAATGCAGTATCATTTAGGTATTTGGAAGTGAAAGATTTCACCATTAAAATTTAAAACCCATTGATGAGCCCCTCTTAAAAAATATACTCATGATTTTTCATTGGGAAATCATCACACTTGGCACCATCATGTGAAATCTCTACAAGGGATTCAAATCTATCATTTTGACATGATCCTAAACAATTGTAAGACTCTTAGACCCATTGAATATCTTCACGAAGCTAGGATAGATTTTCACACCCGTGAGCATACACAAGTGTACAACAACCATTACTCCATGCAATATAAGAAGTTAACTAAACAGCAGAGAGCATGTAAGTATATGTAAGACAAGTATTCAATATGAGCCAGATTTCTCATTATCTACCGTTTCATGCTCCTCAGGCCAATATGTCTCCACAATATCCACAGCCAAAGTATAAACTTCATCGTTGTCATAGCTCTGCAAACTTATAATCTTTTCCAATCCTCCACACTTATCAACCTTTTCAGCATAAACATTGACTCCACCAGTAATATTCTTGTCAGTATCTCCGTCAAATAAAATGTTATACAGCCCATGTAGACATAATGTCATAAGAGTCGGGTCTGGACAGGTCAAGAGATCACAGAGTGCCTCAATGCACCCTTTACTCACCAAGAACCTAGACCATTAATGTCCATTTAGTCATAAGTTTTCATCATAACAAAAAATGCAAAACTAGTAAACATTATATACACAACCTTTTTTTTAATAAACCATAATTCCAAGTGTGTCTAAAATGCTAAGTATAAAATATTTTCCACAATTCCAGGGACATAAAACTGTACATCTCACTACATGCCATTCTTTTTAAGGTATTTACATCTAGAAGAATGAGAATGGTCAGAAAACATCGTGATTTAGGAAAATAAAATGTAATGGTAAAACATACCGAATCTGCTCAGGAGTTCCATAAGCGCAATTGGAAATAGCACAAGCAACTTCCTTCTTGATGACAAATTCAGCCTTTGTAAGATGAACAAGAGGACTAATAAGATCAACATCGATGACATCCTACAACAATGATCATAATGCTATTAGTTGTGACAATATATGTTATGTTTAAAAGGTTTAGCTAGTCTTATATAAACTAATTTCCAGATATAGTGTTGGCCTGTGATATCTTCCTGCATAAAATATTTAAGAAAATTACATGTACTCAGTTCTCTCCAAATCTTAGTCCTTCTTTCGAAAATGAATGTGGTTCACATTCAACCTACTTAAAAATGAGTCCAGACTCTAGAGTAGCATTTTGCAACAAACAATCAATTTTGAAACTTGCAAGCAAATAACTTGTTATGAATAACTTGCAAGCAAATAAGAAACTGCTCAGAAGCAAATGATTACTAAATTAGGCAGAATAAAATCATTGCTTACCTGTATTGGAGCTTTATTCCCGCCAGTGATATTTGAGATTACCCAACAGGCATGTTTGAGGATGATTTTATCATGGGTTGAAAGAAGTAGTTTAACACAAGTGAGAACTCCGTTGTCAACTAGAACCTGAAAAAGATGTGGCTAATTTAGTATCAATAGGCAGTAAAATAAATTAATTTTGAATGCCAGAAAAAGCAATGTGACAAAAAAATTATACACTCTCAATAGTCGTTCGAAACTGGTGCGACATGTTCTACAACCATAATGACAATATAATTAGAGGTTTTCCTGAATCAGTAGATAGTTATACATCTTTCTTTTTACCTGAATATGATCCTCGTCACCCATAGCAAGACTTCCTAGAGTCTTCAGTATAGAAACAGTAACTTTTGATTCTGGGGACCTGTAAAAAGGAAATTTATTCCGTCCACCAGAGAAAAAAGAAACATAGATGAGAGTGTTAGAGTTGCTAAAAAAGAAAGACACAAAAGGTATTGCAATCGGTCAAGGACTTACCGTAGTAACTCTACCAGTCGAGGGCAGACATTTGCATCAATGACAGCTTGGATCATTTTACTTGAGGCTTCATGAGTAAGAAAAGAGAGAGCATGGCATGCACTTACTACAACTTCTTCATTAGTCATCAACAAGAGATTTCGAAGGAAAGGAAATGCAGGCTGTATCTGAAAAAGATAACAGAAGAGCATGAGTTGGAGATGAGAAGACGACAAACAGTGAGTAAACTAACTACATTAATTTATATAGAATCTGCTAACTTTACTACACATGAAATATTCTGTGAAAATTTATCCAACCTGTTCAAGAAGTGTTGAAGGATGCTTTCCATGGAACAAGTTTGATAAAGTCCATGAACCGATCTTCAAGATAGATGGTTTTACTATATATGGATTCCATATCAGACCCAATAGTGGCAAGAGTGCACCATGATTAAGAACATCATCCCTTGCGCTTGGGGAATCACCAGAAATATTACCTAATACCCATAATACCTGTTCAATACACGAGACATGGAAATTGTGTAAGCAAGCAACATATAAATACATGCGTGATGGTTTTCTCAATGCCTTTATGTTATGATACTGAGGAAGATTTGACCTGCTCTTTCATGTCATCACTACCACAGCACAAAAGGTGAACAAGCAGGGGAATAGCTCCATTATCAACCACAATTTTTGTATGCTCAGACGATCCCGAGGTGATGTTGGTTAGAGTACATGCTGCCTTGGACTGCAGATATAATGTGCAACATATTGAGTGATTAAGATCAAAATCTTCACATTCAGGAATCACAAAAGAGAGAACATGATAAAAAAATATTTATACCTGCAGTTGGGGTATATCATCTCTTGCCAAAAACTTAACAAGCTGAGGGATAACACCTGCCCGGATCACCTCCTCAATTAGTAGAGCATTGTTGCCTGAAAAGAGATGTATCAATGAAAGTTAAAATTTGAGAATCAAACAAGAACTTATAAGAGCTACATCATGAGTATAAATATAAGAATTGTATTCACACCCTTCGATAGTAGCTTCCAAATCTCAGTAGTTGCTTCCAGTTGTGAAGCAGGATCGTCGGAAAATAACTCTTGTGTCAATGTCCGAATGTGTTGTATCTGTTAAATAGCATAAAGAGTAAAAGATCAAAAGAATCATTTCTATGCTGCAGTTCAAAATCACACACAAAGATCTATCTCTGGACATGCAGTTTATGCATCTCTAGCTATTAAATGATCATTTATTTCCACAGAATTCTCTCTTATTTAAGCAATTGGTAAAATTTTGGCTATGATCTTGACATGGAAGAATTATCATTGTCACTAAGCATTCGTTATTATTTTTCAATAATGCACCTAATTGTTGGTATCTTAACCTATCATATATTAATTAGTTCTTCTACTCCCTCCACGTCTCATATTAAGGGTCACAATTGAAATATTTGTTTGTCTCATATATTTTTGAAAAAGATGTTTGTTTGTCTCGGATTATTTGTCATTTTAGCATACCAATGAATCATTAATTACTTTTTTCCATTAATATATCTATTTATTATATCTCAATTCACCTAACATCTTCACTAACTAATATATTAATAATAGTACACAGTACTTTAGTAAATAGGACTAATTTTATTATAGAAATTTTGTTGCAATTAAAAGTGTACATAACCTTAAACAACACTTAATATGAAATGAAGTGAATAGCTCACCACTATAATAAGGTTACTCTAATGAAAAAAAGATTTTACCTTGAATATTAGAATATCCTGGTCCTGCACGTTCAAATCCAAGCCACCATCAACACCGAAAATATTTTTCCCAATCAATAGTATGGAGATGTCAGAGAAAGGTTGACACATTAGATTATCTCAGCTTTATTACATACAATGTAAACTTCAGAATATGATAAAATAAATAATTCTTTCCAGCCAATGGAAAGAAACATAATATTGATGGAGGCCATACAATAAGTAATAAAAGCCTAAGTGCAGGCTAACTAACTCTGTTAGATAAGAAAATTAATTAGCAATAACTCCATATTTTTTCCAGTGGTAGTCAAATAGCCACAATAACACCGCTATAGCGCTATAGCATAGTGGAATTTGAACAATTAGCTACCGTTCCATGATACGCTATTTAGTACAAAGTGTTGTGAAATCATCGCTAATGTGGCGCAATAGCACAACACTGATTTTATCCTTTGTTCTTGTTTGTGAGTAATGTCTCTTAGAATAAATGTATCTAACTACGCATGAAGTTTTGTTCCATTGAAAACATAAAGCCATCATCATCATTAGAATAAAGTATCTGTTTCACTCTTGCATGCAATTATATTTTAACCTCTTTGAGTAAACAAATATACGTACTGTGTTGATGAGGCAGGGAGAAGAAGACGAATCATCTTCCTCTTTTGGTTTCTTGAAGATATTCTCTAGGAGCTTAATCTTCCTTATCTGGACGAAGTCGTTCTGTCCCCTCAGACAACCGTCTCCGGCGCCAACTCCACTGTTCTTGTTCACTTTCTTCCTCTGAGAGGATGAAGAAGACGAAGGATTAGGTCGCAGAGACATTGTTACTTAGCAGAAAGAAAGCGTACACTACAAGTTTCAACTGAATTAGTTAATTACATGCCTTCTATTTAAATACTACCTCATTCTCAAAAGACTTTATGCCACGTTGGACTATCAAGATTGAAAACTCAACAGGACGCAATGCGCACCCCCTAAGTTCATCAATAATTTTTGTCTATGTGCATTCCTTTTTTTAATAATAATAATAATAAATGAAATAATTTTATTTTATCAAAAAAAAATAATGAGAAATAATTTTCAGGTACAATAGAAAATCGCGTAACCTAGAATTGTTCTCGTTAGAATGGTTTCTACAAGAGATAATGTATACACTCAGCCACTAATCCACCGTCTGAGACGTCGCCGGAGCAGCTGTTCCCACCGCATTGTGCGC
Source organism: Cicer yamashitae (assembly GCA_037974755.1). Taxonomy (NCBI): domain Eukaryota; kingdom Viridiplantae; phylum Streptophyta; class Magnoliopsida; order Fabales; family Fabaceae; genus Cicer; species Cicer yamashitae. The sequence continues at coordinate 62,298,966 of JBBPBQ010020321.1, read as the reverse complement.
TTTTTCCCTTTCGCTTTCATTTTCTTTGTGCCGTTTTCTTTCCAGCGTTTGTTTAGTTGATATTTCCATCAGTTTTTTTTTTTATACTTTTATTGTTTTGACAGAAAATCTCTTCTACTTAAATTTTTTTTTCACGGAACTATTCTACTCACTAGTGATAGGGTGTTTGAGTTTTATGTTGGGCCAATATGTAGCAGTCTACGGCCCATTCGTTTAAGAAATATTTTAACAAAAAAGTACTCATAATATTTATTTTTGACAAACATAATATAAATAAATTCACATCTATGAAGCATGTGTATGGGTATATATGTAAAATAAAACGGTGAAGTATCTGGTATATATATGATACAGATGGGTTGTTGTAGTACAACATTTAACACAAATACGACATGTATATGATCAAGGCGTCTTATTGTTTTTAGATGGTCGTCTTAATATTTTTAGAGATTTTGTTTGAATTTAAAAATTGAGTTGTCTTAATATTTTTTGAGGTCATGTTCTAATCAATAAATTTTTTCAAATATCAGTTATACTATAAAAAAAAGTTTAGGAAAGACCCTGATTGGGGTCATGTGCCAATGTTCCTAATTAGGGTCTAGTGGAGGATCTTGAACTATAATATTGGTAGGGGTGTACATGGGTGCGGGTCGACCCGCCAACCCGATCACCTAACCCAACCCGATTTTTACCCGTACCCGATCACTTTCGGATCCAATTCAACCAAACCCGTTGAAACCCGCTTATATTTGGTTCGGGTAATGGGTTTAATAATTTGAACTCGTCGACCCGACCCAGTAACTAGTTATATATTTTTTTCTTAATTTTGTGTGGCAGCCCAGTAGTACAATAGGATTTCAGATATTATTAATAACTAATTTTTATATGAATGTTGATCCAATGTGTTTATGCGTCTCGCCTAAATACTTAATTTTTCTCACAATTTAGCGTTTAGTTTGTTTTTGCGTAATCTCATATATGCCTACTCATAAAATTCGTATCTAATTTTTGAATTGTCTCTTTCAAAAGAGCAATTTAATTTTTAAGTTAAATACTATTTATTTAAATGTTATATTTTGTTATAGTTTTACATCATAAAGATATGAACGGAAACCTTATGCTTATAATGAATTTAGTTTAAATTTTTTACATTTGTTAAATACAAATTTTTTAGTTAAATACTATTCATTTGAGTTAAATACTATTTATGAACAAAAATGATGCTTATACAAAAACTTATGATGAATTTAGTTTAAATTTTTTATATTTAAATCTATTAAACATTTTTTTTAGTATTTTATTTGAAAATAGTAAGTACTCTAACTATAAATAAATGAAGCACTACTATTAAAAAATTATGGTAGCTTAGTAAACTAAAATGGTGGGTGGATTATGTGTAATGATGAAAGTAACATGGTGGACCAATTAGCAATGATAGCTGTTTTGTTCTTAATTTTATTATTAATATTTATTTTTGCATATTCTCAATTATTGATTTTTGCATATTGATTTTTTAAAAGAATTGAATAATGTGATTGAAATTTTTTAGTATTTGAGACATTTAAGTATTAAATATATTTTCATTCAATATATTTTCCCGTAAAATAAAAAACAGGTTATTATTTATGTATAACCCGCCAACCCAACCCGTTCTTGATATTTGGTTCGGGTTAAATGAAAAGAATACGGGTTTAGAACTTAGCCGAACCCAAAGATAATCGATCGGGTCGGGCATCGAGTTTTGTCAAAATCGGCCCAACCCAACCCACGTACACCCCTAAATATTGGGGTAGCCAAATATTGAAAACTTGAATGGATAAATAAAAAGTATAATATTGTATTGTATATAAGAATTTTAAATTGTAAATTTAATATATTGGAGAGAGGTAGTAAATCAAATTTTAGTTAATATTTTGGCTAAATACCACCCGTGGTCCCTTAACTTAATTTCGGTCAACGATTTAATCCTTTATTTTTTTTTTTCGATTTAGTTCTTTATGTTTTTAAATAATTTCAGCCTTACCTTTTAAGTGAGGTTCCGTTAAGAAAAAGTTAAAAAAATCCCTCGTCTAGATCATTGTATATGTTCATTAAATCTTTAGGAACAATTGTCACTGATCTGAAGTGATGTTTATGGAGTATAAGGGCCCGTTTGATGGACCGGATAGGATAGACACAGGATAGGATAAGGAGCAGGATAGAGACAGGATAGGACATGGGTAGGATAAAGAGTTATCCTGTCCTGTGTTTGATGTGCACATGATAACAAACTTATAAAATTAGTTTATCCTATTCAGTGTTTGATACACAACAAATAACAAGATGATATGATTTATATTTTGATAAAATGACAAATTTGTCCTTATAATCTATTTAATTTTTTTCTTTTAAAATAACATTTATATAATTTTTTATAAATAAACAAAAATGCTAAAAAATGTAAATAATTTATGAAGTAATTTTATATACTTGAAAAAATTGTGATTTCTCTATCCATCACAATTGAAGAATGACTCACTATCATAAAAATTGTGATTCCTCTATCTATCACAATTGAAAAATGACTCACTATCATAAAAATGTAAATAATTTATGAAGTAATTTTATATACTTGGAAAAATTGTGATTTCTCTATCTATCACAATTGAATAATGAGTTAGAGTTTGTTTCATTCAAATCCCAAAAACTCTATTTTATTATTTTAAAATTTAAAACCTAAACAATTTGTTTGGATTACTTGTTTTTAAAACTATTTTGTAAAACTATTTTTAATATTATAGTTTTTAAAACTAATAAAGCAAAACAGATAAATGGTGTTTTACTTTTTATTTTTCAGTTTTTTTAATTCTCTAGTCAAAAACTAAAAAGTAAAACACAATCAAACAAACCCTTACTATCATAACATTAGAAAATTATTATTATTTTTCATACACAATCAAACAAACCCTTACTATCATAACATTAGAAAATAATTATTATTTTTCATCAATTTTTTTTATATTGTTATACAATAAAATAAATCAGAAAACAATCAAAAACATCATATACGGAAAAAAAGGAAATCAATTTAAATTCACCAAAATTATCAAAAACATCATATACTGAAATAAATTTAAATTCACCAAAATTATCAAAAACATCATATACTGAAATAAAAAACAGAAGAGTGCCATATGGCAGACTCGAACAAGAATTGTTGAATTAGAGGAAGAGAGAAACGCGAACAATGATATCCGGTTGAGAACGGATTATTTTAACCCACTTCAAATTAAGGATAACAAAATGCGGCTTCAACCTGATTATTTAAATTTTTTGATTAGCGTATTATATCTGGTTGCTGCATCAAACAAATGATTAGCGTATCATATCTGGTCCTAAATATCTATAGTTTCAGTTTTAACGAATCAATCCTACTACCAAATTTAGAACAAACTTTGAATATTTTTTTGAAATATTTCCAAAACATAAGGATAACTTTTTCTGAACACGGAGAAGAGATTTTCTTAACGAAATTCCACTTAAAAGGTAACGCTGAAATTTTTAACTTTTTTTTTATAAATTATTCCATCCAATTTTTTTATAATACACATCTAAATTATAATTTAGTCTACAAAAAAATTGGGTCTTATTGTAATCTTAACAATTGGGCCTAATAAAAAAAAGTGCAATTTTAATAATTAAAAAAATTGATAAAATAAATTTTAGTCCATATACACATATCAATCCAATGAGAATCTACACATACCAATCTTGAAGTCATTTGGTTAGATTAATTCATGTAACAAGAAAAAATGCACATATAATATGTTATCTTCACGTATTAGACTGAAAGATACATCTCGACAACATAATTCAACAACCGCAATTTGTCATGACCCAATGTTGGAATCTCATTGCCACACAGAATAATGTTGATTGAAAATTCATTTAGCTTCACAAATCTTAAAAATAAACATGATAGGCTCTTTTTCTAAAAAAGACTATGAAAATCAGGATTCTAATACAAGAAAGGGAAGAACAAGATAAATTAGCTAACAAAATTTTAAAAAATATATTCTCCATCCATTGATTTCTAATAATGTAATCATACAATATTAATATAAACTATTGTATACACATTAAAATAACTATATAAACCACACAATAGGAGTGCTACAAATAGACTAATAAAATGTGTCTAAAAAAATTCTCTTTCAAAATAAAATAAAAGAATCATTATTCTCTCGACTTTCATGATCCAATTAAAACACCTTACTATATATCCAAATATAATTTTACTTTTCTCTCATTGTAATGTAAGTATATGTCAGACAACAAGATGACCTTATGCTAAGTAAACAAAGATAAAAAAGTTCACTTCAAAAATGAAACAACAAGGAATCCTAGTTCATTAACAAAAGTAGTTAGGTATTATTTACAACATCCTCACTATTATGAACATTGTGATCATCTACCGTTACAACACATTAGACCTGATCAGTAGTATGTCTCTAGAATACATTCTGATCATCTGATCATCTACCGTTACAACACTTCAGCCCAGTAGGTCTCTAAAATATCCACAGCCAAGCCAACATCCACAGCCAAGCATAGTATAAACATCATCGTTGTAAGAAAACAAATGTCATCATAATTGGGTCTGAACAGATCAAGAGATCAATGCACCCTTTTCTCGCCAAGAACATAGACCAATGTCCATTAAGTAATAATTTTTCATCACAACAAAAAATGCAAAAGGAGTAAAAAATACAACCAGTTTTTTTAATAAGCTAAAATACAACCAGATTTTTTTTTTTATACTTCATTGTTTTGACACAAAATCTCTTCTAATTAATTTTTTTTTTACGGAACTATTCTACTTACTAGTGATTGGGTGTTTGAGTTTTATGTTGCGCCAACAACATGTAGCAGTCTACGGCCATTCGTTTAAGAAATATTTGAACAAAAAAATACTCATAATATTTCTTTTTGACAAACATAATATAAATAAATTCACATCTATGAAGTATGTGGATGGGTATATATGTAAGATAAAACGGTGAAGTACCTGGTATATATATATATGATACAGTTGTGTTGTTGTAACAAAGTCGTCTTAATATTTTTTGAGGTCATGTTCTAATCAATAAAATTTTTCAAATATTAGCTGTACTATAAAAAAAAATTAGGGAAGACCTTGATTGGGGCATGTGCCAATGTTCCTAATTAAGGTCCAGTGGCGGATCTTGAACTATAATATTGGGTGACCAAATATTGAAAACTTAAATGGATAAATAAAAAGTATAATATTGTATATAAGAATTTTAAATTGTAAATTTACAAAAATATATTGGAGAGAGGGTAGTAAATTAAATTTTAGTTAATATTTTTAATAATTAAAAATTAGTTGGAGTTTAGGTTGGAAAATTTATTTTATTTTATAATTATAGTAGTTATTTTTGTTTTTTTTTTATAAATTATTCATCCAATTTTTTTAGAATACACATCTAAATTATAATTTAATCTACAAAATAATTGGGTCTTACTCTAATCTTAAAAATTGGGCCTAATAAAAAAAGTGCAATTTTAATAATTAAAAAAATTAATAAAATAAATTTTAGTCCATATACACATATCAATCCAATGAAAATCTATACATACCAATCTTCATGTCATTTGGTTAGGTTAATTCATGTAACAATCTTCATGCACATATAGTATGTTATATTCACATATTAGACTGAAACATACATCTCAACAACACATATGTTAATATCTATATTAATGAGTATATCTATTAACATATGTCATATCAGATCTAATCGAAATTTGTCACCGATTATGATATACTGATTATGATATACAGTAATTATCTACTTGTCAAAATTAATAGTTATTCCTTTTCTAAATTTTTTTATATATTATTTTCTTATAAATTTTTACAACTTCTATATATTCAATCAAATCTTTATATAAAAAAGTTTTTGCTTTCTTAAAATTAGATATAAATTCACGTGTCTCTATCAAATACTTTACTCAATGATATACCAGCAATTATCGTATAGACTTATATAATTTATTTTCAACATGCTTGTGAAAATTAATAGTTATTTCTTTTCTAAATTTTTTTATATATTATTTTTTTATAAATTTTTACTACTTCTATATATTCAATCAAAGTGGTGTAAGTATGCATCATAAATCATATCTAAGTCTCAAATATAATAGATGCAGAAATTAAGGAGATTATTAGTGTAGTTGAAGCTGTAGAATGACTGAAATTTGAGAGTAGTGTATTCATGAAAAGATATGATAGTATCCTATCAAGGTTTTTTTTTACATATATATATATCCCTAATTTAAAAAAGGTCACTAAAATATTCCACCTTCAAAAATATATACTAAAATGCCATTTTTTTTTTTCATAAAGACGACATCGGGTGAGGTCGCATCCGAAACGATGTACAAGACTTTAATTTTTTTTTTTTATTTTTCATTTTAACAATTGAATAATAGATGTGTATCATCAACCAAAATTTAAACTTGGATTAAATAAAAGATTCAATAGCTTTGTTATACGAAAAATAAATTTTTAGTCTTATAAAATCTCAAATTTTGTTTTTAATTTTGTAAAAAATATTCATCAACTTTTTTTCCTTTAATTTTTTTTCTTCAGTTTTACTCCCTAATTTTAATCTAATTATTGTCTATTCTTCGAATTTTTAAATGACTTTATGCACTAATATTTACAATATTGTAAGAGATTTCTCAATAAAAATTTAAATTTTTTTAACAAGTGATAAATTAAATATAAACTTTTAACCATAAAAAACTTAAAAATTTATATTTAATCCATTATTTGTTAAAAATTTCTTAATTTTTACAAGGTAGTTATTAAACATGTCCTAAATATTACTCAAAAAAATTATTTAAAAATTAAAAAATACAAAATTAAAAACAAAATAGTAAAATTTTATAAGAACTAAAAACAAAATAATAAAATTTTATAAGAACTAAAAATTTATCAAACACTAAAAAATAATAAATAAACTAACCGAGTATCTTCCATAAATTTAGTCTATGTGGAGAATTCGAAAAAAGAGAAATCAAAGAGAGAAAATGTCTAAGAACAAAGAAAATGAATGATTTGAACAAAGATAGAAAATGATTGGTCAAGCATATTAGCGAGTTGACTGACAAAGAGACAGTTAATTCGATAATATCTTTAATAAAATATTAAGAATATTAACAATATTAATTATTAATACTGGTGGCTGTAAAAATAATTAATACATTAAAAAAAATGGTTTTAGAAGATATAAATATATATTATTATTATAATAAACTCACACAATTGAGTTCGAATTCAAAACAAACATACAACCTAATAATATCATCATTTATTTGATTGGACTAAAGAAAAATACATTAAAAATTTAAATATCGTGAAACAGTATTTTTTTTTAAATGCATAATTTATTGTGGGACTTTAGACTATTTATTAAACTCAAGTGACACATATATATTTTTAGTGTAAATAATATTTATACTGTTAGTCAATCAAAATCGTTAGATTATTAGATATGTTTGTTTTTATTATAACTACATTTAAAGCTGTGTTCACAAATGATTATAATATATTGATAGTACAAAAAAATTTATATTGACAGTGAATAACATTCAAACTCTTATTTATATTTATATTTGCCGTTATTTATTTTTAAAAACAAAAGTTATTTCATTTAAGTATGCATCTATATAACATATTGATCAATTTGTCATGACCCAATGTTGGGATCTCATTGCCACACAGAATAATGTTGATTGAAAATTCATTTAGCTTCACAAATCTTAAAAATAAACATGATAGGCTGTTTTTCTAAAAAAGACTATGAAAATCAGGATTCTAATACAAGAAAGGGAAGAACAAGATAAATTAGCTAACAAAATTTTAAAAAATATATTCTCCATCCATTGATTTCTAATAATGTAATCATACAATATTTATATAGACTATTGTATACACATTAAAATAACTATATAAACCACACAATAATAGTGCTACAAATAGACTAATAAAATATGTCTAAAAAATTCTCTTTCAAAATAAAATAAAAGAATCATTATTCTCTTGACTTCCATGATCTGATTAAAACACCTTACTATTAAGAAAACACATTGCTAAATCAAGAATCTTAGAAAATTATCTAAACAACATATCCAAATATAATTTTCCTTTTCTCTCATTGTAATGTAAGTTCACTTCAAAGAAATCTAGTTCATTAAAAGAAGTAGTTACTTAAAATATCCACAGCCATAGTATAAACATCATGGTTATCATGGTACTGCAAACTTATAATCTTTTCCAATCATCCACATGCACCAACCTTTTCAGCATAAACATTGCCCTCGTCGTCACTTAAGATGTAATACAGCCCAAACAGGACAAATGTCATCCTAATTGAGTCAGATCAAGAGATCACAGGGTTACTCAATGCACCCTTTTCTCGCCAAGAACCTAGACCAAGGTGTATATGGGTGCGGGTCGACCCGCTAACCCGATCACCCAACTCAACCCGATTTTTACCCGTATCCGGTCACTTTTGGGTCCGACCCAACCCAACCCGTTGAAATCCGCTTATATTTAGTTCGAGTAATGGGTTTAACAATTTGAATCCGTCGACCCGACCCGACCCGATAATTAGTTATATATATATATATATATATTTTTTTTTTTAATTTTGTTTGGCAGTTCCAGCAGTCCAATATAGTTTCATTACTCTTCTTCTTCTTTAGATTTTCAGCTTCATGAAGTGTTTTGAGAAACTTATTAAGTGCTTGTACTTAAGTTGACATTGCTTAGAAGTAATAAATTTTCATATTTTATTGATTTACTGTTGTTGAATTTATTTATGTATTTGAAGATTGTTGGATTTATTTTTTTTTTGTGAGAGGTTGATGATTTTTTAAAGAATTGAATGATGTGATTGAAATTTTATAGTTATTGAGACATTCAAGTATTAAATATATTTTTATTCAATATATTTTCCCGTAAAATAAAAAATAAGTTATTATTTATGTATAACCCGTCAACCCAACTCAACCCAACCCGTTCTTGATCGGGTCGGTTCGGTTCGGGTTAAATGAAAAAAATACGGGTTTAGAATTTAACCCAACCCAAAGATAATCGATTGGATCGGGTATCGGGTTTTGTCAAAATCAGCCCAACCCAACCCACTTACACGACCAATGTCCATTAAGTCATAATTTTTCATCACAACAAAAAATGCAAAAGGAGTAAGAAATAACATTATACACAACCAGTTTTTTAATAAGCCACAATCCCAAGTGTGTCTAAAATGCAAAAGGAGTAAGAAATAATATTTTTCACAATTCCAGGGACACAACTGTACATCTCACTACATGCCATTCATTTTAATGTTTTACATGAAGAATGAGAATGGTGAAAAAAAATTATGATTTAGGAAAATCAAATGTAATGGTAAAACTTACCGAATCTGCTCACGAGTTCCATAAGCGCAATTGGAAATAGCCCATGCAACTTCCTTCTTGATTTCAAATTCGGCCTTTAAAAGATGAACCAAAGGACTAATAAGATCAACATCACAGCTACAACAATGATCACAATGATATTAGTTGTGACAATATATGTTATGTTTCAAAGGCTTAGCTAGTCTTATATAAACTAATTTCCAAATATAGTGCTGGCCTGTGATGTCTTTCCACATAAAATATTTAAGAAAATGACATTTACTCAGTTCTCTCCACATCTTAGCCAGCATTTCAAAAATAAATGCGGTTCACATTCAACATATGTTACAATGTCACCATTAATATTGGACTGTGATTTCTTACAGAAACGAGTTTAGACTTTAGAGTAGCATTTTTCAACAAACAGTCAATATTAAAACTTGCATGAAAATAACTTGTTATGAACTTCTAATAAGAAACTATTCAGAAGCAAATCATTACAAATTAAGCAGGGCCAAATCATTGCTTACCTGTATTTGAGCTCTATTCCCACCTGTGATATTTGAGATTATCCAACAAGCATGTTTGAGGACATCTTTATCACTCTGCGAAAGAAGTAGTTTAAGACAAGGGAGAGCTCCACTGTCAATTAGAACCTGAAAAAGATGGGGCTAATTTAGTATCAATCTCTGTAGCACCGACCACCTCTAATCGAAGGTGTGTCACGGTGTCCGACACCAACACGGCACCGACACCTTAATTATGTTCAATTAATTCATTTTCTCAAATTATTATCGGTGTCGACGTATCAATTTTCGTGCTTCATAGGTATCAATTGGCAGTAAAATAAAACAATTTTAAATGCCAGAAAAAAGCAATGTGACATCATATGAGTATAAATATAAGAATTGGATTCATACCCTTTGATAGTAGATTACAAATCTGAGCGGTTGCTGTGCAGCAGGATCATTAGAAAATAATTCTTGTGTCAATATAGGAATGCGTTGTATCTATTTAATAGAATAAAGATAAAAAAAATTATTTCTATGCTGCAGTTCAAAATCACACACAATGCTCTATAGAATGGTCATGATTTTTCCATAGAATTCTGCTAAAGCCTCATGTTTTAGAAATCGGTATCTATCTTTAATCTTGCAATGATCTTGACATGTAACAATTACCATTGCCACTAAGCATTAATTATCATTTTTCAATAATGCACCTAATTATTGGAATTTTAAATACCAAAAACAAATTACCTTGAATACTACAAGATCCGGGTTCTGTACGTTCAAATCCAAGCCAACACCAAAATATGCAGAGAAAGATTGAAACATTAGATTATCTAAAGTTATATACAATGAATTATTTCCAAGAAAATGGAAATAAAGTTTGGTTTGTTGATTTTGTTTGAGTAAATATGAATCTTTGTTTGAAAGAAAAGACGTACTGGGTTGATGGGGCAGGGAGAAGAAGTATCATCCTCCTCCTTTCGCTTCTTGAAAAGATTTTCTTGGCGCCTACTCTTCCTTATCTGGATGGCGTCGTCCTGTCTCCTCCTGCGACTCTCTTCGAAGTCAACTCCAGTATTCTTGTACACTTTCTTCCTATGAGAAGTTGAAGAAGCACCAGTATTAGGACGCAGAGACATCGTTACTCAGCACAAAGAAAACGTACACTTCAAGTTTCAGTGCAAATGCAAAATGCTAAGTATAACAGAATAAATGAGCCAGATCTAACAAAAGGAAATTTTTAAATCATAGTTGGTATGAATTAGTACGGGCGTATTAGACTATGTAATTAGTTGTCCAATTATCCTCTCATTTTATAAAAGATATCTCTGCCATATTCAAATAATCTAATTTGTTACAATGTCTCTTGCTACCCTCCCTAATACGTAAATTCAAAAACCACCGTGTCAATTCTATTTTTGTGAACAAGCTCAACAATGAGAAGTAACACATGTGCAACATAAATTTAAGGCATATATTTTTTAAAAATTTAAGTAATATATCAAGAGAAAAAAAAAATGTATTATCGTCGGTGTAAACTAGTTATTTTACATTGACATCTAATAACAATAGAGTATTTGATAGATATTTTGAAAAGATAGTTATTGAATAAACATACATAGTAAAATAGTGAGTCATTATTGAATGATAATATAAAATTATTTTACACTATCCGTATATAGTATTTAAACTCATATATTAATAGAAGAAATTTAGTTCCTACAAGTGAAAAATTAAGCCTGAGAAAATTACACAAATACATTTCGATTTCTCAAATCTATTCTCAATTAGGTTTTTAATAAACACCCAATTGAAGATGTATTGTTTGAGCTTTAACATATTAGCCCGAGTGAATAGAGGTTTTAGAGCAAATAGATTCATTAGTGGTGTAATTGTGTAAATATGCATCATCTAATTGGAGATCTATTCATAAAAAAAGTATGGTAATATCCCATAAAATTTGAGCAAATAGATGTAGTATATCACCGACCAAAATTTAAATTTAGGGGAATAAACATTTCAATAACTTTGTTATAAAAAAAGATACTAACAAAATATTTTCAATAAATTTAATCTTAAAATGATTGACAAAGGAAAATAATCTTTACCTGTGGCATCTATTTTATAAAAAAATTTGAAAAAACAAACGTATTAATTAAATGATACAATTGATATTAATATTATATTCAAAATAAAAAATATCATGAAAAAGTATTATTTTTGTGGGACATAGAGACTATTTATTAAATTCAAGTGACACACATGCCTCCCTTATTTGTTATTTAAAATTAAAGTTATTTCATTTAAGTATGATTTATGTAACATGTTAATCTGAGTAAGAAAAAAAAAAACATAACACAGGAATCAATTTGTCATGATCGATGTTGGGAACTCACTGGTACACAGAATAATATTGATTGAAAATCCATTTAACTTCCCAAATCATAAAAATAACACCGTACTACCAATTAAGAAAACACATAGCTAAACCAAGAGACTAATGACAAATTGAAAATCTGTTGTTTAGTAAAAGGCAAAGTGTTAGACTTTTATCTTACTGTCTAAAAACTATTACGATTAAATAAATTTATTTATTTGTATTAATGTTATGAATTCTAGTATAGAATTCAAAGTATACCATATAAAAAATGCATAGTATATTTTAAATAAAAGTATTGCTAACAGATGCTCTAAGAATTACAAGACAACCTTTTAAAAGTGTTGAAAGAAGTTCTAAGGTATTAGATTTAATTCAGTCTGATGTATGCGATTTACATGGTTGGCCTACAATTGGTGGTAAAAAGTGTTTTGTCACTTTTATTGATGATTAATCTAGATTCTGTTATGTTTATTTAATGCATTCTAAGAATGAAGTTTTAGACAAATTTAAAATATTTAAAGCACAAGTAGAACTTCAACATGAAACTTTTATTAAGTGTTTTAGAAGTGATAGGGGAGGAGAATTCTATCATCCTGAGTATTTTGAGTCCACTGGTATTGTCCATCAAACAACTGCACCATATTCCCCACAACAAAATGGAATTGCAGAAAGGAAAAATAGGGTATTAGAAGAAATGGTGAATGTCATGTTATCCTATTCTGGTTTATCTAAAGGTTATTGGGGTGAAGCCATGCTAACTGCATGTCATTTGCTAAATAGAGTTCCGAATAAAAGGAACAAGATAACCCCATATGAACTCTGGAAGAAAAGAAAACCCAATCTTAATTATATAAAAGTTTGGGGCTGTAGAGCAATTGTTAAGGTTCCTGAACCAAAAAGAAAGAAATTGGGAGAAAGAGGAATTGAAAGTGTATTTCTGGGTTATGCTGAAAATAGCAAGGCCTATAGATTCATGGTTGTTGAATCTAATGACTCATATCCTATTAACACAGTGATTGAGTCAAGAGATGCAATTTTTCAAGAAAATAGATTTAACTCAATTCCACATCCCAAGGAAATTGTAAGTTCTAGTTTACAAAGTCTAGAAAATAATGTATCTAATAATGATACTTTGACATGTTCAGAACCCAGAAGAAGTAAAAAAGCCAGAAAAGAGAAAAATTATGGACAAGACTTCTTTATGTTCCTTGTAGAAGGTACAAATGATTCCATTAACAGTTATGGACCAATTTGCTACAATTTAGAGAGTGACCCAGACACATATGAAGAGGCAATAAAGTCTCAAGACTCTACCTTTTGGAAAGAAGCCATCCAAGAGGAAATGGACTCAATTATGGGGAATAAAACTTAGAAATTAGTAGACCTCCCACCTGGATCCAAACCAATAGGCTGTAAATGGATCTTTAAAAAGAAAATGAAAGTTGATGGTACCATTGATAAATTCAAAGCTAGACTTGTTGCCAAAGGGTTTACACAAAAAGAAGGTATTGACTACTTTGATACTTATGCACCTGTTGCAAGAATTGCATCCATAAGAGTGCTTTTGGCACTGGCTTCTATCTATAAGTTTGTAATCCATCAAATGGATGTTAAAACTACTTTCCTAAATGGAGAGTTAGATGAAGAGGTGTATATGAAACAACCTGAAGGATTTGTTATCAAAGGACAAGAGCATAAAGTGTGTAAATTGACTAAATCTTTATACGGGTTAAAACAAGCACCCAAACAATGGCACCAAAAGTTTGATAAAGTTTTGCTTTCTAATGGATACAAGATAAATGAATCTGACAAGTGTATTTATAGTAAATTTCAAAATGGAAATGGTGTTATGATTTGTTTATATGTGGATGATATGTTAATCTTTGGCACCAATCTAGATGAGGTAGAGAAAACCAAAACTTTCTTATCAAAAAATTTTGATATGAAAGATTTAGGTGAAGCAGATGTGATTTTAGGAATTAAAATCATTAGAGATGGAGTAAATATTGGTTTATCCCAATCTCACTATATTGAGAAAGTGCTAAAGAAATTTGATCAATTTAATTGCAATCATGTTTCTACCCCATTTGATCAAAATGTTAGTTTACAACCACATAAAGGATGCCCTGTGGCACAACTAGATTATTCAAAGGTAATCGGATGCTTGATGTATGCCATGACCTGTACCAGACCTGATATAGCATATGCTGTAGGCAGATTAAGTCGGTATACTAGCAATCCAAGTAAAGAACATTGGCAGGCTGTTAATAAAGTATTAAAATATTTAAAAGGAACAATTAACTATAGTTTAATCTATAGTAGATATCCTTCAGTTTTGGAAGGATATACAGATGCCAGTTGGGTAACTTATGTTGAGGATCATGCTTCCACAAGTGGATGGATCTTCAACCTTGGTGGAGGTGCAGTTTCTTGGGGATCAATGAAACAAACTTGCATTGCCGACTCCACCATGGCTGCAGAGTTCATTGCCCTAGCTGCAGGTAGTAAAGAGGTAGAATGGCTAAGAAATTTGTTGTATGAGATACCTATTTGGCCAAAGCCAATGGCACCAGTATCCATACACTGTGATAGTCAATCCACACTATCCAAAGCATATAGCCAAGTATATAATGGAAAATCTAGACATATTGGTCTAAGACATAGCTATGTAAAGGATTTAATTTTAAATGGAGTAATATCCATAGTGTTTGTAAGAACAGAAAAGAATCTTGCAGATCCTTTGACGAAAGGTCTGACAAGGGACATGGTGTTGAAGACATCATTGGGGATGGGACTCAAGCCCATATCTAATTGATCATCGATGGTGGAAAATCGACTCACACTTGAGTAACATCAAGTCTTGAGTTCAATGATAAAAGTACACTATTTGAATGATTGCAAGTACTTGAATATAGATACATCCCAAGGGTTGAAAGTACTTGGACCATAAGTATAAAGTTGGAAGGTTGAGTTTTACTCTTAATAGACATATAGCATAAATTTGCTGAAATACATATTATGGGTGTATTTCTGATATAGTCTACCTATGTGAGGATGAAGTGAGGCCGCTTCAAAGAGTTAAAGGGCTTGACTCTTAAATTCTCATCAAAAGGGTACAAGACACAGGACCTTATCAAATGTGTCATCTTTATAATTCTTTCAATAGTACCGAGATTTCATGTGTAAGTTGTGCACACTTGTTCTAATGAATAATTGGTTCAAAGCTTGTCTACCAATCTATTCGGGATAAGTGGAACCCATAGCTTACTAAGTAGTGGTTCAAATCGTAAGATACCATTATCTGAAACCATGATATTTCCAAAATTATGGGACTAAGTATATTTTGAAAATGGTGGGGGATTGTAAGATATTTCCAAAATATTGGATAATATATGTATCCATAATTGGTTATAATAGACATGTCATTGTTCTTGATTTAGTGGTTCTGTTCTCTTTGAAATACAGTGAGGCCTTGAGTTCGATCCTTGCCTTGGATTTCTTTTTGAATTAATTCTGCCATGAAAAGGCGCGTCGATTGAATTTAAAAAGAAAAGGTGTGTTGGTTGGATTCGAACACGGAACACTGCGCAAAAAAACAGCGCTACTTCACCACTGGGTCATCGCAACAATTCATTCAATTTTTGAACGTTATATGTATATATACCGTTTCGCCAAACAGGGCAGAACCAAGAATTACACCTCTTCCTCAAGTGACATTATTTTTCTATAAATAGTGTCACTTTGGACAAAATGAAGACACGAATTTGAAGAGATTATCATCCACTTTTCCCACCTATTCTTATATTCTAAGTCATCTTATTCTTCTCTAATGCATGAGTGAAGAATAGGAAACATTATTTTGTAACATACTATTGAAAGATACGCTTGGTGTGATAATGCAAATCATATCAAGGTTTTCCAAAGTACCCTGAAGGGGATTCGCTGGTTATCTCATTTGCATCCGATTGGTGGGGGCGAATCGAACCTAAAGGCTAGTGTAACAACACGCTTTGGAATTTACTACAGATACTCTTCATCAACAACTTCACAATTCAAGTCTTGCAGCAATTGTCACCAACACAGATCCAACAACTCTTCTACATGATTTATTGTAAATCTAATAATCACCTTTATGATTGTCCTATTGCAGACAACTGTTGATGACATTAAAGCTTACAACTCTTCAGGTAGGGATCGTAGTAACTTCAAGTCGAAGGGCTACTCACTATGGTCGCATGAGAATTGCTAATGAAATTTACACAATAATTATGTAGCATTCTCATGGTAGGTCAATCCAATATAAATATTACTCATAATCTTTATATCTATGTGAAGACTTGATATCTCATATTTATGACTCGTGAGATGTGGTCATCAGTCTACTCGCATAATAGTCTCGATGTATTATTGTCGTTCTAATTAACAATAATACTTTGACTATAGATACTTTAAGAATAGTGTTCTAATGTTCAATACGATCAAGTCACACTTGATGATCTACTAAACGAACTATATATCCTAAGGAGTTTATTATATCATAAGGATAATAACATAATAGATGGTGTCTTGTACATATAACAAAAATTAAATTTACGATTTAAGTTCATGATACAAAAAATAATCTATATAAAATCGATTGACGCTAGAGCTTACACCAACATTATGATGTTAACAAAAAAATTTATAGGTAACGAGTGCACTAATTTTTTTTTATAGATTTTCTCTTTTTTGTGAGTATCATTTTCTCTTTCTAGCCATTTTTCAACCCAAGATATAAGTCGTTTTTACTTTGATGTGAACAATTTTGCTTCTTTATGCCTTTTGCCCCATCAATAGTGTCCAAGTTGTTGTTAGTTTCATCATTTGCAATTGATATGGATATATGAACAACTCCACTTGATTCTCCATCCACATATTTTTTTGGCTAGTATATCACCAATTAGTTTGTTGGACGATCTTAATAAACCTTATACAAAAATGTGTAAGTTTCATGAAATTTTGAAGCTATGTTGGTCAATTTAATCATTCAGAGATATAACTAATTGTATCACTTTATGAAATGAGTTTTTACATCCAATTTGACATGTCTCCCTTCCCAACCTTGCATCTTTTACCCACCGCTTTAATATATAGTGTTGGAGAATTAACTTAATATTTATGTCATCTAAAACTTTCAAAGCATAATTACATAAGATGTCATGTATCTCAAATTTATGACAATCACATAAAACTTTTTGATGAATAGAATTTCTCATTTTTGTCTTTTCTTTTTATGTTATCATACTTTGTAACAATATACAATCTTTATTTCAAATCTTTTATGCAAGTGGAATTCGATTGGAGGTGTAGATTATCATGAGAGCTCGGGATGAAAGAGATTACTTTTATGCACCATAATACAAAATAAAACCATTTTACTTCTTTGTGCAAAAAAAAAAAATAAAATAATATCGATATGGTAAAATAGAAAAATTTGTAAAAATAATTAAGTGATTGAACTCAAATAAAAATAATTTTTGGTTGAAGCTCACTTAAAATAAAACTAAAATAATTTTCAATGGACCACCATTAAACTCTTGTGAATTTTTTATGTAATGGAAATTATGGATTTATGTATCTAGAGGGACACTAAAAATATATATGGGTAGATCATTAAGTGGATTACAGATTGACAGGCCTCAAAATTATTCTTAAAGGATGTTACAAGACAAAATTATTGTTTGATGTTGTTGATTAAGCGCCAAGCTCTTGGTGTATGTCCACATTAACTTGTGAGTCAAAACACTAAAGCTTTAAAGCTCTTATATTAATTTTAGAAACTTCAGGAGTTTATCATTTAGTACTTTACATTTATTATTTGTGGCCATCAACATATAAGAAAACGTTATTATAGGAGACCACTTATGGAAAGGGAGCAACTCAAAGAGGCAAGTGGCACTTAGATAGTGGGTTTAATGTGCCATTGTGCTAAAAATAGCACTAGTAATGTTGACAATATTCTATGTGTAACAACAATAATTCAATTAAGCAGGTGATTGATTACACTAAAAATTTAAGTACCAAATTTATATATAGTTTGCTTGGCAAGTGTCAATATTGGAAAGTTCAATCTAGCCAACATTAGTTATTCTTCGTGAGTGTAAGATCTCTTTCATGAATAATATATTAGTGTAAGTTTTGGAATTTTATCTAATTTTAGTGAATATAGGAACCCAACTTACCTAGATCATTTCATATAAAAAAAGAGATTAATTGTCATACATTATCTTGTAAAAAGTTTAATATTATTAGTACATCATAAATTATTTATGAGCATCATTTTAGAGTTAATTATAATAAAAATCAAATATTTTGAAGGATTTAACGGTTATGATTGACCGATAATGTAAAAATATTTTATACTAAGAAAATTTTATCCTATACTCCTACACTTATACTCCTACTCCACATTTTATACAAACTACATATTTTCCTCTTTCTTTTCTTTTTTTTCCAAAATAATTTTTTTTTCTATCCCATTATTCAACTTGGATTTTGGAAAATTAAGAAAAAAGTTTTCTGAAACTGATGTGTTTAAAAGAATTTAAACTTTGTATATCAAGAAAAAGTTTTCCAGTATAGAGTTCAAATTTTTTGAAAAAACATGTGCTCCAAATTTTTTTAAAAAGTTTTCTAGAACTCAAATTAAATTTATAGAGTAAAAAAATTAATCCTATAAAAAATATTATACTTTACATGTTAAAGAACTTAAAAGTAAAAATTTTATATTAAAAAAATAACGTTTCAACTTTTAAAAAGTTAAATACATAAATTTTAAAATTAATATTTTACATTTCAACCCATTTATTTTGAGAAATATAAAACTCTATTTAGAACGGAGGTGGACACAAAATTTAAAATAATTTATGTATATGAACTATGGAGCCCCTTATTTCTTTTAAGAAATGGATAGTGGAGACCAGCCAATGAAAAATCGATACACTTCGCATTTACAAGATAACAAAAAAGACGTGTCATCAAATGAGAACTATAAGGACTATTTTACATTTCACCAAAATTAAAATAAGGACCATTTAACATTTTTATAACCAAATAGAAAATATGTCAGAAAAATCATTAACTTAATTTAAAACTTATATAGTATTATCAGCTGCAGTTATTATAGATAGTTGAATTATATTCTAAATAATTTCGTAATTGATAAATTATACATAAATTTCAATTTAAATCTTCAATGAGATTGGTGAATCGTAGGGATGTGTCTCTTCTAAATTATAATATAGTTATGTCATGAAAGACTAAGCGTGTGTTTAGAAATACAGTAATTTATCAATTATTACGTTTCAATGCGTTTCTATCATAAAATCACCGATCACCAAGTGTAGTGTGCTCCCAAAGAAACACTAACTCTTTCTCTACATTACTTAACTATCTTTGTTGCAAATTTATCTGTCGTTGTCACACATATAATAAAGCTTTTTATTATAAAACACCTAAAATAGACAGTTGCCATTGGATATGTTATAAATAGGCCACATTCTTGGGCTAATTCAATTAAACCTCACTGCCTAATCAAGAGACAAAATCCATGTATCCTTGGAATTGGATAAAACTAAAGATGATAATCCTTATACTCTTTCTACTAATGACTGGTCTTAGTCCACTATCTCCCCTCAGTGATTGTTCAAATTGTGGTGACTTTGCAGTTCCATACCCACTTAGCACTAATGATGAGTGTGGTGACAAAAGGTACAAACTTTACTGCAATAATGATAGCTTAGAGTTCTTGTCAGTAACAGGGACTTACTATAAGATCCTTAAAATTGACCCAAGTGCCAACAAACTTGTTATTAAACCACCCATCATACTTAAAAACACTTGTTATTCTTCTGATCTCACTGGTGGAGGCTTACAACTTGATGAAAGCTCTCCCTTTAATATATCTACACTCAACACTGTCATGCTTCTAAATTGCTCTGATAACATCCTTCAATCTCCTCTTAACTGTTCTTCAAACAGCATCTGTAGGCAGTTTGAGGAAAAAGTGGAGGAGGGAAGTGGGTGTATGGGAACCCTTTGTTGTCATTTCTTAAAAGATTCAGCCATGAATTCCCATAAGATCAGACTCAAGGTTGGAAGTTGTACTGCTTACACTAGTTTGGTGGATTTCAAGCCTAATGAATCTTTTGAAACTTGGAATTATGGGATTGAGTTGCAATGGCTGCCTCCTAATTGACTAAGATGCATGTTCATGATGTCAATGTAATATTTCACTATGAAACAGCATAAATTGGAAACCCAAAAAGATGAAATTCAACTCTGACACCGACGACAAAATTTGCGATGAATTTTATTTTTATGTCTTTAATTTCTACTGAGAATCTATTTTGTCTTTTATCAATAGAAACTGTGATAAGTAGTAACTAGTGAGTGTGTTGCTTATGAAGGTTTATAGAAGAACAGATGACATGGTTGTTTGTATTCTCCACAAAGTGATTTCCATAACTCCATGCAATATAAGAAGTTAACTAAACAACAGAGAGCATTAACGCAATACCGAATTAACGATTATTACACATGTAGCAAATATAACACCCAAATATTTCAGACAACTATTCAATATTAACAAAAGTAATTAGGTATTATTTAATCTTGCTCACTACCACTCTCGGGCCAATATGTCTCCAAAATATCTATAGCCATAGTACAAACGCCATTGTTGTCATAGCTCTGCAAACTTTCAATCTTTTCCAATCCTCCACACTTATCAACCTTTTCAGCATAAACATTGACCCAAACAGTACTACTCCTGAATGTTTCTCCTTCAAGTAAAATGTTATACAGCCCAGACAGACATGATGTCATAGTAGCTGGGTCTCGACAGGTCAAGAGATCACAGAGTGCCTCAATGCACCCTTTACTCGCCAAGAACCTACACCATTAATGCAAAAGGAGTAAGAAATAACATTATTATACACAACCTTTTTTTTTTATCAACCACAATCCCAAGTGTGTCTAAAATGCAATGTTTCAAATATTTTCCACAATCCCAGGGACACAAAACTATACATCCCACTACATGCCACTCTTTTTAAGGTATTTACATCTAGAAGAATGAGAATGGTGAAAAAAAATCATGATATAGGAAAATAAAATGTAATGGTAAAACATACTGAATCTGCTGGAGTTCCATCTGCGGCATTGACAATAGCCTGTGCAACCTCCTTCTTGATATCAAATTCAGCCTTTGTAAGACAAACAAGAGGACTAATAAGATCAACATCAATGACGGCCTACAACAATGATGATAATGGTATTAGTCGTGACAATACATGTTATGTTTAAAAGGTTTAGTCAGAAATTCAGATATATTGTTGGCCTCTCCATATCTTAGTCAGAAATTCAAGAATGAATGTGGTTCACATTCAACCAACTTAAATCAACTCTACAAGAAGAGTTTCTTCGCTCCTCAATCACATATGTTTCAATGTCACTAGTGGATTGTGATTTCTTACAGAAATGAGTAAAGACTTTAGAGTAGCATTTTTCAACAAACAATGAATACTGAAAATTACAAGCAAATAACTTGCTATGAACTTCTAACAAGAAACTGCTCAGAAGCAAATCATTACTAAATTAAGCAGAAAAAATCACTGATCACCTGTATTTGAATTCTATTCCCGCGTGTGATATTTGAGATTACCGAACAAGCATGTCTGAGGACGATCTTATCACAGCTTGAAAGAAGTAGTTTAAGACAAGGGAGAACTCCGTCGTCGATTAGAACCTGAAAAAGATGTGGCTAATTTAGTATCAATAGGCAGTAAAATAAATCAATTTTGAATGCCAGAATAGAGAAATGTACCTGAGTTTGAGCCTCGTCACCAAGAGTAAGATTCCTTAGAGTCACCAGTATAGGTGCAGTAACGTTTGATTCTAGTGACCTGTAAAACAGATATTTATTCAGTCCACAAGAAAAAGGAAAGATAGATTTGATTCTAGTGACCTGTAAAACAGATATTTATTCAGTCCACAAGAAAAAGGAAAGATAGATGAAAGTGTTAGTGTTACTAAAAAAGAAAGACACAAAAGGTACTACAACTTCTTCATCAGCCATCAACAAGAGATTCTGAACGAAAGGCAACGCAGGCTGTATCTGAAAAAAGATAACAAAAGAGCATGAGTTGGAGAAGAGAAGATAACAAACAATGAGTAAATTAACAATATTAATTTATATAGGATCTGCTAACTTTACTACACATGAAATATTCTGTGAAAATTTACCCAACCTATTGAAGAAGTTCGGAAGGAGGCTTTCCATGGAACAAGTTTGATAAAGTCCATGAACCGATCTTCAAGATAGATGGTTTTACTATAGTTGGACTCCACAACAGACCAAATAATGGCAACAGTGCACCATGACTAAGAACATCATCCCTTGTGCTTTGGGAATCACCAGCAATATTACCTAATACCCTTAATGCCTGTTCAATACACAAGACATGGAAATTGTGTAAGCAAACAACACATATATACATACAAGATGGTTTTCCCAATGTCTTTATGCAATGAGACTGAGGAAGCTTTTACCTGCTCTTTCATGTCATCATTACCACGGTACAGAAGGTTCACAAGCAGGGGAACAGCACCATGTTTAATCACAGTTTTTGTATGCTCAGACTCAGACATTCCCGATGTGATGTTGGTTAGAGTACACGCTGCCTTGGACTGCAGATATAATGTACAACATATTGTTTGAGTGAGATCAAAATCTTCACATTCATGAATCAAAAAATAGAGAACATGATAGAAAAGATTTATACCTGCAGTTGGGGCATATCATTCCTTGCCAAAAACCTCACAAGCTGAGGGACAACACCTGCTCGGATCGCTTGATCAATTAGAGCAATGTGGCCTGAACAGAAATGTGTCGATCAATGTTAAAATTTGAGTAACACCTTTATATATTATATACAGTGTCTAACATCTCATTTTATTTAAAGTAAATTAAAACCGAGGACACTACACAATTGCATCATATAATCTAGGCATAACAGAAGAAATGAGTATTCCATTGCAAATTAAATATAATAATTGTATTCATACCCTTTGATAGTAGCTTACAAATCTCAGTAGTTGCTTCCAGTTGTGAAGCAGGATCATCAGACGATAATGATTGTGTCAATGTACGAATGCGTTGTATCTGTTAAATAGCCTTAAGAGTAAAGGATAAAAAAATTACTTCTATGCTGCAATTCAAAATCACACACAAAGCTCTATCTCTGGACATGCATTATATGTATCTCTCTAGCTGTGAAATGATCATTTTTATTCCACATAATTCTTCTAAAGCCTCTTATTTTAGCAACTGGTATCTCTCTTTAATCTTGGCTATGTTCTTGACATGGTACAATTAGTCAATTATCACTGTTAGTTTGTCACTAAGCATTAATTATAATTTTTCAATAATGCACCTAATTATCGGTATCTTAATTCTTATCATTTGCCAATAAAGCCTAAGCTGCAAGCTAACTAACTAATGATAGTTGAGGTAATTAATTAGCAATAACTCCATATTTTTGCAAGAAAACCCAGTTTTAATTTCTATTAACATGCAAACAGCCTAATGGATTAGCCTCTACCCTTTTGTTTCTTTTTCAATGATAAATCCTTCTTTCTTGTTTGTGAGTAATGTCTCTTAGAATTAATCTAAGGACGCACGAAGTTTTGTTCCATTCAAAAAATAAAGTCCTTGTAAAGTCATCATCATGATCAGAATAAAGTCTGTGTTCTCTGTTGCATGCATGTAGTTCAAATTTTGGTTTCTTGATTTTGTTTGAGTAAATATGAATGTTTGTTTTGAAAGAATATACATACTGTATTGATGAGGCAGGGAGGGGAAGGAGAAGAAGGAGTATCCCCGTCTTCTTCCATTCGCTTCTTGAAGATACAGTCTTGGCGCTTATTCTTCCTTATCTGAAGGACGTCATTGTATCTCCTCCTGCGACTGTCTTCGGCGTCAACTCCAGTATTCTTGTACACTTTCTTCCTACGAGAAGATGAAGAAGAGCCAGTATTAGGTCGCAGAGACATTGTTGTTTCTTTTTTCTTCTTTCTTCTTTCTTCTTAAGCAGAAAGAAAACGTACACTCCAAGTTTCAGTGCACCAAATAGTATACAACAGAATGAATGATTCTAATTAACAAATACTAAAAATGAAGGATTTAATTTATATAGTGTAAAAGGTCCAGTTAATCTCAGTAGTCGAATCAATAGAAACATTTGTTAAATATGAATGGTTGTAATATTCATAGCCTCCGCAAAATCACTCAAAAATACAACTAATTTACAAAAGTAGATAGCAGAAAATGTCAGGATCCAATATTTACTGTAATACCGTACAAGAATGATATATGATATATCATTTAAAATTATTTAAGTGAAAAATAATTATTTTAAAGAGTTTTTTTTTTTTATTATTTTAAAGAGTCTTTTTTTTTTTTGATAGTTGGTATATAGTTAAGATTTGGTCTTTTCATTCACTTTTTCAAACTCATCTCATTTAATACCACTCATATACATTTGGTTTTCTAAAATAATAATAATAAAGTAAAATGTACCATTATTTATGATTCATGAAAGTAACATTTTAATTTTTTATGTTTATTCATTTTAACAATTATGTTTAACATTTTTCATTACAAAATTGTAAGAACGCACGCTTAGTTGTTATGACGAAGCAAAATTAAATAATTTTTAACTAAAAATTAATTTTTATTAAAAATGTATTATTACAAACTTTCTTTCTTTTCTCTTTCCTATTTGTCTTGATAGGTGCTTTGGAATTACTTTTTAGTGTGAAATCACTTTTCTTTTTTTTGAGATTATTTAATTTTTCTGTCGTATTGTGGTGTTTAAATTGATCTAAATCAGACAGATTCAATAACTTTAATATTTTTAAAATAATATTCAATTTGTGTTATTTTTGTCTTATTAGTGCTCGGATACATATTTTATTCCTCTTATACAAAAGAAAGTATTTAATCAAAATGTAGTTTCAATTAACGGCAAAAAAAAAGTCAAAATAGTGATATCTTATCATTCTCAATATTATTTTGTGTTTTTGTCGTAAAAAATAGTACTTTGAGTTTGTTAATTATATACACTCTCCAAGATAATTAAATCAAAATATTTTTGAAAAAAACATGTGGCATAACACCTTTAATTAAGAATTAGTTATTAGAAGTTTAAGTAGAAATGAGACATGAAACATAAAATATAACAAATAATAGTTCATTCAATTAGTCAAAAAATAATAAATAAATAATAGTACTCGTGATAAAAAGTAAAATAAAAATAAAAAT
>JBBPBQ010020321.1:62256437-62272791 GCA_037974755.1 Cicer yamashitae | reverse complement strand
TGCAAACAAGCACTCATCTTTTTTTTAATAATATTTTTAGAGTAAAAAATATTCGTATTTTATTTTAATCTTTTTAATTGTGTATACAAACAACCACTCATATTTTTTTAATGATATATTTTAGAGTGAAAATCACTCATTTTATTACAAAGTTTTCAATGGTTTTCATTCCATTTATTCTTTTGTTAATCAACCATCATTTTTATAAACTAAAAAACTTACAAATATTTAAACTTTTTTGTAATCAAATTGATACATTTATACACCATAACTATCCCCTTCAAACTTTTTTAAAAATTTACATTGAAAGAAAATTTTACAAATTACATCAATTATTGTTTGTTCGCGATAGCGAAAACGTAACAATATATACATATACAAATTATTACGATAATATATAATAACAAAACTTTGAATTAATGGAACGTAAGCCTAGAGTTGTGGTTTAATTAAGACATACAAATGTCGTTCATTCTAAAATAAAACTATAATTAAATCTAAGATATAGTAAAAAAAAATATCTTAATTACAAGATTCACGAAAAACCCTAAAAGATAATTTAGTTAAACATGTAAAAGATAAAGTAAATAATAGAAGTGTTTATTAATGATGTTTTACTCCAACTCCAAACACTCCCAAGTTTTCAATTTGTTTGTCATTTTTTTCTCTCTCTAATTTTTTTCTCCTTTTTTTTTTCTTTTTATGATAGTCATATTAATTTTATGCAACAACCTTCCCCTTTGGCAATATTTTCTTATCATAAAATTCAATCTCCTAGAACAAACCTCCTTAATAAGTTAGAGTATTAAACTTAATATTTTTGTACAAAAAACTTAGCAGATTTGATCAATTTGAATTATTTTATCATGTCATGATCAATTCTGCAAATACGATAAATAAATAAAAATAATTGAAATCAAAACTATAAAATATAAGGTAAATACCCTCTTAAAATCCTATAAAAAAAAGTTTTATCAGAGTAGACCCTGTATGGATGTATACACCTTAAAATATAAAGTAATAAAGAGAATAATGTGATAAATGTGATATGATAAGAAAAAAGATAAAGATAAAGATAAAACTAGGTTTTGAATAGATGTAGCAAAATAAGAGATAAATGTATCATTGTTTTTATTAAAAAAAAAACTAATTATACTAAATATTTGCTATACACCTTATTTAAAATATATTTTCATAACAATATTTCTTTTGAGATTTTTATTTATTTTGAAAAAGTTTTATCTTTTAAGATTAGATGAGATTTTAGAGCGAAAAAATAGACTAGATAAGAAATTAAATTTTAAAAACCGAAAAATATGTTGTGTTAGTTAAGATACCCTTGCCATTAATTCGTATCTTAGACATATAAAAAGGAAATTGATTCCTTTTCTTTTCAGTATCATTAGTTCAAATCAAAGTATTTTCTTAAATATTGATCGAATCCCCTTTCTTGTAGTTGTTGTTGCTTATTCATTCATGGCTTCATCGGATATTCAGCCTCGTAAGAGATTGATAATAAAACTTTCTTATCCAAAACGTGGATCACTTGAAGATGATCATACTCAAGGCGATAACAAGCGAATGAAAATGGAACATCCTCAAAAGCCAAAACCAATTGTTACATGTTATTGGCTCGATGCCAAACATTCAACAAATGTTTCTCAACAGAAGGAAAATGTTTTGGTTGATAACAACCAAAACAACAACATGGAAGTTTCTTCAAAGGACAATATTGTTGAAAAAAACATCAAGAAATCTTTTGGTAAAGATAACAAAAAGATTTCTACAAAAGAGTCAAAGGATAAAGATGCCGATTTTGGTTCCAAGAATAATGATCAAGAATGTTGTTTGAAGAATGATGGTGAAAAAGAGTTTATCAAGAAAGTGGTGAAGAAAAAGAAACCAATGGAACATTTTAAGAAGATGCAATGTTGGGTGATCTTGAAAAGGATGTTGGTAGGAAGAGATAGTTGGACTTTGAAACACCCACTTGATTTCAAGAGTTTGAATAATAAGTCAAATACTATGAAGTTGAAGTCAATTGGTTCGAAGGATATTGAGGCCAAATTGGGATTTTATTCGACACCTAATGAATTTGCTCACGATATGAGACTTGTTTTCTCTCAAGCAGCAATGTTATGCCCTCCAAGTAATGAGATTCATAGAATTGCAACAGGTTGAGTGAGACTTTTGAAAACAAATGGAAATCTTTGAATAAAGAGTGGGCACTTGAAAGCAATGGTCAGGTTTAGTGAGACTTTTGAAAACAAATGGAAATTGGAAATCTTTGAATAAAGAGTGGGCACTTGAAAGCAATAGTCATCATATTATGAAAAATAATTGACGATAGTATCGTTTGTATGAAGAAAATTATGGGACTAATTTTTCCTTTATCGAGGTTTTATCTCATTAGGTATCGTTTGTATGAAGAAAATTATGGGACTAATTTTCCCTTTATCCAGGTTTTATCTCATTAGGTTTTTTTAGTAAAGATTTGTATTCTTGGGTTTTGGTCTAGTTCTCCAAATTATTATCTTTCATTTGTATATTCAATGAACTAATGCTATTTCACCTCTTTAGTCTTTTATCTCAATATTAATTTTCATTCATCTTGTTTAATCATGTCCAAGCAAACAAATTTGTTGTATATAATATTGTTAATGTGTTGTTTGGATGTTTAGTGTATCGAGTTTTTTAAACTTATTATATTCATTGATACTTGATGCTTTCATGTTTATTGTCATTCATTGTTCTCATTATATTTGTTGTTTGCACTTTCCAATTATCACATAAATTAATAATGTAGTGTGGTTTCTATTCTGCTTTAGAGTTTATTCATTGCACTTGCAGGCTATACTGAATTCAAATTATTCATGATATAAAGCATTACTAGTTTAATTTAATTTAACAGCTGTTTGCTTAATAACTCGTGACAATTTTGATTCAAATGACCAAATTTACCTAGTAAAGTTTTTGCTTAGACTTCCATGATCCATCAGCAAATTTAGAAGATACAGATTCGACTGTACTGTACCCTTGAAACTCTCGAAAGGGAGAGGTAACCATAGCTTCAGTTTACTTACAAATATCAGCCGTTAGCTTTTAGCACAAATCACCTATCTACTAGACACCATTTTGTTCTATAAGTCAGTCCAACAGCTGAGCACAAGCCAGAATCAAACTTGAAATAACTTTCAAAACACTTAGTCTCTTACTAGACCTATCTTAACCTCATTTCTTGCACATCTATGACAATCACCCCCGAAAATGTAAATCAAGCATGCTCATACTGCCAGAGAAAATTATACAAATATTTACTATGAAACCATAATATTAGATCATTACTGTGCTGTAACAGTAGGTCTACTGGGCCTCTTTCCTTCCATGGCATCTTTTTTCTTCCGACAGTTAGTGCAGAGAAATGGGCCTTCCCATGGCTTAGATGCTGGAGAAAAGAAAGGTCCAGAGTTCACTGATAGACCATTGCCAGGGGGTTGATCCACTTGGCAAATCGCACAGCGAAAAATCTCAGAATTCTTATTAAATGGAAAATCCTTACCAAGCCTGCAGTTTTAAGAAAAATAGAAGACTTAAGAATTGTAAGCGCATATACACCCAAATGGAAAAAGAAATTATTTCATTCCAATCACTAGCCGGTTAAGATAAGTTGCTAAACCACCACTTCAAGATATAACATGCAAATGTGAATTTAGCTGGGTTCCGTAACTTACCTTTCTATAAGCATTGCAGAACCCTCTTCAAATAACTCCTCTACAACACCAACTGCAGAAAGCTTGCTGGTAGCTTTGTTTGAAGAGTTATCAGATTTCTTTCCAAACAGAAGTGTGGTTAGCATATTTTGTTTCTTTCTTGGAGTTGGTGGTAATACAGGGAGGTCAGAAGGAATAATATCTACAACAAGGCAGGTTGTATCATCCTTCAGGCCTCTAGATCTTAGAGCTTCCTGGGAGAAAAGAAAAGAACAAAGCATTTGGTAAATAAGATAACCAGACATTCATTCTGAATGTGAGAATGCCAGAATCAATCATCACCTCACCTTAACAACTAGCTTTGCAGCAAGCTCTGCAGGTAGACCCCGACATGACATGGCGGCCATATCATTAGATAAAGTGTCCCAAATGCCATCAGAGGCTATAATAAGCCTTCCACCTGCATTTGAAAGCTGAGGAAACAACAGACAGATGTTTGTGAGAATTGTAACTTGGAACTGAATGCTTCCATAGATAAGAGTCACTAAACAAAGAACGTAATAATGAAAACAGCTCACTTTCACTTGCTTAACATGTGGTATTGGCACAATATATTCTCCCACATCTGTGTCTCCTATTGATCTAGATAGGCACAATCCCCCAGGCCAGCAGCGAAGAGGCCCTACCTACAAACATATTTGCCAACCAAAATCAGTCGAGTTTAAGTAACTGTTACTGGAAGGGAAAAAATGACTACATACCGCATTGCCCCCAAATACATTGAGTCTTCCTACTTCACCACCACTGGCAGTAACACGCTCCCTCTCTTCTTCATTCTCTTCCAGTCTGTGATCAACTGTCAGGAGAGAAACTACACCTCCCTGAGTATTTAATATGCAACGGGAATCCCCAACAGATGCAACAGTGACAGTCCATCCATCAACCAGAACAATTGTAGCTGTTGTTCCAGAAGTTTCCCCTGCAGATGAAATTAAGATGTTAGCAACAGAGTGCACAGAAGACCCATGAAGCAAGCAAACAAGGTTTTATAAGTACCCTTCTGCTGAAACTCCGTGTCAGTCTTCACAAAACCAACAACTAGAGCTCGAGGAAGGGCCTGCAGCCATGCATCCCTGCTGATATCTTGTGGTATTGCACTCAAAACATTATTTAGCAAGTTTTCCTTCGCATAAATAGCAGCCGATATACCGTTATGCCCATCAAAAATCTGCCAATCAAAAATTACTTGTGGATATCACAACCATTGCTTATAAATGTAAAGAAAAGAGAAATAATATGCTTCAAATCCCATTTTGTATCTACTAACCCCAAGTAACAAAGTTCTCTTCACTACATTCAATTATTCAATTCCCTAAAATACAAATATTTCTTCCTTCAATTTAGCTAAAGCCTAAAGACGTGCTTAGATTAGTTTATTTGAGCTTATCTACTGGCATAAGCATTTGAGAGGCTATTTGGGAGAGTTTATGAAAGCAGCTTATGACATGTCCATACGATGTTTTCAACTTATTTTCATAAGCACTCCAAGATAACTTATAAAAACAGCTCATAGCTTATATAAAAAGTTGTTTGACTTTATTTTATCTTTTGTTATAGAATAGCTTATACATAAGTGGTTACATATAAGCGTTTAATAGTTGTTTATCCAAACAAGACCTAAAACTAAATTGCTCAACTCAAATAAATACAGGAAGTAAACCAGAAAATAAATAATACCGCAAAGACAGAAAATGCAGTTGATGGATCCCCAGCAACCCTGTGGCAATCTGTTTTGATCAGAAAATAATCTTCTCCTTTCTTAGCCAATCCAGCTTGTCCATACTTTACGAAAGGTTTTTCAACTTTCTTGTTTCGAAGCTCACGGCCAATCAGAGTGGCCAATGGAACCGGCGGCGACTTCATCCTTGACAATTCACGCTTACTCATCTAAATCTTACTTCAGATTTCAACATTTCTACAACCACATTGAAAACCAGTACCTAATCATCCAAATGAATTCCAACATATATGAAAAAACCAAAAATCCAAGAGACTTTACCTATTTTCAAATTAAAGATCTATTCACGGAGAAATAAGCATAGAACGGATCGTGGAAGCATAATTAATAATGTGCATTACAGAGAAGAAAAACAAAACAAAATAAAGTATCACGAAAACCGAGAAAATGAACCAAAGTTTATTGTATTAAAAAACTAAAATCTGTGGAAGTAAAAATTCAATTCAAAATCTAATAACATTAACACCATCAATTATGCGAAAAGATATACTAACAGGTGGAAAATGCGGTAGATCGGGGATGCAGATTCAAGTGCATTGTACATCGATAAAAGACATAGGTCGTAGAGCTTCGATTGTAGAAGTTTGGGAGAGGAAATTTGGAGGAAGAGATGGTGAGATGGAATGGCGATAAACCCTAGAAAGGGAGAGTTAGAGTGGGATTCAACGATTTAGAGAAGAAGAGAGCTTTTGTGTGTGTGACTGTAATTTGATTGGTACAAAAAAGACGCTCTCTCATACAAACAGAAAGGGTGGGCAAAAAGGGATCTTTTGGTTTTGGGTACAGGAATCTTCATAATTTCACTTTTATCCCAATCGTTGTTGAAAAATAAATTTTTAGGGATTTCTAATTTGTAAAGAATAAATGAAATTTTTACCCAAAAAAATTAATGAAATATATATATTATTTTTATTCTTCTATTTTACAAATAAAATTCCTACGCAAGTATAATATGGCAAGAAATTAAAATCAGATTTTAGGTAAGTAAAATATAGCAAGAAATTAAAGTCAGATTCTAGATAAGTAAGATATGGTAAGAAATTAAACTCAAAATTTCTATTAATATTTATATTCAATCATTTAATTGTCAATTGATCTATTTACATGAATTAATTAGAGCTCACTTATTACGATTTAACAATTGATTTATTTACATTAATTAGATTTCATTTATTACGATTTTTTTCTAAAGTAATCATTTTTAGAAGATTTCATTTGTTTATTATCATTTAAAAAAAAATTAAAATCTAAAAAATATTGTTGCATCTAATATCCTTAGTGAAGGATAAATTAAACTTTGATCTAAAAAAAAGCATTGCAACAACGGAATTTAGAGAACGCGTAAACTCTTAGAGAGGAAACAAAATTGTCACAGAAAAATAACTAAAAATAAAATTTATGATAAAAATTAAAGATTTATAGTGATTCTACTATTAAAATTGACTAAAAGTGTAAACGAGATGTATACAAATTAAATCAATATTTGTATAATTAAAATCCTTGTTTTTTATAATTTATGATGGTTATTGTGTGTATATACTAAGTTGAAAGTAATTTGTGGTTTGTTCAAGGTAACTTTGATTTGTTTACCATAGTTCAATCTTTTAGATTTATCATACTAAATGAATTTCAAGTCCAGCCATGGGCACATACATACAGACAAATATATATCTAATTTTCCTTTTTCACACTATTTTATAAACTTCCTTACAAATGAACTTCACGTAATGTTGCATATTACAGCCAAATGAATACAATATCTTACAAGTAAAAATTATAGTAATAGGAGCACTCACATGACTACAAACAGGGTGCCAATATCATGTCACAACAACCAACAAGGTTCAACCCAAACAGTTTTACAATAGGTTGATTTTTTCGCTTTACATTGTACTCACTTTAAAGAATACAAAAAGAGAAAATCATTATACAACTCTAACTTTTGTCCTTCCGGCATACACCTTACATCGATTTGTTCTTTTGAA
Organism: Cicer yamashitae; assembly: GCA_037974755.1. Classification (NCBI taxonomy): domain Eukaryota; kingdom Viridiplantae; phylum Streptophyta; class Magnoliopsida; order Fabales; family Fabaceae; genus Cicer; species Cicer yamashitae. Next base: position 62,265,298 of record JBBPBQ010020321.1, on the reverse strand, counting down.
AATTCATGACATTAAAACAACTTTTCATTGATCAATTTGAATTATTTAAATGTCATCTCAAATTGCTTAAATTTAGTGTCATAAATCTTCAAAGAAGCAAATTAATGTTTTAAGTGAATTAAAATCATCAAAATTTTAGTTTAGCCGGAATAAATAAAATCATTAAAAGCACCAGATGAAGAAAATAAAGCCTTTTTGTCTCTCACTTTGCATTCCCATTCCTCCTCTTTACTTCAATAGATCCTGGAAGCTTTCTTGCTTGAATAACTGGGGTGGGTTGTTTCTTTGACGGAGTTGGAATTAATGATGGAATCATACTCCTATTTCCATAGAATGAACAATGTTAATACCTTTGGCAAACGCATATATATGCAACATAAAGTTTGATTGTGCAATGAGTTTGAAAATCATTCATTTACGTTGTAAAACTTTTTACACAATCATCCCATCGGATTAGATGAATCATCTTAAAACTATCATAGTGAGATCTGATTAGATTACAGTGTAAAAAGAATTATGTTATTTTGACACAAAAAGTGACGGCAGTATAGATGGTTAATGTAGTTCAAATACATGGTTGATTATCTTCGGTGGATGGTTAATGGCTATAACAAAGTGTCGTAACTCATTAACCATCAATTGAACACAATTAACAACGATTTTAAACGTCATTAACTGCGATTTCCATGTGTATATTTGAACGCAAATCGTAGTTAATAGATATCATATATATTTGAAGACCTGAAAACTATGGCTAATCATGTTTTGTGGATGATTAATGAATTGCTACCATCTTGTTATACTCATTAACCATTCACTAAACGTAATTAATCACATATTTAAACTCCAATAACCATTCAAATTTTATTGTCAAATTTGTGTCAAAATATCATTTTTCGTTAAAAATGTTTTACATGTGAGTCCATAGTCTTTAAACTTTTGTGTAATTAACATGAACTAATTACCTGACTTCTGGGATCTTGGTTGTTCTGGGATTCATAGTTTTCTTTGCTTTAGAGCCTAATCCATTTGAAAGTGTGGTTGGTTTAGGTGCCTGTATTAACCAATTCATGTCTGATTCAGAAGAATCACTGGTTGCAATTTCAAGTTCATCAGATTCATCTGTGGTCATGGTGGTAATCTCAAACCCGGGTTCCAAACCTAACTTTGAATTTTCTGAAAGAGAACTTGGACTTAGCAATGGAGAGAACTGTTTACTTTCTGCTTCCCATTGTCCAACTAAGCTATCATCACTAGTTAAACTGTCATTCCTGTTCATTCTAATCTTATCAACCCATTCACCAGAAACTGATTCTTTATCATCCTCTTTTCTATTTACTCCATTATTGTTGTTAACTTGTGGCCATGGTGGTGAATTCCTATACATGTCATGAAGATCTAGGCTTCTTCTTTTCAGCTTTGATGCACCCTTTTTCTGGCCCTACATGCAAAATTATTGACAAAACTTTACATATGTTTGGATAAACAGTTTAATTAAATACTTATAGTAAAAGCAGTTACCATATAAGTACTTATGTATAGGCTATTTCTGTAACAAAGGATAAAATAAAGTCAAAATGTTTTCATATAAAATTATAAGCTATTGTAGAGAACTTATGAAAATAAGCTATAAACGGCTATGAACATGATATATAAGTTGTTTACATAAATTCTATCAAACAGTCTCACAAGTGTTTAGACAAGTAAATAAGCTCAAATTAAGTCACAATCCGAACAAACACGAGTATCTCATTACTTCACTCACATTATCACATAATATCATGTTTTTGACATGTCATTAAATAAAATTCTTGGACTAAGGAGCTATAAAGAATAACATGTTTACCATCATGCTACTAGAATCATCTTTTGGCTGCTTGCGGCCTCCGGAAGATGTCAAACTACGTTGTATGGGAGGTGAAGATGCATGGGATTTCAACTTTGGCAATTCATGGGCACTATTGGTAGATGGTTGAAAGTGTTCTGCTTCTCCATCCTTCCTTGCTAAGGCTGCCTTCAGACTAGCAATCTGCCAAGCCATAGATAACATTATAAAAACTCAAACACAAAAATTGCATGACATGAACATGCAAAGAGTTTCAATCATATTGTAATGTATTTTCACTTAGTAGCATTATTATATTACATTTTAAAATAGTCAAATATGATTAGAAGTGTCAAGTGTAGTGTAGTTAGTTATTAAACTAAGGACTAAGTATTGAAAAGGGGATTCATGGTTCGATCTCTGCTGCTAACAAATTCCTCCTTCTTCTGACAAGCTAACGACTAACATTTGCTTATAAAAGAAAAGGTTAGAACCTGTTCTTTAAGATCTTTCACTTCTGTGTTATCTTTATTCATTCGTGCAGCTCCGAGTTCAACAGTGGAGACTCGTTCGGCGAATTTAAGTGTACTAAGTGTTTCTCCAAGAGCATCGGGTTCCGGACTAATATGAACAAACATGAGGGTCTTGGCCTGCCCTCCTGATATAAATACATAAAGAAAGAAGTTCCTTAACAGCTAACAAAGGTGACATATCCTAATGCAATCAAAGAAATATTGCTAAGAGGAAAATCATACCAAGTGCATCTTGAAGTAGCTGAGTAAGTTTGCTGTTCCTATATGGAACATGTGCATTCTTCTGTGCAAGGGAAGAAATTACATCTCCTAATGCAGAAAGTGACTTGTTGATATGTTGAGCCTCCTTAAGTCTATCTCCAGTGGCCTCAGTTTTATCAGCCCTCTCACTTCCTGCAAGGTCAACGAGATGCATACTACCTCGAATCGTGCTTCCTGATATCAAGTTCTTTCCATGAATATGAACTGTCAAACAGCTGCAATTATATACAAATGATTACAAGGGTCAGTGTGAGTTAGCCAAGGCGAAATAAATGTGATCACTACACGCAAAATTATTTAAAAAGTACTTAACAATAAACCTAACAACGTCGTTGTTATTACCTGTGAGAACGACTGCTACGATCGTTCATGGCAGTAGAGCCAACAGCGCGATTCTTATGTCCCAAGTTCATCAATGTTATGACATCGGAAGTGGTTGAAACTGGAACAATGTGTGCGTCTGGCACGTTGATGCCATTATTGGAACTATTGCGGATTTCTAATGTGTGTATGTGTTAAGGATTACATCAAGGAATAAATGAAACAATAATTCAGCATGGCATTCACATAGTATAGTACTAATATTATAGTATTGATAGATTAGAGAAGGATATCTTTTGGTAGAACCCTCTGGAGCTAGTAGGTCTCTGACTTGCTCATTGTAAATCTCAAGCATCTGAACAGAGATTTCATAGCTAATGGTGTCTTTCCTCTGATCTGAGAGAAAGAAAAGATCTCCCAATGCACGGTAGTTCACACCTATGGTATCGTCATCAAGATGGTCTGGTCCTGACTGCGTCAATTCATATCAAATAACAATGAAGTTATTATGAATCTCACAAGTCAAAACAAAAGCTCATATTTAATTAATCTATTATGTAGATTGACATTAATCTTATATCTGGTAGATTTTGATTTTGGTTTTATGGGGCTTATAAAATTCAAACACAATATTGCCTTACCCAAACCACTTACCATAGTGTAAGTTTTTCCTGATCCTGTCTGGCCATATGCAAATATACAAACATTGTAACCGTCGAGAACAGAACGAATCAGAGGCTGCGTATCTGAGAAAACTTCCGCTGCAAGAAAACCATAAACAACAGTGATGGTGAAAACATACCTATTAGCAACAGTTTTAGTGGGAAAAAAATATCCAAACTAAGACCAACCTTGTGTTGAAGAAGAACCAAACGCTTTATTGAAGTTAAATGTCTTCTTTCCCTCTTTACCCAATTTGGAATTGGGAGGTATCATGAGTGATAAACTTCCTCCCTCCACGCTGCTGACAACGCTAGGGTGACTTGGTTGTGCACCCAAGAACGGTCGAACTCGACAGTACACCCTAATATTTCCTACCAACATGAAAAAAGTTTGTCCATTCACTCTCATTTGAAACATGAACAACCTATCAGCAAAATTATACATAGACTATTGATTCTTCACCACTAGAGTTTACCTTTCAGATCCTGCACTTGATTGTATAACTTGCGGTTTTCTTCAAGAACTTTATGATATCCTGAAGCAGCAGAAGCTAGACTATGGATGTGCTTACCTATTAAGGATAGCTAACAAGTGATTGAATAGACAAATGATATTCCTTTAAAAACTGGTAGATTATTTTGTGTCACTATACTTACTTAGGTTGATCATATCCTTCTGATATTCCTTTTGCAGATACTGCATTCCCGATTTCGTTTGATGGACAATATTTTTCACTTCCTAAAGAATGATAATATCGAATTCTTCACCTTAACTCATCATTTCCCAAACATCGATATCAAGTTCCAGATATATTATTACTATGAGTTACCTGGATACTTTTAGTTTGTTGTTGTACTAAACTTTGCTGCTTCAAATTTACGCTGCTTGATTTTTCAACATCACCATTGCATTCCTCATCATAGCACTCCTCTTGTTGGTCTTGCAAGTGTTCTTGTCCATCTTCATCTTCCTCTTGTTTGTCTTGCAATTGTTGTTGTCCATCTTCATTTTCTTCCATCTTTATAATCCTCATACAAAAAACAAAAAGCGATTGAGATTGTTGATAGTGGCCAATCTAAACATTTTCATTTGCACTTGCAAGATAAGTAGTATTTCTGGAATGTGAAATTTTACCCCATCATCAACAGAAGCATCTTTTGAAATCGGTTGTTCGGTTTCAGACGCTGCCTTATCTTCTTGAGTTGTTTTAAACTGAAATTATTAAAAATTTATCATTAAGTTCAGAAAAGTTCATTACTTTTCTCTCCAGATGAAAGCATTAGATTCAACAAAACTAAAAGAGATAGAGATGCATACCGTTTCTTGTTGAGTTTGCATGCGACGCTCGAACTCTTCCATAACTTTGTTAAGAAGAGACTCCACTACCTGTTGCAGAAAAAGATGTCATGTCTTTAATATAGGACTTACAAAGCCAAAGATATATGAAAAGTCTCAAATAAGTTCAAAGAAGCTTCTGAATCTATTAAAGAAGAAATACTCCTTACAATGGGAATTTCCTCTGGCTTCTTGTCAGACAAATATTGGCGAACTAATGAATTTAAGGAACCCTGCAAATATCAATTCATGAAGCTTAATTAGACAGATGATTTTTACCATCTAGACAAAAAAAAAATATTATAAACAATAAAGCTCTCTCTAACCCCTTCAGGTCTATCATGTCCAGGATCATTGTATGAAGAGTTATCACTCATGTAACCATCTTTGTCGCATAATAATGACATACTCCATAAAGATTTCATGAATGGTTCTGAGTTTTTCCTCAAAATTGGTTTCCCAGAAGTAGGTGGCTTTGGACCAAATTTGAATGATCCACTTCTTCCTCCAAGTTTCCCTTCAGCAAAGGACTTAAGTGCCAAAACACAATTCACTATTCTTGAAGATTTTCCTCCCTTACAACATGTGGAAAAAAGAACAAATATTAAAGCAAAATCACAATTGATCTATAATAAATTATTAATAATATTGATAAACAAACATTGATTTCAATCTACTTAGTTCATAACTCAAGTGTTTAATGTGTTTCAGTTAAGGACGAATCAATCAGAAGTATCCAAGTTCGAACCTTGACCAGAACAGTCATTGGCCAGCTTTACTTACCTTCTGGCTGAACTCGAATTACCAAGGTCCCTTTCCCCTAATAACCGGAGGGTTAAGACGAAAAGAATCTAGTAAATCCATCCCATGAAACCAAAGTACTTAACAAAATATTTCAAGTTTGATTAATAAGCAATCACCTGTTCCAAATCAGAAGCTTCAAAGGTAGGAAGCCCCATTTCTTCCACAGCTACAAGAAAATTCCTTACATTTTCGAAGTATTGAAAAGCAGACAGTGCTGCTCCATCAGGAATAAGAACAGAATCAGAAGGGCCTTCAACCACCTAAAAACATAAATATAGGTTCAAAGTTCAATATATAATTGTCATAGAACATATATATATATATAGAGAGAGAGAGAGAGTCATATATTTTTGTGAAATGAAAAGCATACCTTAGCCACTGCTCCAGGTTGAATTTTGTTGAGAGCATTACAGAGAATAATCCCACTACGCAAACCAATTCTGAAATCTTCTTCAGAAGGTTCGGCTGGTAAATCTTTCCCTCCAACAACTCCAACCGTTTTTCGCAACCAACCAGCAGCTTCATACCTTCTCAAAGCTACGATAAAAATACAAATTCTATCTCAGTTATGTATGGATCCTCTACAACCAATGCATTGTGCAACATACCACAGAGCTATGAATCCCGTATACCGACACAAACATCAGACCCGACAGACCGATAATAATTTGAAAAAATTAATTAATTAAATGTAATCAATGTATTCAAACACCGGGACACACCTTCGATCATATGAGTCGTGTGCTACGGAGCCATTTGATTTAGAGAAAACTCAATAGGACACAAATTTCAATAAATAAAAAATTCACAAAAATATCATAAAATTCACAAAAACTTGAACTGATCACACAATGATAAATATCATGAAATTAAAAACAAAAATCTCGATGAAAAAAATAATAACAGAAAAGGGACATATACATACAAGTTTCTTCGGCTTTTCTGGAAACAAATTTGACTTCGCTCAACCGTGCACCTTGTTGTTGTTGTTGAAGAACATCTTCAACGACAGAAACAACCGAGAATGGTAAAGATTGTTCGGTTGACATAATTTATGTCTTAAGAACTAACAAACGACCCAGAATCGAATTCAATTCCTAATTATGTTCCAAAATGTAAAAACCCAAGTCTCCTATAAAAAGATTTAATCGTTGGGAAAATGGCATAGAATTCTTAGCTATAACAATGGAGAAAAAAAATTATATTTATATAGACAGAGTGTAATTTTTTTTTCAATGAAGAGCTTAAAGATGAAGAAGGTGCAGAAATGAAGAAAGCAAAGAGAAAGAAAAAGGCTTTGAAAATTTTCTGGTTCTTTCCCTCGCTTTCCTTCGGTTCTCTGGTTTTTTTTTTTGTTATGTCTATAATATTATTGTATGTATTGGCGTAGCAAAAGCTAACACCGAACCTGCTTCCGAGCCTCTCGCTATGTCATCACTTGATGGTTTATATTTAGTTTAATGGGTGATCAAGGTAATACTATATCTTCTTCTATTTATTGTTCTTCCTAAGTTCTAATTTACTGTAATGTAATGATGATGGTATACAATATACAAATTACACTATATGAAGTGAAAATATTAATTATACTTTTCATTATAAAAAATATTAATTATGCTTTTGAAAAATTATTGAATATTGGTTTATGATTTAATTTGTTTTATTGAATAAGGTTTTATTCAATGGATTTTAAGTGTTTAAAAGTCATTGGAACATGTATAAGTCAACCACTCTCAAATTTTTTAATTGCTATTGAATCGATGTTAATTCTTTAAAAATTAAAGAAAATAAATATATATTTTAAAAATTAATTTGTGAAATTAATATTAATTAGATCTTTGTTTCGATAATAAAAACGATGAGAGTTGTTAATTGATATTTCTAAACAATATTATATATCATCGTTAAAATTTTAAGAATTTTTAAATAATAACTTACCATTTTACTTAGATTTTGCCTCATTAGTATGCAAAGATAATATAAAAAAGTTTTGCACATAATTCGATTATATAGTATCTCGATGTCATGGTTTTTAAAAATTATCCATAAATTTATAGTATAATAAAGATGTAATTAAATGAATGTATAAAATATTTTACACGAAAATTTAGATCAATTAAGCTCGTTGTTTGAATACATTGAATAACTTTGTCAAACAATTATGTCAAAAAATCATTGTCAAACAACAAATGATATTTTTTTTGCTGAAACAAGTAATAAGCATTTTTTTAATATATACGTGATTCTATTTTCTGTTTGAAAGAGAAACTAGCTAGAGCCTAATTATAGAAGTAACAATTTCATACATTTTTCTATTTTTTGGAGACAATTTAGTACTGAAAACAAATATGGTATTTTTTTTTGGTAACAAATTATGCAAATACGTCTCACAAAAAAAAAACAAATATAGTTTTAATTACTGGCTTTTCTCCTTCTAATTTTAATTATGATAGAGTCAATATAAAACTTGTAGAATGTAGAAATATATAAGAATAAAATTTACATATATATACCGATTGGGGTTAACACTTATAGTTGGTTGGCTATACACTTACAATTGCATAAAATTTTCATGACATCGGTGGTTCTGGTGATCTTGTATAGAATGTGACTCTCTAGGCCTTGATCTAAATTTTAGTTAAAAAAAAAAAAAGAATAACTTTTTTAAAAGAAAATTAAAATTAAGTTTGAATTTTATAATTGCATCTGGTCAAAATAATAATTTTTCTGGTAAACGGTCAAAATATATATTTATTAATTGCATACTGAAATGAATTTTTTACCTTTTACATTTGATTTGGATTTATTTTGTTCTATAATAAATATACAAAAAATAGTAAATAAATATATTTGATTAAACTTTAACGAAAGCTTGATTTTATTAAAATATTCTTATAGATATATTATTTATCTGATAATTCCTCAAATTGACATTTTTTTATGTAAAACATCAAAACACAATTTATTGTAGGATTTAATGAGCATGTTGTTAAACAACTTTATACCGATGTCCAATAAAAAATTATTATACTGACACGTTATACAATCAATTTTAAAATATCTCTAGTATTCATTGTATTTCAATATAAAACTTTTTTCAATTTTCTCTTTTTTTTTTT
>JBBPBQ010020321.1:62243537-62253993 GCA_037974755.1 Cicer yamashitae | reverse complement strand
TATATATATATATGTATTTCATTTATTTACTTTATTTAGTTGTTGTCATTCCTCTAATTTGAATTGATCTAATATCTATACTTTTAAAAATTGATTTAATATGATGATTCTAGTGTAAATTTTATTTCACATAAACCTGTTTTTCTTTTACATGAACCTCTTAACTCTCAATTTGAAGGACTATGTGAATTATAAAACAATTTCAATGACCTTTGAAAGATTAAGTAAAATGTGATAGTAGGGTTTGAGGAAGGATAAATCTATAAAAATAAAAAATAAAAATTATTTTTAGTGATGAGTTTTGAAGTATATGTGGTTGCAAAACAATTTAGTTAACTTAATTTTTAAATATTTTGAATAAATTTGAGAACTTAAAGATTTATATCAACGAAATATGACAGAGGACTTAACTGTAATAATTAAAATATTAAGAAATTAAATTAGTTAAAAAATTATTGATCGATCAAAATGAATACGTTAACGATAATAAATTGAATAAATATATAGTTATTTTATTAATTCATCAAACGATTAAAATATCCACAACAATTGCAATGGAGGAAAGAACATACTACCGTAAGAAATCCTCCCTATATTTAAGTATACCGAGTAAAAAAAACATTTATAATATATACCGTACACACAAAAGTCCAAAATTGGCACGGAATTAAGTGATTTTGATAATTTTTTAATATATCATTAGAATTAGTGTTTTTAACACTTGTACTGCATCAAAATAACAATTCAAAATTCTGGCCATTTACAACCATTTTGTAACCAATTTGCCATTTAAAATTATATTACTACTCTTTACTTGCTCTAAATAAATACTGTATAAAAATATTTATAATTGATTTAAAAAAAAAAAACTTTATAACGATAAATAAATACAAAACAATTTCTACCATTTAAAAAAAAATATAAATTATTAAATATTAAAATTATTTTTTATAATAAGTAAGTAACGGGGAGCCAAAATCATGATAGTGAGAACCACATTCCTCGCTCACTAAGTACATAAGTACCAAGTGGCTTTCTTGCCACACAAGACAGAAACAGAAGAGGCCTGTTTCCCTCCAATGTCCAAGGGTACGATGTTTTAAACACGGGGTTCGGAACCTAGCCTAGCAGCTTCGGATAAAAGCAGCTATAAGGAAAAGGTCTGAAGAACAGTACTTGTTTTAGGTGGACCCAAATAACATAGGTTGCCGGCGTGAATAGTTGTCTTTGCCGGCCCAATTCTCTATTGGTGGGCTCCACTGGCCCAGCAGCTCAACACTGATGCCACTGCTCACTTTGAATGGTTCGGTTATATCATTTTTTTTTTTGATACATAAAGTATACAATTCTTCTTAGACTTCATGGAACAAATGGATATTATAGATTATGTGTATTCTTTAAATAATTAACAATTTTATAATAGGTTATTCATTTTGAAACTTTAGGGTGTTATCTGTTTCTAGAGAGAAGTGAAGTTGTCAAGAGATAGATAACTGAGAGATAGTGTAAGAAAAATAGAGTAGATATAAGATATCGTTTAATATAATAGAAAAAATAAATAAATAAAGAAAAGAGAAATATTTATTATTTTAAAAATATCAAAATGTTTTTAATTAAAAAAATTGTGAAATGTTAATCAATGTCATTGGAACACTTGATAAGAATTTAAATATAAAAAGAAAATCTTAAAAACTGTGTAACTCATACTTTAAAATTATAAAAAGAGATATTTTTCTTTCAAAGTTTGTTTTTTATTTTCTTTTTTAGCTAACATGACTAAAAATATTCAATGAAAGTTAATTTTATTTATTATTTAAATTGATTTAATTAATTTTTTAAATAACTTAATTCAATTTATAATAATTTAATGGATTATGTTAATTTTAACGATTTTCAATTTAGATTAATAATTTTTTATTTCCTTTTTTATTTATCCAGATCAACACAATATTGTGTGTTATATTTTCAATTTTCAAGTCTCATCATGCTAAATCAAGGGCAGAATTTATGTCATCGATCACACTAAAACCATCAACATTATTAGAAAAGCATACGATGACTCTAATTAGAAAAGTACGTCAGAATCACCTTGTGGCAATTTCGATATATTTTGATTTGAGTTGCAGATTGGACACTATAGAAGTGTTGAGTAAAAAGTTAAGGGCACCAGGGATAAAGATATAAAACAATAAATATTAATATCTTTTCTTCGCTCATTTGCGAAGAAATCAAAAGTTGGTGGGTCCCACAAATTTTTTATATCTCTTCTGTATTTGTGTACTTCTCTTCTATATACTTCTCATGCATCTAAATTTGTTATCCTAAACATACTCTTAATAATTATACGAGTATTTTATACAAAATATTTAAAATAAATAATATTTTGTTGATCAACCGAGTCATTATCATATCAACTGTGATTATGATATACAAGTAGTTTTTTTTAACCTCTGATTTTCGGTTGTATAGGCCAACACATACAGAGGCTTAAAGTAATTTTTTAAAATTTTATAATAGTATTTTAGTAAAATTATTAAAAAATTATCTAAAATTATCTTCTAAAAATCTTAGAATATAAAATCAATTATTAAAATAATATAATTGATTTCATATGATATTAAAAAGTTAATATTATTGTTAGATATTACTTAAAAACATTATCTATAAAGAATATATAAACACAAAATTATTAAAATTTTGAGTTAACTCAAATATAAATTCAAATTTTGGTGAATTCGAAAATGAAAACAAATCTACCAAAGTGAACAAAATTGTTTCTAGTAAATTCTCATTTACACAAAAGTTAGTTTAATAATATTAGTTTTTTTAAGATGAAAAATACGTTTATGGACAAAAGCTCGAAAGATCAGTTTCATTTTAAAATTAATTGTGAAGACAGAAGTAATTATATATTTGAATACACATATGTCAAAATCAATTATATATTTTTGCTTTCAAATTTTCAATCCATTTGTTGTAAGTTCATTAGTGGGATATGCTTTCCTTGTAGTTGGAAATTGATCCTAAGGTGTAAAGCAAAATCACGATAAGGGTCTGCCAACAACTTCTTAGTAGTGTAGTTAATGTTTCATGTTAGTAGCAATTTCAATGTTATATTTGACAAGTTTACTAATTATTTGTTTCAGCTTATAAGTTGTTGAAGGAGTCAAAATAAATTTATAATTAAAAAGATTTTAAATAAAAAATCTCTTAACACTAAAAGGTTTTTAAAATTTTATGGGCTTAATAGATTTATTGGTCCACTTTTTTCAAAAAAAAAGTTTGATTTTTTTTTTTTGAGAAATAATTTTTTCTTAAAATTTTTCTACAAAAAAGTTTTGATTTTTTTTATAAAAAATGATTTACAATTTCTTTTTGAAATTTTTTTAATTTGAGAAAAAAAAAATTGATTTTTTTTTGAGAAAAAAGTGATTTAAAATTTTTCTAAGAAAAAAATATTTTTTAACTTTTTTCGATATTCTTTTGTGAAAAATAAATTTCAAAATTTTTTCAAAAAAAGAAATCTCAAAATTAACAAAATATTGAGGGTCTATAAACCCTATAAGTCCCATCTCTTAAACTCACAGAAAATAATAAAACAATGAATCGGAGCTTTAAAAAAATTATTTTAATAGAAAGCTTAATATTAGAGACTTAGTAAGAAATTTTTTAAAAACCACCTTGGAATTTAGAAATTTTTTGACAAGTCTATCTATAGCTTATGAATTAGTACAGTTAATTTTTCATGCGAGAACCAAAACATGGATGGAGAATCCCCCGAAGCAATGTAGTTGTTGTTGTTTAATGAAGGTTGTTTTTACTTTGAAAAATATAAATATAAATCCCACAGAGGCACTGGGATTACCGTATCCTATTTCAAGTGTTGCTGTTGCACACAAACATTAACCCTATTTACTAGTCAATATTGAGAAGAAAAAAAATTATATACGATTATGGTTCGGATAAAGAAGAAAATTGAACTGAATTAAATTAGTGCAATAATTCGGTAAAACTGAAACAAACTGTTAATAGTTTGTCTCGAACAAAATTAACATAATGATTCAATGCATCAGTTTATTCTTTTCGAATCAAAAGTATTTTTATAAAAAAACTGCATTATATTATTCGAATTGTACCAACTAAATTAAATTTTGAGATTATTTAAAAAACAAAAAATTATACCGCATCGCAAAATACTAACTGTGACATACAGCTCACGTTTTGAATAATTTAATAATTATAATTGTTTAACATTATAAAAATCTTTTATACTAATTGTATATATAAATTATATTCATCTAAAGACACATACGTGCAAATTGCAATGGATTCATTTTAAGGGCAGCACAAATGAATTGAAAACTATAGTGGGCCTTTCAACTTTAGTAGGTTGGGCTTATTTCTTTTCTTGTTGGACCATTGAACAATTTAATATTTAATGAGCCAACATATTATTATAAAAGTTAAATTTATTTATCATCTTATCTAATTTTATTTCTTTAGTTAAATTATTATTCTTAAGAGGTTGCGTTATAAACTAGAAAGATAGATAAGAAATTTCTTTCCTCATTCATCATCATAAAATATAAAAATAATTTAAAATCTAATAAATTATAAATATTAATAACTAAACTATAAAAATTGTGTGTAAAATTTATCACAGTGGTAATTGAAATACGACGGTCTTTATATCTTGGTTGGGAAAACTAAAAGGCGGGTGTTTGATTTTAAAACTAAAGTTTGGAAGAAATTAAAATGTTGGAAAAAAAAATGGTTTTTGTTATGTATATTCTCTTCTTCTAAAAACTCTTCATTATACCCTACATTGAAATTTATATATTAAAATGCTTTAGTTTTTTTGACATTCAAGATGTCGCATCCCCGCCTTGCGATCATTTGAAGGATTTTTTTTTTTCTGCAGTAGGAGGTCGCATCCCCTTCAGTTTGATCTTAACCTCTCGAGATGTTATAAAAAATAAAATAAAAAATTAAAAGGTTATAGATAGTCGCATCTTCGGGATGCGACCTCCTACTGCAGAAAAATCATCATCTTTTAGGTCGTCGTAGGGCGGAGATGCGACCTCCTGAAGTCAAAAAGTATGACATTTTGGTATATAAATTTCAATGTAAAATATAATGAAGAATTCTTTTTTAAAAAAAAAAGAGGATATAATATGGGGAAAAAAATCAAAGCTTCTGAGATGATAGATGTGGTTTTAATCAAGATGTTGTCAAGACAAATCTTATATACATTATTGGAGTTTTTGACGTAGCAAGAATGATCAAAGGCAGATTCATTGAAACACTATTCATAAAAAAGAAGAAAGAATGTGGTAAGGGCTTTAGAAGATTGATAAAGTTTAATATGGCCATTTTAGCCAAATGTAGTATGAGAATCTTATCTAGATGCATTCACTTGTTAGTAAATGCTTTAAGTCAAGTTAGGTTTACTCAATGCCCCTTAATTTGGACTATTTTCAGTGAGATTAACTTGGACTATTTTCAGTGAGAGATAAGGGCTTTGGAAATTTTGAAACGTGGAATTTATATTTGGAAAGACAATTATCCCTCTTTCAAATGGTTTCAAATCTTGGTTTTTAAAGTTAAATAAGTGTGAAATTGAGTATGTCATTATTCTTTTGCATTATAAGATGGCTTAATAGAATATCCTCTTATTACATTCCTTATTTCAACTATTTAGCGTGTATGTAGAGGTGGAAATATGCTAGACCGAGTTAGGTTTTGTAAGACTTGAGTTTGACTTGAAACAAAATTTAAGACTTAAGTCTGACATGTGACTTGTTGTATGTTTACTTTTTAAGTCTGGATCTGGTCTTGATGAACGTCTGGTAATAATACATTGAAATATGTCAACAACTAAATGCTACTGCTGCTGCTGCTGCTGCTACTACTACTACTACTACTACTACTACTACTATGACTAAGATATTTTACTTTTATATTTTTTTTATTTAAAATTCTTGAAATTTATATATCAAAAAGTTCTATTTTTTTAACGGATTTTATTTTCGATATATGATTTCTTTTGTTGCAAAGTAGAAGATCGCATCTACTTAACTGCGTTAATTTTTTTTATTTAATGTATTTTGTTTAATTTAATATATATTATATATTTTTTAATTTTTTATTTATTAAATTAATCTTTATTCATTTATTAAAATAAAAGATTATAGATAATTGCATAAATTTTAATAGATTTTTTAATATATAAATTTTAATATAAAATATAATAAAAAGTTTTAAATAAAAAGAAAAGTAGAGGCAAAATATCTTTATTATTTAAACATAGGCATTGACCATGTTAACAAGCTTCCAAAGTCACATGCAGTTGAACTGCTCTTGGATCTTGACGGTCAAATGGAGAAAATACAAGACTTAAATATTATTTTGGTCTCCGTGGGTTATTTTAGCTCTCACATTTATCTATTTTTGCTTTTGCAATCTTTCATTTTTTTCATATGGTCAACTTTTTAATATTATAATTAAAATCATTTTAATTAATTTTTTACAAAAAATAATTGTTTTAATTAAATAAAACAAAACAAAATTATATTAACTTAATTAAAAAAACTAACATTAAAATCTCTAATTTCATTCTTGATCTATTTTCTCTTTGTTTTGATATTTTTACAATTTCATCAATTATTTATACTACCACACAATTGTCATTCACTAAACTTCCATTTCCAATTCCATTCGAACTCATAAAAAGAAAATTTTGAAACTCCGTCAAGAAGAGATTAAAGAAAAATGCGAGAAGATTTTGATGTATGTGCTCAGAAACCGATAGAAAGCACACCAAGGAGAAAATCTTGACAGAACTCATATTTTGACGGCGATAAAATGACATATGAGGAAAAGATGGTAGATATAATAGAGATTTATTATAATTTTTAAATGATTTTTTTCCCATTATATCATGTCAGGTCATTAGAAAGTACACATGTGATGTCATTAGAAAGTACACATGTCATGTTATATCACCAAAAAAAATTGATAAAAATGAGTGAGGAACTCCAAAATAAAAAATTAGTAAATGTAAGAGGTCAAAATCATTCATTTTAAACCAATGATCAAAATCGCCCAATTAAAAAATTAGAGCGGCTAAAAGTACAATTAAACCAAAAAAAACAAACAACCAACCTCTTTATATAGTCCAATTGAAACCACCACTTGGTAATTTGAATGAGTTGAAGTGACAAAAATTTGGTGAATTTAACTCATTCATCTAACAAACAAACAACCTCTTTATATGTCAGTACCATATCGTTTCATGAAATGGGATTGACTAGAGTCATTGCTACTATAAGTAGAGGTGTTCATAGCACAAAAACTGCATTGAATTGAACCACGTTAATGATTTGATTCGGTTTTTGAAAACCATTTTCGAATCAAGTTCAGTGCAATTCTGAACATATTTAAAAATGATTTATAAATATAAACGAGTTTAATATTTTGAACAAGTTTTAAATTAAAATTAATTTCGAACAAATTATTCACGAAAAGAATTTTGAAATTCTTTTGACAAAAAGATTTCAATTTTTTTCGAGAAAAAAGTTTTTGATTTATTATAAAAAAATCAAAAAAATAAATATATAAAATTTTGAGATAAAAGTTTCAATTATTTTTTTAAAATAAATCTCAGAAAAATAATTTCAAAATTCTTTTGACAAAATTTTTTCGATTTTTTTCAAGAAAAATAGATATAAAAATTTATCAATAAAATTTATTTTCGAGAAAAATAAAAAAAAAATTCAGAAAAAAAATATTTTCGATGTTTTTTCAAAAGAATTCCAAAAAAGTTGATTTTTTTTTTTGATAAATAAATTTTAAAAATTTTCTAAGAAAAAAAAATATAAATTGAGTTTAAAAAAATTTTAAAATTGTTAACCTGGTTTTGAAATTAATTTGGTTAACTGAATTGTTTTAAATATGCGACGCATTCGTGGAATTCATAAACCATTTAATTGGTTTGGTTTTTTTAGGTGTAATACAATCCAATTTATCAATATGATCTAATTAATTATATATTTTGTACACCCATAACTCCAGTATACATTCTTTCACTAGGTAAGTGCACAACTCTTCAATTAAAATCAAACTCTTCGATCATAAATAGATTGTTTTTTAAAGAAAGTTAAAATTATTGTACTTAAGAGTTAGATCTTCAGTATCTATTGAACAGGTCAAATCCCCTTATTGTCTGAAGTGAATTCAAATTCTTATTTCATTGCCATTACAATTTTACGTGTTAGAGTTTTTTTTAGAGAAACGCATTCATATTAAATATGACACAATTGCAAAAACAATAGAGTCACCAATTTGCCATTAAATTTGCATAGAGTCTATTAAATGTGAACTTTTAGACTTAAACCCTTAAATCCAAATCACAACATATGTAAACACACTATCCAACCATTTGTGTTAGTGACAATTTGAATGGATTCCATGAATTCGATAGTTGATGACTTTAGTTTATTTTGGAGAAAAATTAATGATTAAAATAAGTTGATAAAAATCATCTGAATGAAATAGAAAGTTTGATTCAGAGAGAAATAAGAACA
Source organism: Cicer yamashitae (assembly GCA_037974755.1). Taxonomy (NCBI): domain Eukaryota; kingdom Viridiplantae; phylum Streptophyta; class Magnoliopsida; order Fabales; family Fabaceae; genus Cicer; species Cicer yamashitae. Next base: position 62,245,408 of record JBBPBQ010020321.1, on the reverse strand, counting down.
AAGATATCAAAAGATAGAGAAGACAGAGTAGGGGATCTTGATGAACTACAATTTGTACATGTAAAATCATTTTAAATAATGATCATATTAAAATTTAAGTTTAATTACAGTTTTAATCTCTCTATTTTTTTTACCAATTCACGAAATTGATCCCCTATTTTAAAAGTCAACAATTTTGATCCCTCTCTCATATTTTTTAACTACAAAATAATGATTTGACATACGATTTTATGACATATAACTACTAGATACATTAATTGTTCATTTGACATCAATTAAATTACAAAAATGAAAAAAAAGTTAAGTTTTTAGAGTTTTATTGTTATTTCACGAGTATTAATCATTCTACGTTATTCTATTATATGTCACGTTAAAAAATAAGAATGAATGACCGAAATTGTCAGATTTTAAAATAGAGGGATCGATTTCGTGAATTGATAAAAATAAGATACTAAAATTACAATTAAACATACAACAATATTGAATCACATATATATACTTTTTGTTGACTTTGTTGTTGTGATTATATTTATTATATATGACATTCAAATATAAATACAATAAATTTTATTTATTTTTAAAAATATATAGTTTAACAAATGATCAATAGTTAGATCTCTCGATTTTTGTATTTGGGGAAAATCAGTTTAGGACACAAGAATCCACTTTATAAACCATCATATTAATAGAGTTAGTCACTCCTATATGATGGTGTATATTTATGTATTTTTCTTTAATTTTTTTTTTCTTTCAGTTTTGCCCTTTATTTAAACTACTCTATTTTATTCTTCTATATTCAATTAAATAATTATTTAAAAACAAATCTAAACCTTTATTAAAGCAAAAACATATATACTCCGTTCGATCTTAATTATAAACAAAACAAAATTGTTGTATTTTAAACATGTCAATTTTATTTGATATTATAGTGTTTATGTTTACATGTGAAAGGAGTGCGTATGTATAAAAGAATATCAATTTTTTTTTGGTTAAACCTTTCGTTTAAACTTTTATTTACATGTACAAATCAAATAACTAAAAATTATCAGATAATCATATAAAATTTTGTTATTTATACTATTTTTTATCGGAAAAAATACCTAGGGCATACACACTAGTTGTTATAAAAATACTCTATAAAAATATTTTAAAGTCAGTAGATTTTTATTTGGTTTAAATATGTTTTTGATCTCTGTAAATATAACCTTTTTTGATTTTGGTCCTCGTAATTTTTTTTTTGGTTTACATCCCTGTAATATCAAAAACGATTTATATTGGGTCCTTAACGTTAAGTGAACGTTACAAAAACGTTAACTGACAAACGGAAACAGTTTTTGGTCCCTGTAAATATAACACTTTTCAGTTTTAGTCCCTGAAAAATATTTTTTTGAATTTCATCCCTGTAATATTCAAAAATCTCCTTAAATATAAAATAACATACAAATTAATCTTTATTAATAATAAACTTATGCAAGGTAATGTTTAAAATATTTTCATTTCAATAATTTAAAATTTATTAATCTTCTGTTTTATTTATTTATTATTATTAAATTAATTTTCATTTTTTATTTCAAAAAAATAACTAAAATCTTCTGTTTTATTTAATTATTATTATTAAATTAATTATATTAGTATAAAATAATGATTAAAATAACTTTAGATTTAAGCTTTATTATTTTAACTAAAATCTTCTTTTACGCTTTAGATTTGTTTTATTATAACTGAAAATAAATAAAATATATATTAGGTGATAGATTTATTTTAATCATTATTTTATAATAATATAATTGAAGTTAATATTATATTAATTTTATTTTAATTATAATATTATATTATATATTTATTTTAATTATATTATATTAAATTAATTA
>JBBPBQ010020321.1:62189301-62226630 GCA_037974755.1 Cicer yamashitae | reverse complement strand
TTTTTATCTGTAGATAGGTAGGTAAATATATCAACAAAAAAAAGTTAAAAACAATTATAATATATTGTCTGCGATTTAAAATATAATGTCTAATGTTAATATTTTGTTTTTTGAGTTATAAATGAAAAAATCAAAGACAACTTGTATAGAGTTAAGAATTAAAAACGAAATTCAGAATTACAGTTATGTCACATGCAACAATGTGCTTCGTGCTTCTATATTTTTTTGTTTCAGGTAAGAAGATGAGGTATACAATTATCCGTTGGCGACCACAACTAGTTACATACGCACACGACTTTATAACAATGTGTGTGTTTTGGTCTATTAAGGTTAATATTGGATCATATCATGTGCGACTATGCCTTGCTTGAGATGGTAGCATACGTCAAGGTTGAGTGGTTTCTTTATGTTTAACTTATTGTAACCCATGTCTCTTTAAATTTAATTTAAGGCTTAAACTATTTAAATTTTTACTTTCTCAATTTAGTTATTTAATTTCCATTATGTTAACTTTGTTAGTCTTTTATCTTACTTTAGATAACAATTTGAACAATAAAAAACATTTTATCATTATAAACTCTATCAAATGTTACAAAAATAAATCTATCATACTTGTCATTTAGAAAATAATTCTAAAATCTTATAAACAATCTATATTTTTCGATTTTCTTTAAACACAGATATAACCTCTAAAAACTTGTAATAAATGTCTATATATATAATTAATATAGTTAACTTCATTCACTTGTAAAGTATAATGAATAATCAACTTATTGCATTGTTTAAATTATATTTTAATAGTAGTTCAAGAAAATTATCATATTTAATGGACTACATATGTAATTTAATAAAACATAAAGGCTAATAGTGAAAGTAACATATAACTTAAATGACTAAATAAAAAAAAAAAATCTAAAAGAATCTAAGGAGAAACTGAAATAAATTTAGGTGAACAACCTGTAAAAAAAAAACTTAAAGCTATTTTTATAAAACATAAAAGGCCTCACAAGTATTTTGCCTACTTTTTTTTATTGATTTTATATGCCAAATTCTTTTTGTTATAGTTTAGATTTTTTATTTATTTGTCACGGCTTCTATTTTTAAAAGCGCAAGGCCCAAACTATACAGTACTCTTTTTGGGTACAAAGCATGGGCTAGGCCTCAAAAGAACAAACATACATTTTGACTTTGAGAAAGGGAATTGTTAAACAAATGATACATACCCTTATTACATTTCTTTTTCTTGGACAAGAATACTCTTACCGTAAATTTAAAATTTACCCCAAACAAAAATGCATACTGTAAACTAACCTTGAAGTTTAGTATATACACTTTTTTTAAAAGCGTGTGACGGAAAAATTAACTAAAAAAAAACAATGTAATTTGTAGGGTATATTTAGCAAATCTCTTTGAGAAAATGTCACGGACCATCAAAGTGACTTCATGCCATAGCCCAATGTCAACCTCACCTAGCAAAGCCTTGAAGCTTCGCCTGCTTAATCAGGGTCTTAAGAAATTTTACCCTCCACCCCAGTGACATACCTATACCCACGATATTTTGAAAATGTCAACTTTATCATTGAAATCTTTTACTATTTTCAAACTCAAATTCATCTTTTTTTTTACCATTTAAATATTTCCAGACCAATCAATCCAAGTGTTTCGGTACATAAAAGATTTCTGGACACTACCAGAAATTTTTTTATAAGATTTTCGATACAAAAAGTTGAAACCGAAAATCTTTAAAAAAGTTTTCTAGTACAAAAGGTTGAAAATGTGTGTACCGCGAATCTTTAGAAAAGTTTTTTGACGCAGAAGGTTGAAAATATAAACTATTGAAAAACATTTCACAAGTTTTCCAGTAAACTCTTCTGTACCGAAAAATTTGTGAAATTTTTTTTCGATAGACACATTTATTTTTTGATTTTTTTTAAAAATATTTTATTTATTTATATAAATTTTAACATATATGGATAAAGCGCTGCTATTCTATGATAAAACATACGTCGATACTATCAACGTTTTTGATACAAATCAGATATGAATAATTATAACTAATATTGTAAAAACCTATTCTTGTGATTAATTATTATAATTGATTTTATATTTTACTCCAGATATTTGATACACGGGAAGCTATTGTGAATTGAACTAGGGAAATTGGTATCACTAACAAAGTGACAGTTATCATCACTAGATCAGATAAAGAGACAGGAGAGAGAGAGGGGGAGGAGGAATAAATTAATATTAGATTGTGACAAAGGAGGAAAATATAAACGTGTTGATAGTATAACTCGAAGTTCAACAAAAAAAAGTGTGGTTGTCCTTTCAAGCTTAGATCAGAACCATTAAAAGATAGTATAAGATGGACAATTAAAGTAATTTCTCGAGTTCACAACCATGAATTACCTGATATTTTGGAGGGATATGCATTTGTTGGACGTTGAGATGAAGAAGAGAAAAAATATGTTCACGACTTAACAAAATATAATGTTGCACCGAGACACATATTACTCTCATTGCAAGACCGAAACAAGAACAATGTTACTTATATCTCACAAATATATAAACAGATGAGTATGATTCAATTCCAGGTGAGAGGTCTTATGACAGAGATGTAACATTTATTCAAGTTAATTGAATATACAAAATATGTGTGTTGAAATTGAAAGCGGAAAGACTCAAATGTTATTAGAGATATTTGTTGGGCCCATTCAGATTTAGTGAAGTTGTTGAACTTGTTTCCTATCGTGTTGTTTCCTATTGCTTTGTCGATTTCATATCAACAAAAATGTTGGAGCAAAATACAAACAATATGTCTTAAAGGATAAATAAGAGTTAATATTGAATATGTGGAAAGACATTATGTATTGCAGTGATGAAAAAGAGTATATGATGCATTTGCACATGTTTGAGCAATCATGTGTTGATAATAAAGTGTTTGTTCATTATGTGAAAGAAACTTGTTTGACTCATCATAAGCAAAGGTTTGTTGAAGCATGGATTAATCGACTCGTGCATTTGGGAACACAACGACTAACATATATGTCATGTCACTATAAAACTTTGAATTCGTAATTTCACTATATATTGTTGGATTGCTCCATGGCGACAATTTACATGTAATGATAAGGTTGAGTTTTCTCATTGGAAAATGAAGTTAATGTTGAAACACAAATTGGTTGTTATTATACATGTAGATAGATGAGTTGTCGCCGTTAGAATTCGGGGATCTGTTTTAGTATATTATAATAGACAACTACTAACTAATGTTATGACACGTTAAATATAAAGCTCTATAAAAGTTATTATATATGTCGTCATCTGGATCAACATCATGTACCTCCAACCCCCACTATATAAGATCACCCACCTACTGTATGATAGATGACTGTGACCTAGAAGCTTGTGCAACGGTGTTCGGGACATTAAAATCTTAAACATGGGTACACCATCTGTCGCACTAAAAGTTGGATGAGATACCCTGTAGAACCACTTCAAATATTCATCCTGGCACTCAGATGAATATGTGGCAAGATGTATCTTATGATGCAGTTCAGTGACAGGGGTCAAATATGCCATCCATTCCACATGTACATCAGATAATCTAGAAAGAACTGGAGTTGGTGGTGATGTAATATGTTGAATATATCCAAATTGTCTCAAACACCTCTCTGACAAATATGTCACTACCGTGTTGCATAATCGGAGGTGGCCAGTGTATAACATGATATCATCGAAAGGAATGACATCCTTATGATTCTCCTATGGTTTTCATATAATGTCGACATGTGTCAATGCATCTATCGCATGTCTTTACTCAGGGATTTTGTGATTGCCTTGTTTATAGCTCCATCTATTCATTCTGACAACGCACTTCACGTTAATGCTCTGATCACCTTTTTTACAAATATTTAGAATATATTTATAAATCCAACACTGTTGCGAATAAAAATAAATAAATTAATGATAAACATAAAAACTAATAAATAAAAATCATTACAATTAATAAATAATCATCATAAGTATTTAGTACCTACAGTAGAGACATATATCCATTCAATTGTTTGGTGTCGTAACAACTGCCATCTGAGAGGTAGTCATAAATGATTACGAGTGCAGCAATACCCCAGACGTATCTACTGGTACCTTCCAAATCTTATATGTGAAAATAGTACTCCATACAAATTCAACAAATATGCCTTAACAACACATCTAATCTCTCTACTGCACACTGTCTTTTGAAGACTTCTTTCAACCAATCTAACTTGTAGTACACACCCTTTATCTTTTTGATTTCCTCCGATATCTCATTAACAAGCACCCCTAAAATAAAGTTATGGCAAGATTATATGTCATTACTTTATATAGGTTGGGTGGTGGAGTGTAGAACTCACCCATAATATGAATGCCTAATATATTGACATCATCAAAAGTAATCGTTATTTCACCAAATGACGTATGAAATGACGAAGTCTCAGAGTGCCTTATTTCCACAAATGTGGAGATCAGATCGTTGACAATCAGCTTCAGACTACCCCGTTGTAGTGAGGCTAATCTAGGCAAATTTATTCACATCTCTATAATTCGCAGGAGTAAATTGTTGTAGCTTTTTTCCAAGAGCAACTATCTTCAACATTGGTCATTCATGCATACAAATAAAATGTATGACATTAAAATTAAATATAGAACAAAAAGTAATAATTAATTTAAATATTTTTAATGCACCATAAATAATAATTAATTTAACATACTTGATCAAACCACAATTTGCCAGAAACATGATACCGGTATCATATATGGATAGACAGATCGTATGATCCTCCAGGATACCGTGTAAGCTCCATCTCTTGATGTATATATGGTCTTCATGTTGTACAACCTCCTCCTCCTCCTCCTCATGTATAGTAACATCAGCTTCCGAAATAGATATATGACCATGCTCTCATTCGTCATTATCTTCCACTATAAATCGTCGTCTCCTTCGAAATGTGGTAGGTCGAATCCTTTTCGGATGAACATCCATCAGAGATGATGAAGACTCACATGCTATTTGTACTATTTTATCGTCTCATCCTCTAGCACTAGCATCCACCGAAAGAAAAAAAAGAGTTAAAAACTAAAAAAAAAGGAATAAAAAAATAAATAGGAAATAAAAAAATTTCCAAAAAACATTCGTTTCAAGTTTTTTAGTAATTACCAGAAAACTTTTTTTTAACTTTTTTATAAAAAGGTGTTCAAAAATCTTGAAAAAAAATTTACGCTAGTTCTTAGAAACTTCAAATAAATTTTCCGATAAAGAGATTTGAACTGAAAAATTTTAAAAAAAATTCCGATAAAATAAAAAAATTGACACTCATTTGTATATCGAAAAACTTAAATAATATTATTAATAAAAATAAAAACTTTTAATATTTGAAAAATTGAAATAATATTATCGATAAAAATAACAACTTTTAATATTTATATAAGAATAAATATGTCAATTCATCACATTTGTAGAGCAAGAGTTTAATATAAGAGGTAGCAATAAAATTTCCAGTCTTAAGCTAATTGTTGGGTCAAACAAGAGTCACTACATGGTGGTTTATTAATGTAAATAGATACTACAATCCAACTAATTAAATTCAAATAATTAATGAATTGTTCAATTAAAAATAAATTAAATTGCTTAAATGTAAATAGATACTACTATCGAACTAATTAAATTCAAGTAATTAATAAATTGTTTAATTAAATAATAAAATAAATAAAAGAATAAAATGTTATCTAAAATTAAATTAAGGGACTGCGGGAGCAATTATGTCTAACAAATATTACACTACTAAAATTTAAGCCATTCCTATATTTATGTTTTAAAAATTATAATATTTTAATAGAAACAAAAACCAAATTTTCTATTTTATGTATCCTTTATTCCCTTTCATATTCTCCGCGTCCATACTACCGTGCATATAGTTTTCGGTTATATTTTTCTCTCTTCGTAATGTTTTGATATTTAATATAAAGGATCACAACGAAGTATTATTTACTCTATTATAAGAGTATTTAAAATATGTACTTAAACCGAATAATAAGTAATTTCCAATAAAAATAACAATTCTTAAAAAGAACTTGACTCAACTTTCATTTCAAAAATTTATTTATATAAAGAAAAATTAACAAAAATTTATTTATATAAGAAAAATTAACAAGTACCGTTTGAAAAAAATATATTAAAATTTATGTATTTCATTCTTAAAAATTGTAAAAAGTATTATTTTTTATTTTAAAAGTATTTTTTATTATTTTTTATTTTCTTAAAAAGTGAGAAAGTGAGGGCACTTATTAGTACAACCCTTAAGTAGAAACTAACAAAATCTTAATAAAAACTAACAAAATATTCATCCGTATAAATACCCTTGCAAAATGATATTTTCCTCTGAAAATTTAGACCAATTCAATTATCATGGTATAATTCCTCTAGTGATTGAACAACAAAAACCATGGAATCTAAAAAGCATGGAAACAATGAAAAATAATAATGATAATTACCCGTACATAAATCTGAAATACTTACATTAATAACTAACTGAGCTGAACATATTATAAACAGAAGAAACAAAAAAGAAAAGCCAATCCTTTTCATACATTGGCCACTTCATTCCCTAATCCCTAGCTAGATTGGACCCAAGTGAATCACATACCCCTTCTATCCTAAACAAAGTATATAAATATCACTTTACAATGCCCCAAAGTAAAGGAGAAAAAAAAAGTTAGCTATTTGACAGCAAAATGGTTTGTGGAATCCTAATTAGTCTGCGTTTTAAAATGTTAATGTTGATGGTAACAACTAAGGAATTAAGTTCCTTCACATTTCAAGCAAAAACAAAACCACAGGAAATTGCCATCAAACACACAGCAGCCTGTTCCTCTTCCCCTAATTTGATCATCCTTTGTTTCTTCATAACCGAATTCAACAAAACCTCTTCACCCAACGCCACTAACTTCATTTTCAAACACACTCTCAAATCATCGTTACCACCAACACCATTTTCTGCTCTCTCTCTCTTCCTTTCCTTTTCTTGTCCTTTCTTATTACAACAACCCCTTCTTTTCCTGTACCTAATTCCGCAAGCGTTGCACAACGTCTACATCACCCAAAAAACAAAAAGATTAAAGAATTTTATAAATAGTAAAAATAAAATCTCTTTTTTAGATTGAAAAAAAAAAACATTTCATCAAAGTGATCCTTTAAACAAATTGACACATCAATTGGTCTAAAAGGGTAGAACAGAAAGTGCAAAATAAATATGACAACCAAAAAGATAAATAAAATAAAACAATCATAGAGCAAAAAGACTAAGAGAGAAAAGTTGAAAAAAAATAAAAAAAAGAAGAAAAGAAAGTGAAACAGTATCAAGATGGTGGTTGGTTGAAAGGGAAAAAAATGGAAATTAACAACTAGAAGTAACAAAATTGATGAAATAGATTACAAATTTGAAATGGGTAAATAAAATACCTTGGGGCCATTTGGTCCTCCTCTCCAAAGTGGAGTCTTGGTGGTTTTGCAATCAGAACAACACTTCTTGATCACAGTCATTTCCTCGTATGAACAACATTCCTATTATTTTTAAACAATTAAAAAAAAACATGTTTACCATTTCATTTCAACAACGAAGTAGAAGAAGCTAGCTAATGATAATTTAAAAATACTTCAAATATACCTTATCCATTTGATCCATGATTCCCATTGACTCAAAACAGCTCAAAATTGATCCACAACACCGAAAAAATGGGTTAAATATCAACGAAACGGTAGTAACCGAATCACCGAAACGGAATTTGTAGTATTAGAACGAAGAGTGAGGAAAATGGATAAAAACGAAGGTACAATAAACAACCGACTATGTGGAAATACCCAAAAGAATCCTAGGGTGCCCTTTACAATGACCGAAATACCCTTCTTTGTTTCTCCTAGAATATAGTGGCGACCTTTTAAGTTTCGGACTTCATTATGCCACGTGTCCATGTGACGTGTATGCATTTCCTATCCACATGGTAATAGTGGGAATGGAAATTTCAAGATCCCTCTAACGATACTTTTTTTATAAGATTAGCTTAACTAATCATCTCATTGGTGGAATAGATTTCATTAACGCAGTACGAAATTAAGTCAGACCACATCTTAAAGATGAGGTTTAGCTTTTTGCCTAAATAAATAGGAAAGGGATGAGCTAAGGTATAGAATGATTATGTAGGATTCATGAACTATAAATGAGAGAAGGGATGGGACGGTAGAATGTAATTATTTATTATCATTAACTTTATTTTATTAACTTTATTTTATTTGCTATTGTTATTGTTATAATTAATATCTATCCGGTTTGGCATGGCATGAAAATAGAGGCAAAATGGTATACACATGGAAAATGCGTGGTTGTATTAAAGTAGCTAGACACGGTGGTAGTATGATAATGGTACTCACGGTATAATAATGTTCGGTATAATAATTTGGATACCCCAAAAAATTCCTATTTGATTTGGTTCGAGAATATCTGTTTCCTAAGAAATACATCACATTGTTCAAATTAGTCATCAAAAAAATTTCGAGGTTGTAATAAGAAAATTATACAAAATTAAAAACTTATTGATCACAATGAACAAGCGGTTGAACCATAGAGGCAATAATTTAATTGATGAAAATATACAAATCCCCCCACATAACATTTGACAAAATCACGATTTACAAGCAAAATGTTGACAAAAACAAAGTATAAAAAAATCACAAACCATAGTGATTTCACCCATCTAAACTTGAACAAAATTAACTAATAAAGGTCATGCATGCTCTCCTCTACTGAAAATAAATCAATTCAATAAACGATCGTTTTAAGATTAATGCTTTCAAGGATTAAGGTAAATACAGCTTTGAATGAATTGTTTTTTATGTTATTTCAAAATTAAGTAAAAAATAGTTTGATTATTATTCACTAACAGTATAAACATAAACAATCAACCACAAAAAACATGTATAGGATGGGTAGACTGTCCATGCATATTATGGAGCTCTATTTTGAAAAGTGTAATTGCACATACATATGAATAAGTTTTTATTAAGATATTAAATGACAAAAACTAATTTTGAAATAAATAAATTTGTAAAATGTAATATGGCTAAATAATAAATTGAAGGTAAACTAATTTATGTTTAAATACATTCATTTAAAAGTGGGCTATATAAAAAATTCAACACTAAAATCAATTATGAAGCCAGGTCTATAAAAATTGTCTTGAGACTAAAATCAATTATGGAAGAAAAATCAATTCTAAATGAGAATAACCTATCAGAATCAAAATTAACAATACACCTCTAAAACTAATTTTGACTCCACTAAAAGTGAAACAAAAATACACTAAAAAAAATATACTCAAAAAACCCTGACAGACAGAAAAGTTTACCTGGCGCGCTACTAGTATTTAAATAAACACAACCCCAAAGCAATCTCATAAAACCAATAAAATTACTGAAATGAAAAACTATGCAGACCAATGCCACCTCTAATAATGGAGTAGTAGAACGCAATGGTAGAGTGCCAACAGAAAATAGAGTGAAGGAAACCCACGGAGCAATAAATTATAATTTTTGTTTGAATACAAAAATTGCTGCTCGCTATTTTTGGTAAGACTTGCCCAAACCAGATTTGTAACACATATTGAACCTGAACCTGGCGGGGCCAAGAAAGCCAAATGAATAATTAAACTTTAGGGTAAACTTCAACGAAACAACGGAACAGGGTAAAAGAAAAACTCCGAAGTTCCTTGCAACTATAATGAAGAAAGAATAGGATCATCATGTAATATTTGCCAAAATACCCAGAATCATAAATGGTACTTGCTGACTCCAATCTATCTATGCAGGAAAAATAACAAAACTTGACATAAAATGAAATGATATAAACGAGCCAAATCACTTGAAATGATCACTTGGCCGAAAGCAAACTCAAATATTTAACTCTGAAGTGGCAAGAAACAAGCCACAACCCAACTGTCCCCCTGATGTATGTAAAAAACCAGCCATTTCAAAAACCTAAGCCGGTCAGGTATCGGCCTATTTACCAAAGCTGAACCTTATAGAACCTAAGGATAATGAAACGAAGCTGACTTCCCCCACCGTTGAACTGTCACACAGGAGGATTTCACAGATAGACCAGCCAAAAATCCTGCAGTTTAAGAAATTCAACATTCAACATCATGTCTACCCATTAAAGGAAATCACGAGAAGGATATAAACAGCCAAAACTTACTTTGCTAGTTGCAATGAAGAGTTTGCAGAAAACCATAACAAATCCAAATATAACATTAGATTCCTCTAATAAAACATGAATACCTTTTAGTTGAAGTTGAATCCACCAGTGGGCACAGAAGGAACTTCAGAGCCACCAAAGTTGAACCCTGATTGAGAAGCATCCCCTGGAGGCATAGTCTCATCCTCATCCTCCAACCAGTATGTCTCGAGAATCTTCACGGCCTTTTCATAAATCTCAGTGTTGTCATGACTCTGGAGGTTCTCAATTTTCTCCAACCCCTCAGCATCGTCAATCATTTGGGCATACAGATTCACACCATCAGTGTTGCTAACATTTTTATCAGCTTCGCCTACCTTCAAAATGTTTTCAAGCCCTTCCAGACAAACTGTCACAATCCTAGGATCAGGACATATGAGAAGATCACACAAGGGCTTAATACACCCTTGACTTACCAGGTATCTGTCGATCAAAGAAAAAATAATTTATCACATCTGATACAAAAATGCTATAAAACTAACAAAATCCCTGGGGAACATTGCAAATATATGGAACTCTCCTTACTTTAATTGTTCATGAGAACCACCTGATGTAGCATTTGAGATGGCCCAGGCAGCTTCCTTCTTGATATCAAACTCAGCATTTTGAAGCAAGTGGACCAAAGGACCAAATATATTAGCATCAATCACAGCCTGTATATTATCAAGAGTCAAAAGGGAATTAATTATAAATTAAGTTCTCCAAATGCAAACAGAACACGTCAAATTTTAAATATTTCGAAGACACAAACCTGAATCTGTTGTTTATTCCCAGCTGTGATGTTCGATATTGTCCAACATGCTTCCTTCTTGATGCTTTTTTTATAATTATTAGTCAAGAGATTCAGAAGACTGGGAAGAACTTGATGGTTGATGATAACCTAGGCAGAAAAGCACCATGTTAACAAAAACCAAAATGATAATCAAGGACATGATTCTTGAGGGAAATATATCAGTTCCAAGATACAGATACAATTAGATCTTCCTAACAGAAACAAAGTTTGAACATTACAATGGAGTTTATAAAGAAGAGAAATAAAGATAACAGGGTCGTTAATTTGCACTTGAAAGAGGTCCATATTCTATATTGCTAACCATGTAACCTGTAAACCCAGTTTGACAAAAGGGCATGAGTTTGGCAATAAGAATTTACTTTTGCACTCAATACATTTAAGAGTTTGTTTCTAAAAAAAGTGACCTTAACAAAAAATAGGAATCATTATTTTTTAGATATTTCTATGTAGATCAAAACTAGGAGGAAGAGACATGGAAGAGTGCAGAATGTACGAGTGGCTGTAAGGTATTAAAGGGGAGACTTGTGCAATGGGATAACAAAGAAACGGTGAAGGAGGAGATGGTGGGAAAAAGTGACGAGGAAAAACATAATGAGTAAATTGATGGCACAGACCAATGGGGGCAGAATCGGTATGTCGGCTCTGATTGTTATCTCTTACTACTTCTGCATTTTCTATATTATTTTACTAGTTGAACAGTTTTTCCCTCTTGTACTGGAGATTTCCTACATGAATTTGATTTTATTTTCAGAATGAATATCAGTTCCTAGGTGTATTACTACTTGCCTTAGCACAGAATCGCTTAGTGGCATCGATAGGATATTGGGCCAGGATCTATACTGTGAGAAACCTGATATCCTATCAAACACACCGATTATAAGAATAAGAGAACAACGTACTATACTGTGAGAAATTCTTGAACTTAGTACCTGTGTCTGCATGTCGTCTCCTGTGACAATATTTCCAACTGTTCGAAGAGCAGGAATAAGAACAGAAGGAGATGGGTGCCTGAACAAGAGCAGAATAGTAATTAGAATAACAAAAGGAACCACCTTTCAACAGCCAAGTTTGATATTCAAAATACTCACAGTAGAAGCTCAACAAGCCGGCTACAGACACCAGCATCAATTACACCTTGAATTTTGTCATTAGTACCGTCAGAAAGATATGAAAGTGCCCAACAGGCATCAGTTAAGACTTCTTCATCATTTGAATGGATGAGACTGGCAAGTGCAGGAAGTGCAGGTTTAACCTGTAGAATCAGTTATTGTTATTATTATTATTACACATTAAAACCACATGTCAGCAAAATAAAAACTGGAAAAAACAATGATAACGCAAACAAATAGCTCTGCTAGTTTTCTTTTCAGTGGAGGCAAAAATTACAAATATGAAATACTTGTTCAATATTGTGGTTTTCACATACAAAGCATTAATTTTAATTTATAAAACTATAATTACAATATATGCCACTGAAGAAAAACTAAGCTGCAATGTTGCAGCTTCATATTTTTCAATATAAACATTAAGAATTAATGAATTATCTTATTTCTTATCAAAATGATGAAAAGGCTGATAGGTGCTATTCAAATAAAAACATTAGCAATTATACCGGTGTTGATGCAAGCAGATATTAGACAACAAGAAAATTCATATGAAGCGGCCAAAACTTCTTGTCATTCAAGGTATTGCCCATAAGCCCATTTGTTTGTGTGTGTGTGTGTATAAATAGCCTTGTAATAATTGATTTCTAATTATTACATAGTACATACCTAGAAATGAGTGATTGCAAAGCTATATACATATGCACAAATGGACTTCTGGCCCAATACCTATAAACACTTCTATTAGAAATATTATGCATAACAATACTATGATAACTTCATACCTGTTCAAAAGCAGGCTGTGGCTTCCCCCTGCAGAAGTTTGAAAGTGTCCACGTAGCATTTCTGAGCATAGAAAGTTTGGCGTGCTCATTCAATTGTGCCAACAGAGGAAGCAAAGCTCCATGACTGAGAACAAGATCACGGCACCTAGGTGAATCTCCAGCAACATTTCCTAATGCCCACACGGCCTGACAGTAAACAGAACAAAAGAAAGATGTTAAATTCCAGTTCAGACATATCACACTACACGGTTCAATACAACTACAAAGCACTGCCATCATTCATAAGCATAGCTTTGGCAACAAGTTTAAGAAATAATAAAACTCAAAGCACATGCATTCGGCTCAACCTCACTTGCATGCACAACACATGCAACATCACACCTAGAATCTAGAAACAGAGACATACCATCTAAATCTAAAATCAAAGTGAACAAGTAAGTTGTCTGGTCAAGCAAACCAATCTTCTGCTTAACTTCTTAAACAAAAATGAACGGAAACTCCCAATAACAAGTAAGAAAGCATATAATTAAATTGATAGACAAAAACAAAGGCACAATACAGCATATAAACATACCTGTTCACGGACATCATCACTAGGAGAAGCAAGGAGCTGTACAAAAATTGGGACAGCACCGTGATCAATAACTACCTTAGTGTTTTCAGATGTTCCAGAAGCTATATTTGTCAAAGCCCAAGCAGCCTCAAACTACAACATACAGTAAACAAAGTCAACGCAATGTACAGTAAGTATAGATTTATTAATTGCATTAAATAAAACACATAAAATAGTAACCTGCAGCTGTGGGAAATCTTCCCTCATCAAAAATTCAACAAAGCGCGGAACGACACCAGCTTGTATAACCTCCTCAATTGGTGGGCTACGTTCTGGTAAGAGATAGAAGTTGTAAACCACATGTCCCTTTATAATTAGCAGACAAAAAATGAAAAAGAATAGTTACATAGTACAATTTCTAACCGATTGAAAGCAGCTTCCGAAACTGAGTTGTTGCCTCGAACTGCATGTTATTATCATCAGTCCAAATACCTGTAACCAAGGATGGTAGGTGTTCCAACTGCAGCAAGATACACATTGAACTACAACAATTCAGTAGACTCCAAAAAGTTTTAAGTTCATTCAAGTCTAACATAAAATTAATCAAACCTTGTAGCTAGGTTGTCACAACACGGAACAGGTGAATATCTTGAATGGGTTTATATGATAATGATAGTATAATTCTTAAAATAAACAAACTCTACAATTAACCTAATCACTTGTGCAACATGGCGGAGTGAGATTTTATTTAATTAAAATTCAAACTCAGAAGATGAATAAAAGCCATGCATATAATAGTATTTGATAAATTAAGCAATCGAGAAAAACAGAAAATAAACGTTGAAGGGAAATGAGTAATCATAGTATAAACCCTAAAATAAACAAACAATGAGAAATCTGAAATCTAAAAGAAACAAAAACCGCATAAACAGTGAAAGTGAAAAATCACAGTAACAATTGGCCAATTAACCTAATCACTTGTCCTATATAGCAGTTTTAATTTCAATTGAACGAATCAAAAATCAAAGTAATCAATTGATGAATAAATAAGATAATCGAAACTTAACAAGTAAAGTAGTGAGATCACGATTCACGAGAATTTTCACCTTTTTCTCTATTAGCGCAGATTGAGCTGATGCAGGTATCTGCTGAGCAAGTCCCTCGCGTCTCTTCTTCTGCAAACTCTCTTCCCTACGGTTCTTTCGGATCTCAACCATAGTATCCTCTCTCCGTCTGCGACCTTCTTCAGCATCAACGGCCACTTTGTACCGATTGCGACGAACCTCGGTCCTCGCGTTTGCGGTTGGTCGATACGACATCGTTTTAGAATCGGAGGAATCAACGGCTAATCGGATTTGAATTGAATAATTGAACCGAACCGACCTGAGGAGGGAATTACAGTTGCAGAGACCAAATTGAGAGTGCGAAGTAAAAAAAGGAGTGAGAGAGGGTTTTGGTTTGAAGAGTTTGAAAAAGAGGAATGATGGAGGGGGTTTATATAGGATGGTTGAAGTGTGGAATTTGGAGCCGAAAGTGGACCTGGATCGGATGAGAATTGCAGAAATGCCACGGGTTTGAATTTGAAGATGAGGGAAAAAGTTACTTTGATTGGAGGAAAGGTTACTCTATAATCGGGGGACTCGGACTCGGACTGAGTAAGACCTCGTTTTTTTTTTTGGTAGATTTTTTTCATTGACTGGGACGCATTTGAACGTTGTCGTTTCTATTTTAGAACCAAATTCTAATGGCATGGTTGTCTAGGCCATTGGGCCAAGGCCCATTATTAACACGACTTTAAAATGCATGAGATCGTTTTTTGAGAAATGTACCATGCAACCCCCCATATTCACTTCCCACCCCCCATCCCCTTTGAAAATACAATTTTGTCCTTTTTTATCATGTATAAAATTCTCAAAATAATTTACCACTCCATTATTCATCCCCCTTTCGAAAATTAAAAAATTTATTTTACCATTCGAAAACTTTGAAACTTTCATATATTAAAAAGTGAATTTTTTTGACATTTTCAAAACTTTTGATAAATCTGAAACTTTCGAAATGTATTTTTCAAGAATGCATCAAAAATTTCGAAACATTTGATCAATTTAAAAGTTTTGAAACATAATTTTCCAGTTTTTGTAAAAACCTTCCAAACTTTTGAACAAGTTGAAATCTACGAAACACACAGAATTTCGAAGGTTTCCATAAATTCAAAACTTTTGAAGCATATATTTCCAGAAAACATCAAAATGTTCGAAACTTTGAAAGTTTCGAAGTAATACAATTTCGAAAATTTCAAAAAATTCGAAACTTTTGAAAGTATCAATTTATATGAAAGTTTCGAAATGTAAATAAATATATTAAAAATAATTAAAATTTGTATTTTTAAAAATGGATTTATAATATTATTATTAATTAAATTTAGTATACTTTTTGAAATTACATATGAGTAGAGTTGAGGTTCCTACTTCAAGAACGACTATAGATTCTATAGAAAAATTCACCACCGATCATGTATTATTACTGATAATTCACTACCGATGAAATTTTATTATAAACTTATATGGATGTTTTATTTGAAACATATTTTGTAGGTATTTCCCTATCGAGAAGCTATATTTGAATGGACAAAAAATATTGGAAGGCAAAATGGAATTTTAATTGTTACCATTCGATCTGATAAAGCAAACGGAAAGAGAGGAAGAAAAGACAAATTAATTATGGGATGCGAAAGAGGTGGAAGATATAAATCAAAATCAAAATCAACATTAACTTGTTCTTACAAGGAAAAAAGTCTGTTTAAACTCAAATGTATACCGTTGAGTATAGGTGAAGGATAGAAAATTAGTGTTCGTTGTGGAACGCATAATCATGATTTAGCGAATACTTTAACCGGTCATTCATATTTGGGGCGTTTAAATGAAGAAGAGAGAAAATCTGAAAATGACATGACAAAGTATAAGCTTGCACCAAGATTCATTTTGAATGCTTTGAAAGAGGGAAATAAAGATAATCTCACAATTCCCAGTCAAATATATAAAGCAAGGAGTACTTACCGATCATCGTTGCGAGGTTCGTACACAGAAATGCAACATCTGTTGAAGTTAATACAAAAAGAAAATTATGTGCATTGGACAAGAAGACGAGAGAAATTCAGATGTTCTGAGAAACATATTTTGGACGCATCCTGATTGTATAAAGTTGTTAAACACATTTCATTTTTGCTTTGATATGTGATAGCACATACAAAACAAATAGATATCGGTTACCATTACTTGAAATTGTCGTGTCACATCTACTAGTTTGACATTTTCGGTTGCGTTTGCTTACTTGGAACAAGAGCGAAGAGATAACTTAATCTGGGCATTTGAAAAGGTAAGACAGTTGTTCGTCTCTGAGAATTTAATTTTTAAAGTTATTGTGACTGATAGAGATCTTGCCATGATGAATGTTATTAGTGTTGTGTTTCCTACTTCAATTCATTTGCTATGTAGTTTTCATATTGAAAAAAATGCTAGGGCAAGATGCAAACAATATGTGAAAAAGGATAGACAAGATGAGTAATGGATTTATGGAAATTAAGTGTATTTTCTACTAGTGTGGAGGAATATGATCATCACTTGCAACACTTTGAGCTAGTGTGTGCCGATATTATCCTTTTTGTTGATTATGTGAAAGATTCATGGTTGACACCTTACAAAGAAAGATTTGTCATGGCTTGGACCAATAGAGTGATGCATTTGGGGAACACAACATCTAACAGGTATTTTTAAATTATGATTTGTTTTGTTTTAGAAAATATGATTAATAATAACTAATTTATGTGATTTGTTTTAATTTGTGTTATTTAATTTATTTGTAGAGTTGAGTCTGATCATTGGAGATTGAAAAACATGTTGCAAACTAGTTTTGGTGACTTGTGTAAAAGTTGGGATGCTGTGAATATGATGTTGAAGAACCAAGTATGTATCATTAAATCGTCTTTTCAGAAAACCATCATCAATGTTGAGCGCGGGTACAATTCACCATTTTTTTCAAAATTTACATCACTGTATATCAAGGAAATGTTTTAAAAAAAATTGACAAACAATTAAAGAGGGTGAAGATTGTAGGTACTGACAAAATAAAATGTGATTGTTCAATCAGAACAACTCATGGATTACCATTGAGCATGAATTGAAGGATGAATAATCTTTATCAGAATATGACTTTTCAGAAGAGGTGGAAGCAATGAAAGCGTACATGAAGAAACAAGATATGGGACTGAGATTCCACCACATCGAACGTATCCGGAGAACATCGAAGTCGATGCAAATGGATGATTAGCTCGATCATCATCATATGGTGTAAACACTACATCTTAGAGCAACAAAGCATCAAGTCTCCGTCGATATGTCATCAGTCCACCTTCAACAGTGTGTTTTGCAGTCCACCTACATGCTCTTGGAATATGTGCAAGAACCGCTCCTTTATCACCTCGCTTATAGATCCTATGAAAGTGCTCGTAAATCCAGCACTCCACCAAAAATAAATAAATAAATGACACAACTTAATAAATAAATAACTAAAACAACTTAATAAATAAATAATTAAATAAATAAATGACACAACTTAATATAAATCATATATCTGTAATAGGGTCACGTAACCTCCCAACTGTCGAGTGTCGTGGACAACTTTATGTCTCAGGTTGTCATATAGGACAACCAACGCAGCGGTACCCCACGAATAGTCCCGACAACGATCTAAATCAATAAACAAACTAACGTATTTCGCCTCCACACGCGTATGTGTTTTGTCGGCGAAAATAGTGTTGTCAACAAAATGCAACAGATACGTTCTAGCCGCACACTCAAACATGTTAGTTTGAATGAGACGACTATATAAATCATGCAACAATTGCAGTCTATATTGCGCACATTTATTATAATTAATCTTAGCATATGTTTCCTCCCATGTTGCACCTAAGAACTCATGTGCAGCTCTTGCAGCATTATTAGTGTTCATATCACATGTGCATCAAAAAATTTACCAAGGGGTAAGAGGTGAAGAAGAGTCGCGACGTCGTCCAACGTGATGGTTATCTCTCCAAATGGCAAATGAAATGAGTTGGTCTCTCTATGCCACCTTTCAACAAAAGCAGATATCAGATCACCATCAGCCATAGTGAGGTAAGCTGAAGACAGATGTAGCAGCCCAGATTCCCGAATCCAATGTTGTACAGCATCTATCACAAAAATTTCAGCAAACTTTTTCAGCTTCAATCCATGAGTAATAACCTTTAACGACCCACGATCCTGCGAGTAATAAAAGAACATAACAATAAATACTTATTCTTATTTAAATAAACAATTAATTAAATATAATGAAAAAAAATATACTAAATATAGTAAATACTTATTCTTAATTATTTAATTAAAATATACCTCTCCTTCCCATATCCTCCGAGTCACGTGGTGTTCATACTGTGTCAACACAGATGTCACCACCGGTCATGTGGGGAATCAGGGTTGCTAATCCTACTCAGACTCAGCATCATCCGCATCATCATGTGCAGGCTCATCATACTACTCCTCAGCCTGCTCCATCTGTGCAGGCTCAGGGACATCCTCCTCCATCTGTGTAGGCTCAGCGACATCACCCTGAACATCCTGTCTACGACGACGCTGTCTAATTGGACAGTTTGCTTCATTCCGTCGTCTGTTTGATGTTGTAGGTGGAATTCTCTCTGCTCCATCACCGCTATCAGCTCTCACGCTTCGAGCAATGTTGGGAATAATTTGGCCAAAGGAACATCTCATTTTAGACACTGCAATATATCAATAATAAAAAAATAGAAAAAAAAATCATTTCGGAACTTTCAGATTTTTCCCAAATTTTTGAAATTGGATTCGGAACTTTCAGTGAAGGCCAAACTTCCGAACCTATTTCGAAACTTTCCATGATTTCCAAAGTTTCGAAACCTTTGAAACATTCGAATATTTAATATTTTTGAAAATTATTTGTTTTGAAAGTTTCAAGTTGTTAGAAACTTTCGAAAGTTTTAAAAATTCTGGAAAAATGCATTTCGAAAGTTCCAGTTTGTTAGAAACTTTCGAAAATTTGAGGAATCTGAAAAAAAATATCACAAGTTTCATGTTGATAGAAACTTTTGAACATTTGGAAAATTTAGGTTTCGAAAGTTTCAAATTTTTGAGGGAGTCTTACTTTTGTGTTTCGAAGGTTTCAAATGTTCGAAATTTCGCAAAAATGTGATTCGGACAATTGATACTTTCGAATGAAATGGGTGAAAAAAGAGGAAGGTAAATTTTTTTGAGGTTTTTATAGATAACAACATGGGCAAAATGATATTTTCAATGGGAATGAGGGGTGAAAAGTGCTGGTGGAGGGTGCATGGTACAATTCTCTCGTTTTTTTCATCTCTGAAATTATTTGGGAACCACACATAAAAAATATAGTTGTGTTCATGAATACTTCTGAATAAAAAAGTAATTTATAATTTACACTTTATATTTAAAGTAAACTTTCAAAAATGATTATGATTTAAAAAAAAAATGTTGGGTGCATAAAATTATGAAATTAAATTATATGTACTTATATTAACAATCAATTACTACATGTCAACACATTAGATAAAAAATTAAAAATAGAAAGTTGTGCAATTGTTTGATGTGTCCATTTGTCTACTTTCTTTCATAAACTAAATATAGACTTTGAGTTGTTGTACTCTTAAAGCTACGGGCGAATCTACAACCTCTAATTAAATAAGAAGACTTAAATATATAACATTTAAGCGTTGTTGAGTTTAGAGTTTAACGTATGCACCAGTGTAAATTTTTTGCGCGTGTTTAATTATTTTACCACATCTTTTAATTAGTATAACAAATTATATATTCTTTAATTCTTAGACAAAATGCATTATACAATTTACAAAGTTATCTAATTGCATTTAATCAATTCTCAAAGTATTATTTTAAATAGTTATTGTATTATGCAGACATTCAAGCACTTTTGATTACAATTAAGGTGTGTTGGGAAGTCGGTCTTAGTAGAATTATTTGCATATTGTTTTATGTGGTTTAACTGATTACAGTGGGAAACAATTATTTTCATCATGATGCAAACATGTTTGATGTCATTAGAGAATATACGAAGAAAGATTGAACTTGTTTCATCCATCATTTCTCCATGAAGGCAATTATTGCACTGATAATTTTGCTAAGATGGGAACTAATAGTATAGATTTGTTGGTCATGGTTCATAAGTCGTCTTTTAGTTTGTCGCCAATTTTTTTAGATGATGTGATCAGCGTGTCTTTTTTAAGAACATAGTTTGTTTCGCTATTTTTTTTTTCTTTTCATGTTAACAAAAAAAGTTCATCTCTTAAGTCAAAAAATATACAATGTTACCTTTTTTTAGTTTTCTGTCCAACTCTGTCGGTGCTTATGTGACTGTTTTGATGCTTAGTTGGCAAGTACACATAAAATTATAATTGAATATTTTTATCTATAAATAATTTATTATTAATATTACAAAAAATATTATTAAAATGAAGATTTAATTATAATTTTGGTCCTTCGATCTATTATAACCAATTCATGTAATTAGTCTTTTATTTTAAAAGTCAATAGTTTTGTTTTCTCTTTCATTTTTTTAACTAAAAAATGACGATTTGACATATTTTAAATGACTTGACATACAATTATATGACATAGAATCATCTAGATATATTAATTATTCATATGTCATTAGTTAAATTAAAAATATGAAGAAAAAAAATTAAAGTTGAAAACTAAGTTTTTGCGGCATTTTATTCCAATTTCATTTGTGTTAATCATTCTATATCATATGTCACGTTATTTAAATCATTACACGTCATCATATTTCAGGTAAAAAATTAGAGGAATCGACCAAAAATAACGACTTTTAAAATAGAGGGGTCAATTTCGTGAATCAGTAAAAATAGAGAGATTAAAACTACAATTATACCTAAAATGAATTAAGAGTCCATTCGAGAGGTGGTTTTTAAGTTTATCCATTGAAATTTTAAAAAACCAAATGTTATTTCAATTTTGAGTTTATGATTGAGTTTCATTTTTTTTTAGCTACACCACTATCTTTACATTGCTTCACTATGAGTTCACTCAATATAAAAAAGATTGATTACTAAAAATAATTAAAAATAAGAAACTATTAGATGTCACTTTTCAGTAGAAACTACATATGAACTCACTATTATAGTCCCAGATGAGCCATCAATAAAGATGTAAGTATCATCGACGTTCATCTTCATTCCCAGAGGGGGTTTAATCCATGTTTTTTTAATTAGGGTTAATCAAATATTGCTTTAGAACCTTACTTTTGATCAAAGACCTGTGAATAAAGTCAAATTGGTTACAAATATAATGCCACAAATCACTCCTCATCTTTGAACTTTTGGAGAAAATCGAAGAGTTTCAAATTTTCCAAAAACCGCTACACCAAATTACATTTTTCATGCTAAAGGTTGTTTCCAATGTGATTGTGAGTAAGATTCCATTCATGTTAAGCATAAGTATTAAGACTAAAGAATTTACTCCAAAATGAGGCTTAACAACTCTATATCAAAGTAGTTGGACATCTTCGCAATTCCTCACAACGTGTATAACGGACTCAGGTGCAGAGAGAAAACGCTGACAGAGGTCGTCTAAGGCTATGTCTCTGCGACATCTCTCATCATTTATCAGGATTTTCCCGTGTGCCATCTTTCAAAACGTCGTCTTAACTCTAGTTGGGAACTTTCAGTCCCAAACCTCCTTTAACAATATTATTGAGTCACCATTGGTGTCATGATTTGTGAGGTTATTATATGTTGACTTAAGAGTAAATTGGTCGTCGGTGGCTAGCAGCCATGTGAGGAAATCCAAAAGTATAAGTTGGAGATATAAAGTATTGAATTTTCTCACAAATTGACTCAAACAAAATTTGTTGCAGTTTACTCCAATTTTAATTTGTACAATTGGTGTAGCTCAACATAGAAAACTCATATTTTTTAAGTGAAATGACTTGAGGCATTGAGTCAGCAAACTTTTCAAAGCCTGATATTCAGTGATCCTTCCAAAATTTTATAGAATAATCGCATTACTTTCGATATTAGACCATATTTTACAAATATCTATCTAAATGTCAGAAACAGTGTTGCATCGTTGAATAACACAAGTGTTCGTAATACTAGACATCCCCTATTTTTTTTATAAATAATAATGATAAGTTATTGAAATAATAGTGATAAGTTACTAAAATATCCCTTAAACTTTTAGTGTATGAAGAAACCTATTCACTATTGCATCCATTATTCCCCTTTCTTCCTTGCTCTCCATCTCAGTCCTCTCATTTGCAACTGTCAACCGGCCTCCGCGCGACGCGACTCTCTATCATCTTTCCCTTTTGGCTCTATCTTGTCTTCCACGTGACACTCGTCTCTCTCTCCGCCTCTTTTATGCGACCAGCGCCACCGCCTGCCCATCTTTCTCCACTTCTCCATCTCATTTCGCAATCTCGGATTATCTCAATTGTTTCTTATATTTTGCAGGTTCTTACTCAGTTACTCTTTTTCTCCCCTACTATTTGGTAATTGTGAATTGTTTGAATTTAGGATTGTGAACTAGTAGTAGTGTGTTAATTGTATTTGTGACTTTATGAATTGTGAACGGTTCTAGTGTTGAAATTGAGATTGTGAATTTTAATGTGTGAATTGTGACTTGGTGATTGTGAATTGTGATTTTAATGTAGTGTGAATGTGAGATTGAGAATTTGTGAACTCTTTTATTTTGTGAATATGAGTTGTGACTTTGAGAATTATGAACTTTTTGTCTGAATGTGTTTGTGATTCAGTATTTTTTTTTATATTTCTAAGTTAGTTGTGTAATTAATTTGTTTATTTTTTAGGAGTGATACGATGTTTTAACATACGAAAATTGATTCATTTTTCAAGAAGAAATCTTTCGACAAAGATGAAAATTATAAGACTTCAACACACATTTAAAAAATATCATTCTGGTGATCAAACAGTTAAATCGAATGCTATACCTATAACTTCATCACTTTCAGACTTAACCATCTATCAATCTCATTTCCTCTCTCTATTGTTGTGTTTGTAATTTTTTGTACACTTAAATTACATGTTTATAATTTAAAATACATACATATAATATAATATTTAATTTATTAATTAAAATTATAAAAGTTAACACCCTCCAAATATTTGGTCAAGATCCACCGATGACTACAATTATACTTCAATTATAGTTGCTGGAGCTAGTCTTCTACTCTTTTTAACAAAATAATTCCCTTGCACTTATATGAAATATGAAAGAAAAAAAAAACTAGTAAAATGTAGTCACGTACACAACGGTCTCTAAGCATTTTTAGATTTCGTTGGAAAAAATTGGAAAAAAATCTACTCTGAACATCAATAGTAAAGCAACTTACAAAATGTGAATGAATAATAAATATAATATAAAACCCAAATAAATAATTAATGAAATATATATATATATATATATTAATTTTTACCGTTTTTTATATAATTATATTATACTTAATAAAGAAATATAAATTAAAATAATTACCTATAATAGAAATGAAATACCTAGCATTATTAGAAGTAAAAGCCGTTTCGGTAATTATCCGTTCAAAAACAATTTTAATTCAAATTATTCAAACAACATAAATCAATTTACTCAAACTCACTTTTTAGCTAAAATCAAATCTATCAAAATTAATTTTAAACAACAAAAAATCAAACACATTCAAACTTTGAATATACAATTTTCAAAACATTTTTTAATAAAAAATTTCAATTCATTAAAATCTTCTTGTTATCACATTATCTTTGAACGGTCACATTAATTAGTTTTGCATGTGTAACTCCAGGGAGTAACAAGATATTTCAAACGAAGATTAGCTAAACAAGTGAAAATTATTTTTGTGTCTTTTTGTGTAAAATCACTTCAACTCTAGCCACCGAAAATAAAACCAAAACTAGAAAAAAAAAATAGTAAAAATAAAAATCAGCCACGAATTATAGCACGGACACAACTAAGAGCCAAACTACGTAGCTAGCTGACCTGACTGAACTTTGAATTCGCAATCCCTGTTTTTGCACTTCAATCATCCAATTACATTAAGAAATTATGAGAAAGGTTTTACAATTACACAGACGGATCCATCCAGTACATCGCGCTAGCGGCAAGGATTGCTGCGCTTGGCTGCGTTGCCTCTTGATCCACTAGAGCGTCCTCTCTTCCCAGCCGTCTGATCCTGGTTCAACTCAAAGCTCATTCCATCTCCACCAACCATTTCTACAAACATCCTTTGTAGATCTTCCAAACTGTCCTCCTAATAAACAGGAAAAGACCAAAAACCCCATCACATCACCTACATATACACCTTCAATTTTTTTTAATAAAAAACGTCCCCTTAATTTTTGCCAAAAAAGGAAACAATTAGAATTCAATCAATACCTCGTCTTTCACATTATTCATCATTGAGATCATTTCGCTCATAAAATCACAAAATTCCTGTATTCAAAATAATTCACAAATTTTGTTCCTAAAATTAGAATCACATTTTTTGTCTTTCAAATGTAGCTAATTGAACTGAACCACAACTGACATAAGTTCAATTTACAGTTTTTTTTTTTATATAAAATTAAACACGGCTTAATTAAAAAAATTAAAAGAAAAAAGGGCAAGGCAAATGGGAATCAATAATCATGTTACCGGACACAAGAGGAGAAAAACAATATCGTCGTTTGGTCGTAGAAACCAAAACGACACAGTTTTACCTCAGCTTGTTTATGGCAACAACTTCAAATGAAATGAAAAGAGACGATACAGACTTGATCTTCTTCTTCTAGAGGGTCGTAAAGTCCAGCATCGTACATTGACCTTTTAGACTCATCTGAGAGAACTATTGAACCAACCAACAACATTACCGTAAAACGAAAACCATTAATGAATGAATAATTAATCCAGGTTTAAGTTTGAAACATTAATTAATGATAACATAAACATTTTAACAACCAAACCTGAATACGCTTCTTGAATTTGCTGAAACCGCCGTTTGGCTTCTCCGGCAGTTGAAGGGTTCCGAGTCCATTTATCAGGGTGCCATCTCTTTATTCAATTCAACATATAAAATATAATAAATAAAAAAAAGAATTATTAATTAATAATAACTGATTATTAGTTAATGAGATAATAAAAGAGCTATCATACCATAGCGAGTTTTCGATAAGCGGTGCGAATATCAGAGGAAGAGGCTTCCCTGCGAATTCCAAGAACAGAGTAGTAACAAGATCCACCGTTGGATCCTCCACCTTCTCGATCCATCACAGGTAGCCTCCAACCTCAAATGTTCTAAAAAATATCCAACGCACGGAGATTCAAGACTTCAAATCGAACCGAAAGGCATATCAAAGGAAATTGCGTTGGGGTGTAAAAAAGATATAATTGAAATATTCGGAGGTAGAGTAGAGAGTTTTTTTTTAAGAGAGAGGAAATTGCGGAGCGGCGATGAGGAGAGAGAAAAAATATCTTGTCATTTGTTTTTGGTTTTCATGGGAAGAAGGTTCGAGAGATTTTGCCGGTGAAGATATTTTTGTGACAGTTAATACAAAATGGCACTTCAACTTTGAAAAATTACGCCGCTATGCCACTCCTTATTTTGTATTATCGTACTTTAGTTTTACATGCGCAAGACTTATGAAAATACTTTTTTTTATTAAATACTTCTATTTTTTAAGATTCTTTTCATTTATATATTTTTTTTAAAAAAATTCAATAAAAAAAAAATCACTTTGAAACTGATATTCAGAAATGTCTTAATTTTTTTGACATAGGGAGTTTTAAAGTGGGAATGCGACCGCTTCACGTAAATTTTGTTTTGTCTCATTCAAAAAGATTGTATTTTAAATGTATTTGTTTTTTAATAAATAAAAAAATATTAAATTATATTGATAAAATTAAACTTATTAATTTATATTTCTTTTGTATGTTCGCATTTTCGCGATCTCTTATAGGTAAAGAAAAAGGTACAATATTTTCATATATTAATTTTAAAGTAAAAGTATATTAATTTTTTTAAAAAGAGATCATTTAAATGAAAAAATCCCATTTTTTAAGCTCTTATTTATGTAAAAAACAGTTTTAGCTTATTTTAAAATAAGATACTAGCAAGAAACTCATCTAATACTACGAGTGAGGCGTTGTTATTTTATATGTGCGTCATCGATACTTCAAGTAAAAAAAAATTATTTGATGTAATAGGCACAGACAATTATCTAATTTTTTAAAATTTATTGATTATAAATATTTATCTCGTATTTTTTTATGTATCATTTATAAATATTTATTTTATATTTTTTTAATATTTATTAATGATAAATATTTGTCATATATTTTTTATTTATCAATGACAAATATTTGTAATATAATTTTTTATATGTATCACATGATTCAGCTATAAAAAATTTATTCGACATTATTTTAATATTATATATACTATATTTGTCTCGTGTTTTTTTATGTATCGAGGACAAACATATGTCTCGTGTATAATTTTTATAACAAATTATAATTACGTTCATTTTTATTTACAATAAGTTTCTATAGAAATTTCTGATATTAATTTGACGTTATATATATATATTTAAAAATTAATTTTAATGTAGTATATTTGTTATATAACAATAAAATAAATTAGTATTGTAATAATATTTAATAAAATTTCTGTAATTATTAATATTATTATTTTTATGTGAACCAAGTATTAAATTTATACTATTTTAAAATATTAGACTTTACTTGATCACATCAATTTAGAGATTTCGTAATACAAATTACCATATAATCTTTTTAAAAAATAAATCAGTATATTATTATTATTTTTGACTATTTATTTGAAATTAAATTGAAAAATAAAAATAAAAGGAAATTGAATAAATATGACGGTGACACATTTTTAAAAGTGAAAGCTTCAAAAATATTTTACAAATACAATAAATTGTATTTCAAAAATTTTAAATTAATTCAAACTTTTGAAAACAAACTCACTTTGCATTTTGAAAATTTTATAGTCAACTAAAATTTCAAAAATTTAAAATTTTTATAATAATTTTTGCTAAAATTTTGAATATATAAATAAATATATAAAAAAAATTGAATTTTCAAATATAATAAAAAGATAAAATAACCTTTTAAGTATATTTGGGAGTGGGATATAGGTGAAAAAATAGGAAAGATAGGAAACTCAAATAAGAATTGTATCATTATCGTAATAATTGGTAAGTGTGGAAAGGGGCCAAAATTGGATTTGTTTTACTAAACAAAAGATTATGGTCAACGACAAGGCAAAACACACCTTGCAGCTCAAAAAGAGGAATTGCAGTTCTTTCCTCAAAATAAAAATAGGAATTGTTCTTTATGTTAAAACACTTTTTCTTTGAATAGACGCTAAATTTAGTTTTTCATTAATTGCATCCGTATTTTAAAATAGTTCTTAAAAATTATCATAAAAAATAATAGTTTAATTTCTTTAAATTTGTAATTGTTAAATATGACGTTAGAAGTAAAAATGAGAATAATAATAATATTTTTTCACACTCTAATTTTTCTTCTAAAAATGAGTCACAAGCTGTTGGAATAAATATTAATTCAACTTTATTAGTTAGTTACATTTAATATTTTTTATGTCATCTAAACAAAAATGAGAATAATTTTAATATACTAATTAAAAATGCATTATAAAAACAAAGCACGTAACAAATATTTGTTGATAAATAATTAGTTCAAATTAACGTTTTTTTAATTATCGTCGACATAAAAATAAGAACAATTATAATAAATTAACTATAATTTTTTCACATTGTTTGGAAATAAGTCACTAAAGAAGTTGGTAGAAGATATACACATAATAAATGTTTGTTTGTCATTAATCGATTATAATACACAAATTATAATTTATTTTAAAAACCGTACGCGAGAGTAAAACAAAATTTTATTATATAGGGAGTAAAACAAATTATGGCATTTTGCAAGGATTAGAACAATTCTTTTTTAATTTGAAGATAACTCATGAGATCATCTATTAAGGTACGTCACTCATGACATGTTTAAATTAAATGTTGAAATTTAATATGTCTCATTCTGTTTGAATATTGAAATCAATAAAATGTCTCATTCTGCTTACATGTTGTATGATTTTAATTTTTGACATGCTAGACTATGTGATGTGAACACATTTGAGTTCAAACTTAAGTAACTTAGGTTTAATTCTAAAGTTATCTATGAATAATTTTGAAAAATATGATTTTTGTAGTTAAGCTAAAATAAAAAAGAGTTCACATAAATTTGTAGTTAGAGAATCTGAGTCTTTAGATTTATTACACTTTGATTATGTGAACTTGATGGGACGTTAACAAGAAATGAAAAATAAAAGTGAAACGCTTGACATGTCATGTTAAGGATCTTTGTAACTGAAAATGAATTTCAATTTAGTAGAAAGATTGAGAGGTTCTAAGTATGATTCTAGTTTGTTTAATGAATTTTATAAATTGTCTGGAATTATACTTGGAACAACCGCACCATAATTGCTTGAAGTGAATGGTAATGTTGTAAGAAAGAAGAGACCTCTTATTGAACTAGTTGTTGCTAGTATGCTTAACTTTTGTGCTGCATCTCATTGGTGTGAGAAATATATATTGCTTATTTGCTATAATTTGAAAAGAGTTCCTAAATCTAAAAACAAAATATCTCCTTATGAGATAATGAAGAAAAGAAAACCCAACGTGTCTTATCTTTGAACATGGGGTTGTCTAGCTTATGTCAAAATCCCCGATCTCAAGCGAATTAAACTCGCTAGTAGAGCCTATGAATCTGTATTCATTGGGTATGCAGTAAACAACAGCGTATAGGTTTTATGACCTAAATGCAAAAGTGATCATAGAGTCAAACGAGGTTGACTTCTATGAAAATAAATTCCCTTTCAAATCGAGAAATAGTGGGGGCAATGAACCAAGCCACGTTCATGTAACAAGAAGCAACAAACAAGGCAAAACAGAAACTCGAAGAAGTAAGAGAGTCAGAGTTGCTAAAAATTATGGACCGAATATGCGGCCTATACTTTAGAAGAGGATCCTGCAAATCTTTAAGAAGCTTTGTCATTTTTGGATGCAGATTTATTGCACGAAGCAATAAATGATGAAATGGATTCTCTAGAGTCTAACAAGACGTGACATTTAGTAGACTTGCCTCCTGGTTGCAAATCAATAGGTTGTAAATGAATATTGAAAAAGAAACTAAAACCCGATGGAACTGTTGATAAATACAAGGCACGCCTTGTAGTCAAAGGTTTTAGACAAAGAGAAAATATATATTTATTCGATACTTTTTCACCAGTCACTAGAATAACATCCATTAGGGTGACCATATCACTTGCAGCTATTCATAACCTGGTGATACACCAGATGGATGTTAAAACAACTTTTTTAAATGGTGACCTGGAAGAAAAAATCTATATGGAACAACCTGAAAGTTTTGTAATTCAAGGACAAAAAGATAAGGTCTGTAAGTTAGATAAATCATTGTATGGTCTTAAACAAGCTCCTAAGAAATGGTATGAAAAGTTTGATAACTTGATTATATCGAATGAGTTTAAAGTGAATGAAAGTGACAAATGTATTTACTACAAATATGAAAATGGCATTTGCACTATCACACGTCTCTATGTAGACGACCTACTCATATTTTGATTCAAACATTCATGTTGTAAATATTGTGAAATCATTATTGTGTAACAACTTTGATATGAAAGACCTCGGAGAAGCGAATGTAATCCTTGAAATCAAGATTACTAGGTCAAAAAAATGGAATTTCTTTGGATCAGTCTCACTATGTTGAAAAAATCCTAACGAAATATAGATACTTTGATTGTAAATCTGCTTGCACACCATTTGATTCAAGTGTGAAATTATTCAAGAACACTGGTGAAGGTGTTAGACAAATTGATTATGCAAGCATCATTGGCAGCCTCAGGTATGCCACTGATTGTACTAGACCCGACATTGCCTACGTCGTGGGGTTGTTGTGCAGGTTTACTAGTAGACCTAGTATGGAGCATTGGCACGCTATCGAAAGAGTCATGAGATACCTAAACAGGACCATGAGTCTCGGATTACATTATCGAAGATTTCCTGCCGTCCATGAAGGATACAGTGATGCTGATTGGAACTCCTTATCAGATGACTCCAAAGCAACCAGTTGCTATATTTTTAGTATAGCCGGTGGTGTTGTATCTTTGAAATCGAAGAACATACGATATTGGCTCAGTCCACTATGGAGTATGAAATGATAGCACTAGCTACTACTAGTGAAGAAGCGAGCTGATTGAGATGCTTGCTAGTTGAGATCCCTTTATGGGAAAAACCTATGACAAATGTGTTGATCCACTGCGATAGTACCGTGGCTATTGCGAAGATTGAGAATCGTTATTACAATCAAAATAGACGACAAATTCTTCGTAAGCACAACGTTGTTAGAGAGTTACTTTCTAAAGGAGTTGTTATAATGGATCATGTACGCACTGATGAAGATTTGACAGATCCTTTGACGAAAGGATTAATGCCTATAGAGTCACTCATGATGGTAACCCGACCTAAAAGACTGGAGATCCCAAGAATTAGGTTCAATGGGTAATAACAAGTTGTGAAGTAATATGAGATGAACATACTATTATAAATCAGAGAAGCATGATTCCTAAAGCGATAATAGGATGAGGTAATAGAAACTCTTAATGAGATCTATACTCTATATAGAGTGGAGTACCTAGCTACAAGAGTACTCTTGATAGACTCGCCTATGTGAATGTGGAAGTGGTGCCGCTTCTTGTTGAATTTTGAGGCAGAATTCCTAGAGCGTTCACTATACTGAGATAGACGTGCAAAGCTATTAATGCACGAGCTTTTGAGAATACACCCTATGAAAAGGTTGTGTGTGGGTTTGATGTCAGAGATAAAGTTCAAGACCACGAGTCACTCTTGTTGAATCTGAATCTTACTTACTATGCAAAGGTTCAAGTCAAGAGACACCTTTGTTTATGCACGATCTTATAAAAGCGTCTGACGCTATTTCAGAAACATTTGTTTAAATTCAAGTGGGGGATTATTGGAACATAAAGTATGTTATTGTGTGAATTTAAAAAATTTGTTGAAGTCCCACATTGGAAAACTCTCATATTTTGAGTAGTTTTCAACTCTTAATATGCTAAAGTCCCACATTGGTTAGAAATCATATGTGAGTTTGTTTCCATCACTATATAATGAGTTTCAAACTATTGTGAAAAACACAACAAAGTTGGATGCATTTCCCAACTTTTTTTTTTCTTTTCTTTTCTGCTCGCCTAATTTTCAAGCCACTTCTCCCTTTTCTTTATGTCCCTTCGATATTTTAAAGCGGTTTAGTACCGTTGTCCCTTTGATTTTTAGAGCAGTTGTTATGCCGTAGTTCTGTCGATTTTTAGTGGTCTTAATACCACAGGAGGGACTTCATGGTTGGTAGTTTGTATTGCACAATTTGGGCAGTGCTGCGAAACGTCTTAAAGAGAGCGACTTAGTCTGCGACTCAACCCAGTAATATCTTTGGTGGCATGATTCATTTTAAAGTCATTAGTTACTCAACCGTCGAAAAACTAACACGGCTAAACACTAGGTTTTAAAACAAAAACGTTTGCATTAATTTAAACTAAAAATTTTAATTGACAGAGACTAAAATCAATTTTTTTTGTATTTTACAATGACTTAATTGATGTGTAAGTCTTTAATTTATGATTTGTTAAAAAATATATAAATTCATTAAGTAGGGATTAAAAGAAAAATCATGCATTTTCCACGTATTATAATGAATTTTTTTATATACTAAAATTAAATTTTTTATATTTTACAAGAATTATATTTAAAATTATTAATTACTTAAACAATATAAAATTAAAAGACATTAGAGTGAATAAACTTACACTAAAATTTTTATTTTGGGTGAATAGAATAAACTTACACTAAAATTTTTATTTTGGGTGAATAGAATAAATTTTATTGACTTTTGCCCATACTATACCATATTTAAGTCATTGTTGTAAAAATTCCCAATTTATGCGGAGTTTTGTGAATTTAAACATACGCTGCATAACTTATAAACAAGTGGAAAATAAATTATATAAGTTTATGCGATAATTGCAGTTTAAATGGTTTGATATATGATATGGTCATAAATTTCGATTAGATCTAATATGACATATATTAATAGATATACTTATTAATATAGATATGTACATATTGTGGTGTATGTTGTTTTAATTTTGGGTTCCATAATAGGTGTATTTTATGAGTTGAATTGTGGTTCTTGAGTTTGTCTACACGTATATTTCAGTCTAATATGTGAAGATAACATACTATGTGTCATTTTTTTCTGTTACATGAATTAATCTAACCAAATGACATGAAGATTGATATGGGTAGATCCTCATTGTATTGATGTGAATGGACTAAAATTTATTTTACTAATTTTTTTAATTATTAAAATTGTACTTTTTTTCATTAAGCCCAATTTTTAAGATTAGAATAAGGTCCAATTTTTTGTAGACTAAATTATAATTTAGACTTGTATTATAAAAAAATCGATGGAATAATTTATAAAAAAATTACAAAAATAACTACTATAATTATAAAATAAAATAAAATTTTCAACCTAAATTCCAACTAATTTTTAATTATTAAAAATATTAACTAAAATTTGATTTACTACCTCTCTCTCTCCAATATATTTTTGTAAATTTATAATTTAAAATTCTTATATACAATATAATATTATATTTTTTTATTTATTCATTCAAGTTTTCAATATTTAACCCATATTCCAAATTAAGTTCTTATAAATAAATACTGATGAAAAACACAAATTGAGAAGAAAAGAAGTGATAATGTGTTCAGTGTGGATGAAAAACAAGACTGAAGTGTTTCCAAACCACTAAGGTAAACTTTTCTAGGAACTTACATTACATTACCCTTCAATTTTTATTATAGTCAAAGGGTTAATATTCTGTTCATTGATCAACATAGCTAGCTATATGAATGTGTTCCACGATAACAAGGTTGTTAATTTTATTCACTTAATTCCCGGTTTTTTCTTTATTTCTGACTGTTGTTATTTTTCTTGAATTAAGATTTGTTACGGAAATATTGTTAGCTATAAAGATTTGAGAGAAAAAGGAAATGGTTAGAATTTATAGCGCATATATTTGATATTAAAGAAACAATAAATAGTTTGTTATTAAAGAAACCATATATATATATATATATATATATTTAAAAGTAATAAATTTTAATGTAGTATATTTGTTATATAACAATAAAATAAATTAGTATTATTATAATATTTTTCTGTAATTATTAATATTATTATTATTATTTTTATGTGAATCAAGTATTGCTCTAACTATTAATATTATAAGTTATTGTATTTTAAATTAATTATTAAATTTATACTATTTTAAAATATTAGACTTTATTTGATCAGTATATTGCACGAATAAGGCATTGATTATAAAATATTAATGTTAAAATCAGTATATTGCACGAATAAGGCATTGATTTTTTGTTGTAAAAATTCCTGAATTAAATGCCGGTTTTTGTGAATTTAAGAAATTTTTTAAACAAAAATGTAATGAGGTCTCGTTTACCAGTTCTCTGTATAACTTCTTCACCCAAAATATAGGAAGTGATTTGTTTGTTTTTATATTATTCTTTTTTTGGGATGAAAAAAAAAAAATCATTGTTCTAACAAAGAATGAAAAAACAATGAACATATTTTGGGAGGGCCGTTGAAATCTTAAAAACTGAGCTTTAATATAAAGAAAATATAATTTTAATGATTAAGAAATTGGTAAAATAAATTTTAATTTTTATAAAAATATTTTCAACTTTCTAGTTCTTAATTTTTTTTATATTTATTTTTTGTCCATAATTTAAAAAGTTTTTTTTAAAAAAATTGATATTTTTAGTTCTTAAAAAAATCTCTATAAAATTAAAATAAAAATTAAAAGTGAATAAATTTTTTAAAAACTAAACTTATAAGATGATAATTTTATTTGAGATTAAAAATATATTTAACAAAAAAAATTACCCTAATTTTATTTTTTTAAAAATTGGAATGTGTGTTATTGGGCTGCTTGCATAGCCCATTAATTGCTATATATAAATACGATGAAAAATCATAAATTGAGAAGAAAAAGAGTAACAATGCGTTCAATATGGGTGAAGAAAAAGACTGAAGTGTTTCCAAACTATAAAATTAAGGTAAGCTTTTCTTTTCTATTAACTTGTTTGCAAACAAATATTTGTATTCATATTTAGAGTCATTGCCGGGAGCTTCTCAAGGGTATAAGTCGTGTACAATTTGGGTACTCAACTCATTTAGAGACTATCTAATTGTTTTTATAGTATAATTTAATTTTTAAAAATTCTATTTGTATTTGTAAGTTTATATATATTAATTCTATTTATATTTGTTCTAGAATACTATAAAAACGTTATATGAAATTACTCTCGTAATTCATTTCTCTATATTTTTTTTATTTTTTCCTTATTTTATCTGATGATTTTGAGGAAACTCTTATCTATGAATTTGATTCAAGGTAAAGAAGTAGATAAATTTTATAAATTTTTTTTAAAAGAAATAATTATTAATTATAGTAAGGTGTCGAAAATTAAATTATATAAGTCTATATTCGATTGTGATGAATTTTGACTAAACTTGACATGACATATAGATTTTGCTATATTGGTGTAATTTTGGATTTTATAGAACATTAAGAGCTTCTTCTTCAAGCTATATGATATTCTGTTTATTGATCAACATAGCTAGGTATATGAATGTGTTTCACGATAACTTCGTTAATCTGAATTCCCGGTTTTTTCTCTTACGATTTAATTTCTAACTCTGTTATTACTTTTCTGTACACTAGGATTTGTTACGGAAATATTGTTAGCTACAAAGATTTTTAAATAAAACTATTATGTAATCTTTTTCTCTTTGTAAAAGTGAATCTCATTTGATATTTTATTTATTTATTTTACTTTATTTTCTTAAATAATATATCCGTACTACTATTTGTAGGGACTTTGTGAAGATTATTATTATTATTATTATTATAATAATAATTATTGAATTTAAGTTGCATCATGGTTCCTCCTTCTCTTTCTCAATCTCGTATCTCCAAAAAAACAAAAACACTTCGTATAATTATGGATGATCCTGATGCAACTGATTCATCGTCAGATGAAGATACTTATTTTGAGAAAAGAATGAAGAGGAAAAGACTTGTTTATGAATTTGCACTCCCTAATTCTCCACACGACAATGCTTCTGTTGATGAAATAATGAATGTCGATAATGGATTGGAAAAATATAAAGGCGTTCGAATGAGGCCGTCGGGTAAATATGTTTCAGAAATTCGAAATCCAATTAATGCTAAACGTGAATGGTTGGGAACTTTCGACACCGCTAAAGAGGCTTCAAAAGCATATCAAGCTAAAAAACATGAATTTGAAGCCATTATTAAGAGTAGGGGTCTATCTAATAGGAAGTCCAACAATAGTTCCAACAATGTTATTTATGTTGAAACTATGGTTACTAATTTAAATGACTCAAAGATTGATGTGACGCAGCATACTTCGACTTCTTTGCCAGAATTGCCAGAATCAGTTACAAGTTTTTCTAATTCGGTTTTAAGCAATGAAACAATTTCTTTGAAGGGTGAATTTATGGAACAAAATATGCCGAATCTAAGTGATTTGGATGTCTTTGCGACCAATTTCGATCCATCTCGATTTGAATTGGATGGGTTAAAGAATGAAGGTTTGGAGAATGATGGTGGATTTTTTGATAACATTCCTCTCTTTTGTGATTCTAATATTAATGAACCTTTTAATCTTCCAGACTTTGCTTTTGATAACTTTAGTGATGAAGAAATTATTAGATGGATTGATGATGATATCAATGTATCGTGCCCATAAATTTTGAATTAACTGTTTTTACCAGTGATTTATTTATTTATTTTTACTGGATGGAATATATTGCATTTTCTAGAGAGAGTCATGTATAAGAATTATAATATTTACGGTTCTTTTTCAATAGTAACCTGAAATATTTTGATTTCTTTGTTTTTTCTATGTTAAAGTAGTATGAACCCTTTCTTATAAAAAGATTGTAAGAATTGAAAAGTGATAAAATAAAAAGAAGAGTTATATCTACGTTTCACTCCAGCTTTACTTCTCACCGTCAAGGACATTTAAAAAAACTATTTAAATTTTTTTTTTCTTCCTTTGTACTTACACATCGAAACTTTCGAAGTAAATAAGTTTTTTTTTGAATTTTTTTTATTAATTTGAGATATTCAAAATGTAATTTTTAAATTTAAAAAAAATTAAAAGTTTTGAACAATACAAAACTCCAAAATAAAAAATTTTAGAAATAGAAAATTTAATTAATATAGGAAATTCCAAAATATGAAATTTTTAAAATAGAAATAGGTAATTATAAAATAGGAGACTTTTGAAATAGAAAATTTTCGAAATTTAACTAATATTTATATTATAAATACAGTATTTATGTAATTATTTTTGAAAAAAAAATATATTTCAAAAATTTTAGTAAAATTATAAATTTTCAAAACTTTCATT
>JBBPBQ010020321.1:62172700-62189067 GCA_037974755.1 Cicer yamashitae | reverse complement strand
AATAAAAAAGAATAAAGAAGAAAAGAAAAAAGGAAACATTTTTATAGAACACATAATTGGAAAGAGGAGAAAAAGAGTGAATAATAAAAATCTTAACACAGAAGAGAGTTGTGCATATAAAAAATTTGGTTCTCTATTTAGGAGATTTAGTTTTAATTTAGTCTTCCACAAAAAATTAAAATACTAATTTAATCCTCTACAAAAGTAGAAAATTTTAATTTCATTTTTTAGAATTCAACAAACTTGATACTTCACGTTTGAAAAAGAAAATGACAATAAAAAAAAATAAACATTATTCAAAATTTATTGATTTTTTATAAGTTTGGAGACAATTTATCCCTAAAAAATCGAAGGGACCTAAATGTTTCTTGATTTTTATTTAGAATATATGTAAACCATTATATGATAATTGATTATCACATAATCCAATCACAATCTAAAAACAAATAAAAAATCAAATTAAAAAAATATCTAATAATAAATATTTAAATTATTGAATATCAAAATTAGTTTTATAATTGATATCAAATAACTTCAATTATTTTTAAGAAAATTTTAATAAAAATACTTTTAAAAATATAAAGTTAAAAAATAAATGTTGTTTTAATCTATAACAAATCGGGCGTAAAATTGATTAGAAAATGACTTTTTACCATAGTAGAGCAGGCACAAGGAATGGTGAATATTTTACTCGATCTCCTCTCACCAACTCTCCATTTTACACTTGACACCTGTGAAATCTCCACACAAGAGATCCAAATCTGTCATTTTAACATGATCCTAAATAAATTACAAGCCCATCTCTTAAACC
Source organism: Cicer yamashitae (assembly GCA_037974755.1). NCBI lineage: Eukaryota > Viridiplantae > Streptophyta > Magnoliopsida > Fabales > Fabaceae > Cicer > Cicer yamashitae. The sequence goes on along the minus strand of JBBPBQ010020321.1, from coordinate 62,188,256 downwards.
CATCGAATATCTTCAATAGGCTGTGATGGATTGTTCATACCATTTAATAGATACAAGTGGTACCAATCATTACTCCATGAAATACAAGTATAAAAATACAAGTGGCAACGAAACAGCAGAGGGCACTAGAGCAGTGTCAATTATAACATATCCGAAGATAATTTTTCTTCTCTCTCATTGTAATGTTAGTATATGTAATGTATGTAAAACAACTATTCAATATGAGCCAAATTAAAAAAAATCTTGATCTTCAACTGAGTATACAGAGATAGAAAAAAAGTTCACTTCAAAGAGGAAATAACAAGGGATCATAGTTTTTTTTAACAAAAGTAGTAAGGTATTTTTTCTTTTCTTTTCTGAGAAATTAGAATCAGATGTGTTGGGATGAATCCGAAAGCATAATTAACCTTGATCACTACTATGACGATTCTCAATATCTTATTATAAATGATCCCCAGGCCAATACGTCTCCAAAATCCCCACGACTTTATTATAAATGTCGTTGTTGTCATAGCTCTGCAAACTTACAAATCTTTCCACTCCTCCACAATCATCAACCCTTTGAGCATAAATACTTAACCCAACAGGACCATCCTTGTAAGGTTCTCCAGCAAGTAAAATGTTATGCAGCCCATCCAGACAGACCATAATAATAGTTGGGTCTGAACTGTTCAAGAGATCACAGAGTGCCTCGATGCACCCTTTATCCACCAAGAACCTGGAGCAATGTCCATCGTACACGTAAGTCAGTCATAAGTTTTCATCACAAACATAAAATACAAAAAGAGTAAACAATAACATTATTATACACAACCAATTTATCAATAAACCACAATCCCAAGTGTGTCCAAATTGCAAAGTATAAAATATTTTCCACTACATGCCATTCTTTGAAAGGGTATTTATTTATTATTTATGCTGATTTTTCTTCATTTCCTTCTTTTTTTTTACATCTAGAAGAATGAAAATGGTGGGGAGAAAAATAATGAAATAAATAGGAAAATAAAATGTAATAGTAAAACTCACCGAACTTGCTGAACGGATCCATACGTGGCATTGGAAATAGCCCATGCAATCTCCTCCTTAATGTCAAAATCAGTCATCGCAAGACGAACAAGAGGACTAATAAGATTAACATCAATAACAGCCTACAACAATGATCATAATGATATTAGTTATGACGATATATGTTATGTTTAAAAGGTTTAGCTAGTCTAATATAAATTAAATTCTAGAAATATCTTGCCCACGATATATTTTCTCATAAAATGCATTTCATTTATAATATTGAAGAAAAAGTCATTTTCTCAGTTCTCTCCACATCTTAGTCGGCATTCCAAAAATAAATGCGATTCATATTCAACCAACTTAAATCTTAAACTCCATGGAAAAATAAATAAATTATTCACTCCTCAATCACATGTTTCACCGTCACTAGTGGACTGTGATTCCTTCAAGAAATGAGTTTTGAGTTGGCATTTTCAACAAACAACCAATATTGCAACTTGCAAGCAAATAACTTGTTATGAACGTCCAATAAGAAATAGCTCAGAATTAAATCATTACTAAATAAAGCAAGGTCAAATAATTGCTTACTTGTATATGAATTCTATTCCTTGTGATAGATGAGATTGCACTACAAAGTTCTTTGAGGATGATATTTTTACGTTGTGTATAAAGTTGTTTAAGACAAGGAAGAACACCGTTGTTAATTAGTTCCTGAAAAAGATGTGACTAATTTAGTAGAAATAGGCTGTAAAGTAAATTTGATTTTGAATACCAGAAAAGAGCAATGCGACAAAAAAAAAATTATACACAACCTAGTCCTGTCATTTGACATTGGCGTGATATGTTCCACAACCATAATGATAATATAATTAGAGATTCCTAGAATCAGTATACACTTTTCTTTTTACCTTAGTGTGAGCAGCCTCATCACTAGAAGCAATCTTATTTATAGTCTTCAGAGCAGGCACAATAACTCTTGATTCTGGAGACCTGTAAAAAGGAAATTTAGTCCGTCTACAAGAGAAAAAGTAAACAAAGATTAAGTCACCAATGAGAATCTTAGTGTTACACTGTTACTAATAAAGAAACACACAAAAGATATTGCAATAAATCAAGGACTTACCTTAGTAACTTTATAAGTGGTGGACAAACATTTGCTTCGATGACAGCTTGGATCATTTCCCTTGAGCCCTCGTGAGTAAGCAAAAAGAGCGACCGACAAACATTTAATGCAACTTCTTCATCAGTCATCAACAAGAGTTTCCCAAGGATAGGCAATGCAGGTTGAATCTGAAAAAGATATCACAAAAGCATGCAGTTGGAGAAGAAAAGATACCAAATAATGTATAAATTAATTATATTTTATTAATTTATAAAGGATCTTCTAACTTTACTGCACAAGCAATATTTTGAGCAAATTTTCCCAACCTGTTCGAGTTTTGGAGGGGGCTTTCCACGGCACAAATTAAATATAGTCCATGACGCGATCTTCAAGATAGATATTTTTACTATAGATGGATTCAACAACAGATCCACTATTGCCAAGAGTGTACCACGACGGAGAACAAGATCCCTTGTGCTCAGGCAGTCACCAGCAATATTACCTAATGCCCACATCGCCTGTTCAATACATGATGGGACATGGAAATTGTGTGAGCAAGCAACACATACATGCAAAAATGACGGTTTTCTCAATGTCATTATGCCATGAGATTGAGGTAGATTTGACCTGTTCTTTGCAATTGTCAGCACTACTAGAGCACAAAAGATGCACAAGCAAGGAAACAGCACAATGTTCGATCAAAATTCTTGTATGCTCAGATGTTCCCGACGCGATGTTGGTCAGAGTCCATGCTGCCATGAACTGCAAATATAATGTACTACTTATTGTGTAAGTGAGATCAAAATCTTCACATTCAGGAATCACAAAAGAGAGAACACAACAGAAACAGATTTATACCTGCAGTGGGGGTATGTCATCCCTTGCCAAAAACTTCACAAGCTGCGGGACAACACCTGCCCGAATCACCTCATCAATTAGAGCAATTTGGCCTGAAAAGAGATGTGTCAATGAAAGTTAAAATTTGAGTAACAAACAAGAACTTATAAGAGCTACATCATGAGTATAAATATAAGAATTGTATCCATACCCTTCAATAGTAGCTTACAAATCTGAGCAGTTGCTTCCAGTTGTGAAGCAAGATCGTCAGACAATAATCTTTGTGTCATTTTAGGAATGCATTGCATCTGTTAAATGACATAAAAATTAAAAGAAAAAAAAATTATTTCTATGCCTCAATTGAAAAACGCACACAAGCTCTATCTTTGGATATACATACAAGTATCTCTAGCTCTTAAATAGTCATTTTTTCCTGCAGAATTCTGCTACATCTCTCTTATTTTAGCAATTGGTAGGTAGCTCTTTATTTATTTATTTTTATCTTAGAAGAGATGATAAATTCCACCATAATTAACTTGAGGTCCCGGGTTCGAATCCGGGACAAAACGTCAAACCTAACAATATCGACATTTGTTAGTTGAGCTAGGGCTTAAGGACATGGCTATACTTTAGACATGGAACAATTATCATTGTCACTAAGTACGTTTTCAATAATACACCTAATTATCAGTACCTTAACCTTCTTCTACTCTCTACATCTCATATTAAGCATTAACTACTTTTACTCATTAATATATCTATTTATTATATCTCAACACCTGACTACTTCACTAACTATTATATTAATATGAGTACTTTAGTCAATAAAACTTGTTTAATTAAAGAAATTGGTAAAATCAATGTTTTTCCCTGTAAGTACGCATAACCTTAAACGACACTTAATATGAGAAGGATTGGGTCCCTCACTACTATAATAAGGTTATTCTAATGAAGAGAAAAAGGAAGAATTTTACCTGGTCCTGCACATTCAAATCCAAGCCACCAGCAACACCAAAAAGATTTATTCCCAATTGTATGGAAATGTCAGAGAAAGCAAGAAACATTAGATTATCTCAACTTCATTGTATACAATGCAAACTTAATAAATCATTCTTCCCGGCCAATGGAAAGCAACATAATATTGATGAATGGCATACAATAATAAGTAATTAAAGCCTAAGCTGCAGGCTAACTAACTCTGTTAGATGAGGTAATTAATTAGCAATAACTCCACTTTTTTTAACCAAATCCAGTTCTTATGTCCTTAGATCAGAATAATGTCTCTATTTTTCTCTTGCATTCATGTTGTGTTTTGACTTCTTTAAAATGTATGTTTCTTGATTTTCTTTGAGAAAATTTATATATTTGTTTTGTAAGGAAACATAATATACTTACAATGTTGATGAGGCAGGGAGGGGCAACATCAGCAATGCTAGGGAAAGGAGTTTGGCCATGAAACTCTTTTCGATTCTTGAAGATATTTTCTTGGAGCTTATTCTTCCTTATCTGGACGACAATTTCCTCTCTCCTCCGAGGACCGCCTTCCACCTCAAGTGGCTGAGACATTATTTCTTATTATGCAGAAAGAAAAAAAAACGTATACTTCAAGTCTCAGTGCCGCAGAATGAATGAAAGTCTCAGTGCCGCAAATAGTATAACAGAATGAATGAATGCCTTCTCTTTAAATACCTGCTTCTCAATCAATTCTAAGTTTTTATTTTATATTTCATTCAGTTAATATATTTGTTTTATTTTATATTTGAACCTATAACTAATGATATCAAAATAACTTAGATACTAATATAACCCAGCCAACATTAATGACCGTAGCAGGAAACATTTAGTATTTATGATAACCAGTTAATTATAGTTTCATTATGTTGATAGCTTATCTGATAAAGGGCTTATTTTAACTGCCTATATTGGTTAACTTGTTCTAACTGCATATATCAGTTAGTTAGTTTGTTAAGTTAGTTATTATCTTTGAGTTTTCGTCTTTATTTAGTGATGGTGTTATGTTCACTATAAGTATCATGACTTGCTCCTTAATATTTAGGAAACAGTGAATTGCAAGTAAACATTCTATTTAAAAGCAACATGATTGTGAAAAAGGGGAAGCAACAACAAAAAGTATGTGATACCACTCAGCTTTAGCTGTTTTTATCTTCTTCATAAGATTGCATCAAGATGAGCTTTGCACACAACAATTTCCGTGTGTTCAAATTCGTCTCTGACTTGATAAATCCCAAGCTCGAATTCTTCCACATATTTCCAGAAATTGTGCTCTAAAATACACCAATCCGAAACAGAAACATTATGAGTATCAAATACGCAGAAAAAAGCAATTTGAGTAATTATAGAAAATAGAAAGTCTGTATAAATTTTGTAATCTACAAATTGTGTAAAGTACCTGGCAATAATTAAAACACATGTTGTGCAATGAATCTGTAAAAATGAGGAAAAAAATAAAAGAATTCAGATCCATTCTACTGTCCTGTGTAAATAAGCAGTAAAAGTCAAAATAATTGGCAGAGTATAACAAACTGTTTGGAAAGTAATGAAGCAAATAAAAAAGATGAATGAAATTGAAACCAGAATTTGGAAAACAATTTTAGAAAATAAGAAGGAAGATTGATATTTGGAAAAGAGCGCGCACACCTGAAAGCAGAGTTGAGTTGTAGAAGAAGGTGGAAAGCTTTGTTGTAGGAGAAGTTTGAGCGAACAAACTTGTGCCCTTAATTCACATTTACGATAACGCCTTTAAAAATGTAAAATATCATATTGGTCGGTATACTTAAATTATTGAAATTATTAGAAAGTATTTGATTTAACACTATATATATATAGTGTAACAAAAAATAATTTATTTACCAAATTACTAGTATTATTTTATTGTTTCCTTTTTTTTAATTAAAACTTGCTTTATGATAATACAAATTAATTAATATTAAAATATTTAGTTGAAATTTGTTTATTTTTGTGAGTCCAAATAAAGTATAATCTGATTTGAAGAGGCTTAAAGTATGAAAGGAAATATTTGATGTGTATCTCTGTTGTGTTTTAAAATCAAATAATAAATAAAAATATATTTAAGAAAACTAGATACATAAGAAAATACTCAACTAACCTAATTTAATTAGTTGACATGTGTGCAAAGTCAAATTTATTATTTATCAAAGTTTTATTTAAGAAAATTAGATATATAAGAAAATACTCGACTAACCTAGTTTAATTAGTTGAGGTGTGTGCAAAGTCAAAGTTATTTTTTTTCTTAATTTTTACTGTTGAATCATGTTGTACTTCATCGCCCTGTCACTCTCATGAGCAACTGATACAACAAAGCAAACCATCTTCATTTATATTTAACTTGGAACACCACCAAATATCATTTTTTACTCAAAAAACTAAAAAACGACAATAAAAAAACATGCATATCAAGCCAATGCATTTCCATATACACACAATTACTAGACTGATAGCGTGAAGCATATCCAGCATTTTATACTGAGGGTGGATTATGCCTTTTCACAGGTAAGAAGAGGGGACTTATGGAACCAAACTCAATGCAAGTACTAAAAATCTAGCCTACTTTCATTGAACTGATGTTGAGTTTTTCTTTCATGAAAAACAAGTTCCTTATTTTTGCAAGAGCTTTTTATGAAATGTGTTTTATCCAACTTGTCCTTGAAAGGAGAAGATAACATAAGTAGCTGGGCCAAACAGTACCTTATATTTTCCTAATTATATTTTCTCTTTCAATACCAACAACTTTTGACACTTGGTAATAGTCAAAATTCATGCAGTGATGAAACTTTTGCTTCAACAAAAATTTCTATACAATATTCATCTTATACAGAAATATTAATCAATACTTTTATTCTATATATTTGTCTAAATATGAATTTGTATAATTTACATGTAATTATTTGTTATTATGATAGATCTTATCATAAAATCTGATTCAGCTGACCATTTTCCAGCAAAAATGTGTCACAGTGAGATTTATTCTTAATACTCAATAAAGAATAGAGATGATGACTGCTGAGCAAGCCTTTTGAAATAATATAAACCGACTGGCACTGTGCCTTGTTGCACTGATACTATGCATTTGTTAGCGAGGCTTAATTTGGGAAATGCATTTGACTGTCTTATCTTAATATCATCCTTGAGCTACCAAACAAGGTTGTTCCATCCAGTTGCTTTGCTTGCTGTGTGAGGGCCTAACATATTTGCTCACAACAAATGCATAAAAACATCACCAACCCTATTTGGTCCATAAGTTTTACAAGAACAAATAATTCATAACCAGGTAAGAACAAAAAAGATTTGCTGAAATAAACCTGGTTCAACGTGCTATGGGGCAATAGGCTGCAGTAAGTTGCTAGTCGAACTTTTGGGTTTCACAAAATGGGCAAGAGTGACGTCTGCTTGGGCAGTGTTAAAAACTCCGTCTTGGAAGGGGACCTCAAACAGCAAGGATTGGTATAAACAAACCTCATCTTCCTTGCAATAGTAAATCTGCAAAGAGTGAAAATATTGTTTATATTTTCACTGAGGCTACTTCCTATATCAGAATCAACATAGGCTAAAGCAGCTATAGATAATTCTGACATTGATTAACACTTCTTTGCTCGTGTCCCCGAAGCAATAGCTCAGTGGTTTGGCTAAGGGACAATGAAAAAGTTATATGTAGGAGGTTCAGCGTTCAATCCATGCGACTAACATTTCCCCCTCCCCTAACATGTATAATATTACTAACCACACTTTGCTTGTTTTCATTGAAGGAGCAGACTATTTACTTTAATGAGGCATACCTTGCAATTAATTCTTCCGATTGAAGCAGAGTTAGAGGATCTCTTAAAGTGAAGCGTTGTAGATCCTTCTGGACTAAGGAGTCCATCCAGAGGATTGATATTCACAGCATCTTCAGGTTCAATATCAACACTGAATCTACTACGAGCTTCCTGCAGTGGAATTTTAAGGGCGGTAGTCAATGAAATATAGTCTCGTGTATATGTTAGGAATTGAACTACAGTGAGTGGTTGAAAGAGAGGACAATGATGAGAACCTTTGAGAAATGATACCCATTTGGTAAAGATATTTTAATAGACAAGTTTCCTTCCTCTGATGAAATGGGGTCATTAATAATTGGCACCGTGTCAGCTGTTGGCCGTCTCCTGAGACGTTTAAAAGATCTTGATTTTGGTTTGGGAGGCTGAAATCCTTTAAGCTCCAAGGTACAGAGTTCAAATTCATTAGTGTTCAAATCCAAATATCGGATTAGGCTGTTGTTTGTATCGGCTATGAATAGTCTCCCTGTAAAAAGAATAAATAATAATTCTAAGACTGAGACTATTTCAAGGAATCAACATTCATAAATTCTATGGATAAGATGTATACGTGTAAGACAAAAGTTAGTTTGTGAATATTGTATTCATGCATAATGAGATAACAATTATATCAAGAAGAGCATTAGTAACACACTCTTTCAAACACACTCCTTATTGGTTGAAATACAAACAAGTCTTACATAAATTTGGTAGAACCCATATGAATTATTACCAATAGAAGAGAGCGTGTTGCTAGCATTATTCTTATATCAATTGCAGTTGATGTATGTATGAATGTAATTAGGGGTGTTCACATCCAAACCGATTCAAATTATAAGGTATTTTCTTAATGTGTGCGTGCATGCGTGAGTGTATATATGTACCAATACACACACACACACACGGTCTAAAGTAATGAGTATGCAGACACCAATGTAGTATGTGTGTGATCCTCTTAGATTCATTAAGATTAATGTATGAAAACATTTAAGAGAATAATGAAATAGATTGCAGTAAAAAGAGCATTACCATTGCTCCCTTCAACAATTCCTGCTGGTTCAGAGAGCTGCAAAACATTGATAAATATGTTTTAACATATATCCATGGCTATTAGGTAAGCAAGACTTCATTTGTTTTGATTTGTTATGTTGATATTAATTTGCATGAGCATTTACATTAAGAGCATAAGAAACATCTTTTCAAATGTGCAATTTACAATCTATATAAAAAAAGAAATACGACTGTCAGATTTACAATCTTCAAAAGCGTATATTAACTAAAATTCCTACTTTCACAACTTGAATATGATTTTGGTACCAACCTGAGCTGTTGCAGCAATTCCATCACTGAAACCAGCTTTCCCTGTTCCTGCAATGGTGCTAACTCTTTTACTGGTAGGATCTAACTTCTTGATCTGAAATATTTAAAACAAATGAGAAAAAGAGTAGGAAATTCAGTTACTGCGAGTATTGGGGCTAAGGCATGTCTGTCCAATTTACTTGTTACTTTCTAAGTCGGTTGTATCATGCATGCTTCCAAACATTCATTAGATAAGTTTGATGACAAAAATCTAAATGTTCTAGAATTTTCCAGTACAAGTCCTAAGCAGGTAAATGGGAGAAGAATTAGACAAGACACCTTTGCAAGATTTCAAAGCAAAAGGGTAATTAGTATCTGATATATACAGAAGTTTAAACCACGTCTCTTGCACATGAAATATTAATTACTAATAGAAACTTGCAGGCTGACCGGTCAATCTTAGTGTCACAACCATACATAAATAAGAATGAGGAGAGAATTTTCAGAAACTTCAGCAAAGACAGAATTTGGAAAATGCACATAAAGACAAAAGGAACATATAAAATATCATAACATATATTCCCCTTTGAAGTATTACACACACACAAATACAATCAATTGATGTTCTCTCTAAAGATACAGAGCATGCCAGCGCTATAATGATTGCAAAAGTAATTTGGTCTGATCTACCTTGTGATTGTAGCTATCCGTGATATAAATTATGCCATCATTTCCACACACAACCCCCAGCGGATGTTGAAGAAGTACTTCAGAGCCTGTTCCATCTTGATCACCAAACTGCAGAAGTTTGAGAACATAGAAGTCGGTTATCAGGAAAAAGGAATTCTTAAGAGAAAGGTTATAAATATATGACAAATTGTTAACAATCGATGAGTAGTTACACAAGATAAAATAGGCTATTATAGACAAAATTGGGGTAACACCCATTGTTAAAAAGATGATTCAATCCTGCCTTAAGTGGTTATGGCAGCATGTATGGAGAAGACTTGTAAGAGCACCGGCAAAGAGGTTGACCAAATACCAATAGTTGGAGGTAGATGGAGACCAAAGAAAGCTCAAACCATTAAGAGAGATTTATTATGGACCTAATACATAACAAGACTGAAAAGTACCGATTGAGCCATGCACTCAGCCCCCACTCAACTCCACCCAGTAAAAAGCGGTTTGCTTGTTGTTGACAATGATAAAGAAATTTAATTATAGAAGAAAAATTAGTACTGCAAGGCGCAAGCTGATGAAAAAAAACTACATAAAAGGCTTCACAAATTGTATTAGAACTACCTTAAACAAATTGTCCGAGAAGAGAGGATCACCACCAGCTAGCAAACGAGATCCTCCTGTTTTCAGATCAACAGCTCGAATTGAACTACTCTCACTATCAGCGATGTATATTTCCCTTAGATCTTATCATGCAAAATCATTGAATCATTTATTAGTATTAATAACAATTGGTTTATGTAAAAATATGTTTTTTGTTTTTCTTGTGTGTTAATAACATATTTTTACAGTTTAAATCAAAGTTCAAGAGAATTGTGACCATGTGTTACCTTGAGACAGTGAAAGACCAGAAGGTTGTGCAAAGGATGTGCTTGTAGAACTATCTCAAATAAAAAATAAATAATCAGAAGATTTTCAGAGTTTCTATTTGAAAAATTACCAAATAAAACACATGGAATAAACGGGACTTCTATTTCAAAACCATAGTTCAACCAAACACAAATACACACATTTTTTTTTGTCTTAGAAAATGAAACTATTTAATTCACATCATTAACTGCTGTATATAAGATCAGCAAAAGCAATTTCTTAAAATGACAGTTTCAAACTCTCAAGTTACTGAAAGTGCTTCAAGAAAAGAAGTATACCAAGCCAATATCCCCATCATATTAGGCAACAATCAAATTAAACTCCAGAGCAAATTAATTATGACATTGTCAGCATAGATAACCATGACACAATCTCTTAGATTCATTCCAAATACCTTCATAAAATAATGAATGATCGTGACAGATAAACATCATGCAATCACAGCGAAATATGTTGAACGACCAGCATCAATAGCCAAGAGAAGAGATAAACACAGAAGCATGCGAGAAGCAATCAAAGAGAATACAAGATAAGATGGAATGTGAAAGAAAAAAAAGGAACACGAGCAACACATTCTTTTTGACGCACTCTATGATTAGTTCATTTTTTAATTGATCGCTTTTAAAAAAAGTATTGACTTTTTAAAGAATGAATAATCATAAAGTGTGTCTTCAATAATACATCAAAGAGTGTATTGATGGCATTCCTCAGTTTGAATACTATGAGTTCAATTTCAAATCTATTGGTGTTGGTATATAGCATTAAAGATATACATAATGATTGTACAATTGTAAGATAAATCCTGAGCAACATGGTAATCAAAGACCGCTCAATACAGTCCACAAAAGAACACTTGAAATGTAAATGAAGTTCAACATCAGTCGGTTGTATCTTCAGTTGAAGAAGTGATACCTTGATCCATTTAAATTTCTTTCATAGCCATCACCACTAAATGCTCTGGTAATTCCACTCAATATATTGTGCTCCCAAATCTGATGTTGGCCAGCCATGGCAATATAAATCTTTTCTTCAAATGGATGAAAACAGACATCCCAAGGAGAATTAAGGAGCTGGAAAAGGGAGAAAATTGAGGAGTCTAACTTTGTGGTTTCATTAAGGAGCCTAACAAGATCATATATAATGGAAAGATCATGTTTAAAAAAATTATGAGGTCCATCTTGGAGTTTTAGCTGTATATTACGTGAATGTCACTCATCCTCAAAATTTACAAATTAATTTAATTACCTGAGTGTCTCCTTTTCCTCCTCCAATATAATCAGAGCCCTTGGTCCCATTTCCAGCAAGAGTAGACACTTTCTCATTAGCAAAATCAATCTCCCTTTAGAGCAGAAATAAATAGGTTAATAAATTGATCCATTGCTCATATGTAGAACAGCTTGTCACACAGTTAATGACTACTGTACCAAAATTCAGCTTTTATCTAATCAAGCAGGAAAATTTCCTGACTTTGTACGGATAAAATCGCATTCCAATAATTAATTTTGATTAGCAGACATGTCAGAGATCAGAAAAATAAGGAACTAAAAAATGGTGTATTATTGAAGAAAGACAATGTATTACAACAGATGGAATATGTAATACCCCAGAGCAATGCTCCTTTCCACAACTAACAAAATGCCAAAAACTCACCCCTCCTCCCCCACTACTTTTTTCCCCTATAAAGAATAAACATTGGGATCTCTAAAATCTCACTTCTAATTCCCACTTTTGCCCTTCTATCCCAGCCCTTTCCTATTTCTTCTACTATAGGTCTTCCAAACCCAAAGCCCATAACGAAGTTGGATTGGACCAACTAAATCCCGAAGCCTGACAAGACATGGCATATAGTTCGTGTAAAAGGTTTCTTAACTGTTTTATCTTAAAATCTGGATTTAGGGTCTAACTCATCCCCACGAAACTGACATGTAAAGGGAAGACTGTCCAAACTCTCTTAGAACTACCTAGGCCATAGCTCCAGTTGATGCGGGACTTCAAAATTTTCCATGATTAAATCTACTAATAAAACATCTAGTAAGCACAGATAGTCACATAGATCATGGCAATGAAAATCAGACGATTGATTGAAGCTGTCGTGTACCTCAAAGCATGGTTTTCGGTGTCTGCAACATAAAGGATATTTTTCTTTGCATTATAAGCAAGGCCCTGGAGAACCAAGAACCACAAAGGAGCATGGAGTGTGTTAAAGTGACTGCAATCCTCATATGATGAAATGCCACAAATAAGCAAGAACGAAATACACTAGAAGCTCAAAAAAGATCTTTATATTGTACCTGAGGGCGATTAAAGGTGGCTTCATCAAAGGAACCATCCTGCAAACCTTCCTCCCCACTGCTCCCAATTTGTACAATAAAATCCCCATCAAGGTTCGTGACCACCTGAATACCAAACATGGCCAGAGTAAACAAATGCAACTTACATTCATAACAACAACAATCAAGCCTTTTCCCACTAAGTAGGGTCGGCTACATGGATCAAACGACACCATAACGTTCTATCATATAGTATATGCAACTTACTTTCATAATCCAAAGGAAAATAAATTATACATATGTTGACATATAGCAATCAGATCTGATATGATTGTGTTTATTAGTTGATTTTCTATTTAAGTTTATTTATATTTTGGGAAATAATCAAATCACTCTGATTTGATTTATTTCCTAATTTATTTTTACTTTATTCTGCATTCATTAGATAGCTGGCAGCATTGTATATATATATATTTGTACTGTTTCTGTTTCAATAATAATAATAAGAAATTTTCCTTCCCTCCTGTTTTAACCTAGCTGCACCCTAAAACACATGGTATCAGAGCTTCGGCTCTGATCCTGTGGCAGCTCACCATGTCCTTACAAACTGAAAAAAATTGTTCCTCCACTACTACAATACCAGAAAAAAATTCTGGTGACCCTAAAATCGTGTCAACCCCTACCACAAATGATCCACTACCCATAAACTCTGGTTTACAGCTTCTAATCCAAAAGCTGAATGGCAGAAACTATGTTGAATGGGCCCAGACTGTGAAGTTAGCTCTTGATGGCAAGGGAAAGTTAGGCTACTTGACTGGAGATACTCCTCAACCAGAGAAGACCAATCCAGCCTACCAAAAATGGAAGTCAGAGAACTCCCTAATCATTGGGTGGCTGATTCACTCAATGGAATCTTCCATTGGGAAGCCCTACCTATTCATTTCCACTGCAAAAGAGGTGTGGGAAGCTGTACGCGATTGCTATTCCGACTTGGAGAACTCCTCACAGATTTATGAACTTAAAACTCGTTTGTGGCAGTCCAAACAAGGAGATAAAGATGTCACAACATTCTTTAATCTCATGGTTGTCCTTTGGCAGGAGCTTGACCAATGTTATGAGGATGATTGGGAGAATTCCAAAGATGCAAATAGATTTAAGAAAAGAGAAGAGAATGATAGGGTTTATATGTTTCTAGCAGGACTCAATCCAGAACTTGATGAAGTCCGTGGTCGAATTTTGGGCAGAAAACCGTTGCCTTCATTGAGGGAAGTATTTTCTGAAGTAAGGAGGGAGGAATCCAGAAGGAAAGTTATGCTGCAAAACTCTGATAGTACAAGGGTGCAAGAAACTGAGAGTTCGACTATGGCTGCAAAGGGATACGAAGCAAATGGAGAAAGAAAAAAACGACCTTGGTGTGATCATTGTAGACGACCATGGCACACTAAGGAAACTTGTTGGAAACTTAATGGAAAACCACCCAACTGGAAGAAGAAGCCAAATGGAGAGGGTAAGGCCTTCCAAGCTGCAAATGGAGAAAATGTGGAGAATAAAGTTAACTCTGAGACATCTCCTTTCTCTAAGGAACAACTAGAGCATCTGTATAAGCTCTTTACCTCTATGTCAGTTACTTCTTCATCCTCTCTTGCTCAAAAAGGTATCTCTTTCTCTTCTGCTCTTTTGAGTTCCAAACCAAATTCAAAAACTCCATGGATCATCGATTCTGGAGCCACTGATCATATGACAGATTGCTCAAAATTGTTTTCCACTTATAGTACTTGTGCAGGTCATAAAAAGGTAAAGATAGCTGATGGTACTTTTTCCACCATAGCTAGAGTTGGTTCTATTCCTATTTCTAAAACTCTAACTCTTCACAATGTCCTTCATGTTCCAAATTTGTCATGTAACTTGCTGTCCATAAGCAAATTAACACAAGATCTTAACTGTTTGGCTATTTTTAACCCAGTTAATTGTCAATTTCAGGAGTCGAAATCGGGGAGGATGATTGGCAGTGCTAAAGAGGTCAATGGTCTCTATCTCTTCGATGATGAGGCTGATCTTAAAGAGGAATTTCATAGTAATTGTCTCAACTTAGTTTTGGTTCATAATAATGAGGAAATAATGTTATGGCATTATAGGCTAGGACACCCAAATTTTTTGTATTTGAAGCACTTATTTCCTGAGTATTTTAAGAATAAAAATCCAGATCAGTTTTTTTGTGAAGTTTGCCAATTTGCAAAGCATCATCGTTCTTCCTATTCTCCTCAGGTGCATAAACCATCTAGTCCATTCACATTAATTCATAGTGATGTTTGGGGACCTTGTAGGGACCCTACTCCTAATGGAAGAAGATGGTTTATTACCTTCATAGATGATCACACTCGATTAACTTGGGTTTACTTAATGACAACAAAATCTGAAGTTGAAAGTATCTTCAAAAGTTTTTTTCAAATGATTTTGACCCAATTTCAAGTAAAAATCAAAATTCTCCGTAGTGATAATGGAAGGGAATATTTTAATAAACACTTAAATGAGTTTTTCCTACAACAAGGTATCATTCATCAAAGTTCATGTGTGGATACTCCACAACAAAATGGAGTGGCTGA
>JBBPBQ010020321.1:62080367-62172565 GCA_037974755.1 Cicer yamashitae | reverse complement strand
TGAACGAAAAAATAAACATCTCCTTGAAGTTGCTAGGGCATTGTTGTTTCAAAATAAGGTTCCAAAGTATCTTTGGGGAGAAGCAATTCTCACTGGAACATATTTAATAAATAGGATGCCTACCAAAATTTTAAATTACAAAACTCCTTTTGATGTTTTCACATGTCTATTTCCTAATAATAAACTTTCATACACTCTACCCCTAAAGATATTTGGATGTACTGTTTTTGTTCATATTCATGATCTGAATCAAGGAAAACTTGAGCCTAGAGCAAGAAAATGTGTTTTTATTGGCTATGCATCCAATCAAAAAGGATACAAATGTTTTGAACCTATTTCCAAAAAGATTTTTGTGACTATGGATGCCACTTTTTTTGAAAAAACTCCTTTTTTTGGTAATCATCTTCAAGGGGGGATAATTAAAGAAGATGATGTTCAATATTTAAAAATTGCAAATTTGGATTTTCTAAACAATTTGGAAAAAACAGATTGTGAGAAAAGTAACATAACAGAAACCTATTTGAAAATACTAGAAATTGAGGAAAATAACAAAACAAAATCTTTGGGTGAATCTAGTCAAGAAAGCCATGAACATAATATTCAAGAAAATGTTTTGACAGAACCAGAAGTTGAGAATGAGACAGTTGAGATTGGTAACGAAGGTATCCAACCATTTGACCACGTATACTTAAGAAAAAAAGTGCCTCAGAGAAGAGAACCTCAACACTGCCAAACATCCAAGGATCCAACAGGTACGAGTCTTTCTAATTCTGTTGTACCCTTTCAAAATTCTGAAAATTTTGATCATAATAATCTTGTCTTTGCTGAACCTGTTCCCAATGATTTTGTTCCTTTAGAACCTACCTTTGATGATTCTAGTCTACCCATTGCTGTTAGAAAAGGGATAAAAGCATGTACAAAACATCCTATCAGTAACTTTATATCTTATGACAAATTGTCCCCCACATTTAGAGCTTTTACTTGTGAACTGACAAAAACAGAGATCCCAAGAGATATACAACAAGCTCTAAGGGTTCCTAAGTGGAAAGAAGCTGTCTTGGAGGAGATGAGTGCTCTTATAAAAAATCAAACTTGGAAAGAGGTGGATCTACCTAGGGGAAAGAGAACTGTGGGGTGCAAATGGGTGTTTACCATAAAACACAAGGCTGATGGATCAGTAGAGAGGTATAAGGCCAGACTAGTTGCCAAAGGCTTTACACAAACTTATGGTATTGATTACTCAGAAACTTTTGCTCCTGTTGCAAAACTTAACACCATTAGAGTTCTTTTATCTTTAGCGGTTAACTTGGATTGGCCATTACAGCAGCTAGACGTAAAAAATGCGTTTTTAAATGGAGATTTAGAGGAGGAAGTCTATATGGATTCACCCCCCGGGTTTGAATTTAAATTCAACCAAAAGGTCTGCAAGCTTCAGAAGTCTCTTTATGGCTTGAAACAGTCACCTCGAGCGTGGTTTGAAAGATTCACCCAATTTGTTAAGAAGCAGGGATATTCTCAATGTCAAAGCGATCACACCATGTTTGTGAAACATTCTTCTGAAGGTAAAATGGCTATATTGATCGTTTATGTAGATGATATTGTTATCACTGGGGATGATTCTAATGAAATAAAAAATTTGAAGGCATCTCTTGCTGCTGAGGTTGAAATTAAAGATCTTGGGTCTTTAAAATATTTTTTGGGAATGGAAGTTGCAAGATCAAAGAAAGGGATTGTTGTATCACAACAGAAATATATTTTAGACCTTCTAAAAGAAACCGGGATGATGGGTTGTAGGCCAGCTGATACTCCAATAGATCCTAATCAGAAAATTGGTAGTGATGGTAGTGGTGATCCAGTGGATACATCTCGGTATCAAAGATTAGTAGGAAGACTAATTTATCTATCTCATACTCGTCCAGATATAGCCTTTGCTGTTAGCTTAGTGAGTCAGTTTATGCATTCACCTCATGAAGAACATTTAGAGGCTGTTTACCGTATTCTAAGGTATCTCAAAAGTTCCCCCGGAAGGGGACTGTTTTTCCAAAAAACTGATCAACAAGGCATTGAGGTATTTACTGACGCAGATTGGGCAGGGTCCATCACGGATAGAAAGTCAACATCTGGTTACTGCACATTTGTTTGGGGAAACTTAGTTACTTGGAGGAGCAAGAAACAAAATGTAGTAGCTAGAAGCAGTGCTGAGGCAGAGTATAGGGCAATGGCCCAAGGTGTTTGTGAAATCCTATGGCTTCAAAGAATCTTAGAAGAGCTTAAACTTCCTATAAATCTTCCAATGAAGCTGTATTGCGACAACAAGGTAGCAATTAGTATTTCTCAAAATCCTGTTCAACATGACCGAACCAAACATGTTGAAATTGATAGACATTTTATAAAAGAGAAAGTAGATGCAGGTCTGATTTGCATGCCTTTTGTCCCTACTTCACAACAAGTTGCTGATATCCTTACCAAAGGACTGTTCAGACCCAGTTTTGAATTTCTTGTCAGCAAGTTGGGCATGCTAGACATATATGCACCAACTTGAGGGGGGGTGTTGACATATAGCAATCAGATCTGATATGATTGTGTTTATTAGTTGATTTTCTATTTAAGTTTATTTATATTTTGGGAAATAATCAAATCACTCTGATTTGATTTATTTCCTAATTTATTTTTACTTTATTCTGCATTCATTAGATAGCTGGCAGCATTGTATATATATATATTTGTACTGTTTCTGTTTCAATAATAATAATAAGAAGTTTTCCTTCCCTCCTGTTTTAACCTAGCTGCACCCTAAAACACATACATGTATTGTCAAATTGAAGTATGGTAATTCGAAATTAGAGCTATAATACATGGCAACTTGGAATTTAGAGTTAAATTGGTTTTGTTTGAGAATTCAAGTTTTAATTGTCAGTAAAGCTGGAAATTTGGGTTTAGTTGTTCAGTTCTTGGAACATCACATCAATTATTGATACTTCTGTGAGGATTTTATTTCATATCGCGGATTAGTATTTACTGTTTGTTATGGTAGTGGTACGTTTCTTAGAGTCATCTAACTTGGATAAGAATATTTAGTTTATTGGTTAATAATTCCTGTATTCTTGTTTCATCCATTATACATAGTTCAAAATGTTGTTCCAGATAGTTCAAATGAGATATAAACCTAGAAACTCCATAGCCTAATTACTTCATTTTTGTACTAGGTAAAACCTGTACAGTTATGCACCATGTGCTCATGGGGAGAGAGAGAGAGAGTACACTCACTATGCGATTGTGATTGCTGTCAGAAATAAAAAGCCTGTTGTTGAGGACATCAATTGCTAGCTTTCCAGGAAACTTCAATGGTGATGTCAATAGCCGAGGATCATTATCTTTCTCTAAATTTAATGTAATTGGTGTAGTGTCCAACATGTTCTGTTTTCCATAAAATAGAAGTGCCGCCGCCACAAAATCATCAAGATCCTTTACAAAACAGGAACATTACAAGTCTGGTTTTAATCACCACACTAATTAATGGCTAAAACAAAAATGGGTACATGTATCAATAAACATAATTGGCCGCCTTTCAAAAATCAAATTTTATAATCAATATTAGATAGCAATAATAAAGCAACAAAAATTGTAAATATATTTATTATTCACTTGTCATAATATATTCTATGAAGAACAACTATTTTTAAGTTGACAAAAATCAAAACTTGAATAATCATAAGCCCGTAGATATAGTTTAGTCCTTTAATATGTCTACGTGAATGGGTAACCGTATTAGGCATCGGAGAATTAGCAATTTTCTGATGCCTATTACGTGAATGGGCTAAGTTTTTCTGTACCAACTGTTCACTGTAATCCGCTATGGAAAATACAGCATAGTTAGAATTTTTTGTAAATTTTTTCATCAGAATGGGTTGATATTGTTATTGAATTTTTATTAATGAGTTGTCTTTTCCACCCACGGATTTATCAAATAAACCACCATTGAATCTTGACAAACTCAAGTTAAAAATTTCTGACTGTAGAATTGCACAACCACAAAAACCGGCTGCAACTGTGCAACAGATAGCTATAGGCAGTAGGAACCTAAACAAGACTCTTCAACAAATGGTGTTGAGATTCCCACAATAGATGTGATATGAACTGAAAAAGCACCTACAAATGGGTTAAGTTAAGCTCAACCCAAATTCTAAAATGATATTAGACGTCTATCCAAGATCCCTTGGACACCCACTACCAGGTCATGCTCCAGTTATCCAGTCTTGAGCTAAGCGGGGGTGTTGAGAGTTTGACATTGGATGCGATATGCCTGAAAATGTATTTATAAAGAGAAACAAACACCTTTCACCTTACAAATCGATTTTGTGAGGTTAAGGTAAGCTCAACCCAAATTCTAAGATGGTGTTGAGTATTACTATCTATTGATGACATGGCTTCATGGCCCAAAATCATCACTCCCACAAATGGATTTGAAGGCCTATGAACACTGCACACTTTTAGAACAATTGAAATTTTTTATCATATGGATACGGAGCATTTCCTTTTCATTCACAACATATCACTAATACCCACAGCACCAGTGTTGGTTTTAAAATTTTAGGAAGTAGTAATGGCAATGCAAATGCTATAATATGCACGGCATTTAATGCATATGATCCAAGAGTAATCTTGCATGAATTAATTTTATAATAGCACAATGATTTTTAAAATAAGATAAATGCAGATGAGACTAGAGGTTGTCCTTGTACCTTCTTGTGACCTTCTCCGGCAAGTTGGGCAAGGAGCTTACCGTTGGGGCCAATGATAGCAAATGTTGGCCATGAATTAATGCCCAACTTCCGCCAAAAGTACATGTCTCCATCATTGACAACCTACAAAGAATGCATAAGAGATCTGATGGAGCAGAGGCATAAAAGAGAGCTGATGGAGCAGAGTTTATTAAGCAAGTGTTCAAGAGCCCTAAATCATAAACAAGGTTAAAAGCCAAATCAAAGAACCCAATCAGACAAACAAAATGCCAGAACCATTAGACCTGGGAGATTGCGCAAATATATAAGACAGTTTTATTGATAGCAATTTTGGATTAAACCAGATTTAGAGCTCAGCAACACAAATCACAGGCCTATGCCCAACCAGAGTTCTCTCTCAAACATACAATCATAAAACTACCCACTAATAAAATAACTGACACACATATAGAAATTAAAATACATATAACTGTCTTCTTAGCCTAGCTGCCTGATAAAATAACTTTCACAGTGTAACCCATATACATAACTGTCCTCCTAGCCTCACTACAGAATCAAATAACTGCCACCTATTCACACAACTACCCCTTAGCCTAACTGCCACAAGTAACCCCTTTTCCTTTCTAATATAGACATTCCAAGGCTTGGGCCTTGGAATGACCTATCATAAACTATTTGACAAGAAGAGTATCGGTACTTCAATAACTCAAGAGAAGAAAAACTGACAATATTTATTAATGTCACAATTTTCCAGAAAAGGAAAATACATTTTGAAATATTAGTTGAATTGCAGCTTCAGGCTTACCGGGTGAGTGATGTCATAGCGTAGAACCGCATTGCGGATGGCTTCAGAATCTTTTTCATTATCAAACTTTGCAGAATGAACACCCACAACAATGAACTGGAGAGACAAAACTTCAATCAAAATATATATTTAATCCTTTTTGTTGGGGGATACGATATAAACCCCTTAGTTATGTCAAATATTAACTGGACAACTAATTATTTTTCGTACAGAAGAATATCAAATAAACAAGAAAAATATACAAAAAGTTGAAGTTCATTATCATACATTGAAGTACCATCTAATAGGTAAAACAAAATTTTATAAAGCAGAGTCATACATCATGCCACATTCAATAATCAAAATATTCATACATGAAATTACCGGCATATCCTTGTATTTTTTCTCCAAAACATCTAGGTCTGGCAACACATGCATACAATTTATACAACAATAAGTCCAGAAATCAAGCAGAACAACTTTTCCTTTCAGATCCTGCCAAAAGAAAGAACCAAAAATCTAATGAACACCGATATTTTTGTTAGATTATAATTCAAACCGAATACAAGATCAAAGGTACCCTTTGAAACTGAAGCGGAGCTGTATTCAGCCAATCAAGTTTAGACGGGAATTCTGGAACAAGCTGAGCATTTTCCCTTGACAGTGAAAAGGATTTAATCATAGTATATAGTATATTAATAACAATTACAACGTCTTTCTTACAAACTACAATTGTTTCTCTTTCCAAAGAGAAGGTAATACTTATAATTTCACACCCAAGATATTCTCTTTATGCTATATCATTCGATAAAACACGATTAAATATTATAAAATTAGAGTATAAGTTAAACTTAAAATCATCAGAAAATAATTATAGAGAAAGAAATCTATCGAAGTATTAATTACCTGCTCTCCAGATCAGCTATGTAGTTCTCAAATTGCTGAATCCTATCGGATCTTGAGCTACCTGAGAACAAAAAGCAAAAAGGATATCGCTCTTATTTCATCTTTTAGTATGACCCCAAAAAATTGAGGGAAATAACCAAAGGGCATCAATACCATCATAATTGACCAGAGTCTCAACTTATGCACTAATTATAAGATACAAAAAGTTTCACATGTGCTACCTAGCAGATTAAGCTCTTAGGCTACTTTTTTTGTTATCATGACCCTAAAGTATATACTAAAGTTTTGGACTGAGTAGTCCTTTAAGATTCATAATTATGCATTACACCATCAACAGCCATAAGATAGGAAAGTAGATAAATGCTGGAAGTCTATAACAGCAGAGAAGACTCATATCCCCAGCACATCATTGGTTTATTACCTGCTTTATATTCCATGGGTGGCTGGGTAACACCAAACAACAGATTCCAAACAGCTTGGGGAGAAGTATATTGCATTGCCTATAGTATAGCAGTTAGCCCGTTACACATGATTGACTTCTAGATTAAAAATTTCAGTTAAGCTTCAACATAAATATGTAGAACATATAATTTGCAGTATGTTCTATACAATACTATTGTACCTTCCAGTTATTTAAGGTGAAGGCTAGGCAAGAGATAGAAATCCCGAGGCTTCCAAATCTCAATATATCTCGCCGTGAACCCTGCAACCTGCCCACAAATTATTTCTGCACCCTCACAATAATAAATCAACAAAAAGCTTTGCTTGTTGCATGGACAAAATATCAAAATGATAAATATTTTTGTGGTATAAAATTACATATATGGGAAAGCAATTATTCTTCGAACAAAAGAATGAAATCAACTAGTAACATCAAAATAGCTTTTATGGGAATTCTCGAACAGGTAGTTCACGAATCACTTTTTTAACAACATAAAAATATATATATTAATATTATATATGTATAATGTTCATATAAAAATTTTTCATCAAAAAAAAAAAGTTCATATAAATGACACTTTCCGAACATATTTTGCTCTTTTATATTGCATGTGATATATAAAATAACTTTTATTTTTCATTTTAAAATTCAACTTAAAAATAAAAAGGAAAAACTACACTCACCTCTGCTGAGGTGTGCTTAAATGACAGTGACACATACATACTCCCACTATTTTGTAAAAGATATTGAACTCCCCTCATTTATACATGTTAAGAGTTATTATAATCATAAGTTACTAGGGTTTAGTCTTGATTATGTGGGACCAGCCCACTTGTCTTTCTTATGTACTACTCTCTTAACCTAGTAATGTAAATATGAGGGTCACTACACATTGTAGCGTAACCCATTACATTATTCTCATGTAATGTAAGTTACTAGGGTTTATTCTTGATTATATGGGTTCGTCCCACTTGTCTTTCTTATGTACTAGAGTTTACATCTCCCCTTCTCCGTTCCAACTGTGTTATGCAACAATCAAAGTGTTGTGTCTCATAGACATAATCATACCTTGTACTCATGGACAAGGCATATGAAGCTTGATTTGTATTTTTTTCATGAGAATGTGCTCAGCAAGACTCTCATCACCACTCGCATTCACTTGATTGAATGGTTGATATCCTTACAGAGCCCTTACCTAATCTGAGGTTTTGTACTATTAGAGGCCAACTCAGGGTGTTAACTATTCAATCTTCCAGAGTTTGAGGGGGGAATGACAGGAGTATGTGATATGTACTCAATCTGCTAGCTCATGACACTGCATTCTGAGTACTCTAAAATGTTCTACTGAGTTAGTCTTAGCTGACAGTCTGATAGGAACCAAGAGGAAGGATTGGATCAACTTAGTCCAGTGGAGAGTATTGGACCTCAGTTATCCAATAAGAAGAAAAATGCTGGAGGTGCTGAGCTGGCAAATGAAGGGGGAAATGAATGATATGTGATGTTTTCATAGTCAATCAAGTCCAAGAGCACTGCATTACCCTACTATTCGATGTCGACTTGTTTTCTCTTTCCCAAACAGTGAACCTTAGGCTTTTTATATTTCAGACTTTTATTTACGTTTTTAAATAGGAAAAATATATATTAAAAGCCAGTCCCAGTTCAGTACAGGAACTAAACTCTTAATTGTCTTAACCAATCCCTGTTATTGCATTCAAGGGCAAGGTGAACTGAATTTTCTAAGTAGATTTGATATGACAATATAAAAGAAAAGGACCAAGGTAAACATAAACTCTCAAAAAAGTTAGTTGAACTAATATTGCAACTTTTTGCAATTATGCTTGGATTCTCTACTAGTAGTTATATATGCATTGCCAACACCACTATAGCTGATACCAATGATGCTAAGATTGCTTACCTTACAAACTTGAGTTTCAAGAAAAATGTTTAGATTTGAAAAGATAGAATGAAAAGAAAACGGCAGACAACAAAGAAATGTCTTACCCTCCAGTTGAGAGAATTTCCTCGTCAGTACCACTGGTATTTCTTCCAACTCCATTATCTATTTTTCCCGCAAGCACAGCAGATGAAGACTCAGCAAAATTATTTGGAGTTTTGGATCCCTGCATCCTCTCATCTGCAATGGCATTTCTAGATAAGACCTCATGCAACATAATATTTGTACTCTTGAGCATTATCAAAAAACAATTGTCAGGAAAAAAACTTTTATGAATAAGAAATACTCTCCCCGGACTCAAATATTAAAAAAAATAATCAAATGCACATTAGTTAATAATGTTAGTTAATCTCATCTAATTTTCTTGAGGTAATAGAAAATAACTGTATGCCTCAAACAGCCATTTCTCTTGATTTAATTTACAATGGGAACTTGTTTCATTAGAACATTAAAGGGTATTTTTTAGATAATAACGTTAAATATGATGAAGTTAGTTGGAGTTTGCTTATATTCAAGTCCACCAAACATGATTTGCTTTTTGCTTATATTTGAATCTGGAGGGAGTATACTTTAATAAAAGAAACAAAAATATAATGTGAAGTAATATATCAAGTAAGAAGGCACACATTTTGCAATACAGGAGAAATGTTTGTAATACCTGGAGTACCCATTGCTCAGAGTTTTCAATTTATACAACAATATAGGTACCATTTTACATCAAAGACAATAAAGAAAATTTAAAGGAAAATGATAGATTTACAACAAACTCCCAAGACTACATACTAGATCCAACTGAATCACCGTTGAGAATATCATCAAGTGAAACATTTCCTATGTCATCTCGGATAAAAGTAGGGCCAGCAGACTCCAAAGCTTCATCTGATAATGTGGTCCTTACTGCTATGCATCTGCTCACAATGAGATTGACAACATAAGTATTACTTATTTCTATTCTTAAAAGTCCACAAACATAGAGTGATTTTGGAGTCTAGAAGTTAGTCAGGATTGGTAAGTTCAAGAAGCCGTTATAAATCCTTTTCTTCAACACCAGGAAGACAGAGAACAGTGCTTACCTCATTCGTGCAGCTTTGGCAGCTTGCACTCCAGCTAGTGCGTCTTCTATAACAATACACTGGGAAAACATATATCGATATTACTTTTTGGCATTTAAGAGGAAAAGCAACCATTCTTTTACATACAAAATTCAAACTTGGCATTATATGAATGTAAGTTTTGTATTAAAATTTAACGGATGCAACGTAAAGTCATTATTTATGAGACTGCCTTTTACTAAACTCAGTCTACCCAATAAGTTACTCCAGAATCCAGATGCATCGTCATAGTGCTACTTAGAGATGCAGAAGTGGTTTTAGGTTAACATGAAAGAAATTCAAGTCAACTTTCTACATAGTAGCACTAGCAAATAGTGAACCTTAGGCTCTTTGTATTTCATACTATTATTTAATTTTTTAAGTAGGAAAAATATATATTAAAAGCCAGTCCCAGTTCAGTACAGGAACTAAACTCTTAATTGTCTTAACCAATCCCTGTTATTACATTCAAGAGCAAAGTGAACTGAATTTTCTAATTAGTTTTGATATAACAATATAAAAGAAAAGGACCAAGGTAAATATAATAGCATGAAAAAAAACATTATTTATCACCTGAAGGTGAAGTGCATTTTCAAAAAAAAAAGAAGGTGAAGTACCAGCCTAGTATTCTTCTATCTTCTAATACATGCTTGTCAATTATCATCTACATATTGCTGTTATCCCAATAATCAACATCAATAAAACATTTCTACTCTACAAAGTCAAACATCCAAAAATAACAACTTAGGACTCTAATCACATGCTCAGTCTAGTATCTAATACCTCACTGGGGGGTACATTCAATATCTTCGACGCAGCTAGGAAAATATCAGGAGCAGGTTTCAAATTCTCAAAAGCATCTGCAGAAACGATTGCATCAAACCTGATAAAACAAACACAACTGCAAAATTACAACAAACTTGATAGACAGCAGGTTACAGTAGAAGTTAATTCGATGAAGTCGGGCATAAAACATAATAGAAAATATATGTTGTATGCACTTCATTTAAATTATTCATATAACAACTTAGTCTTGAATATGCAGCAGACTTACAGCTCATCTTGGATTATTTTGTTTTTAATGTCTCGGTGTGGTTATAATTAATTGAAGAAAGTGCATTAAAAATTTCAAAAAGAAAATAACAATAATATGTACTACATAGTATCAACAACAGCTAAAGGTCAATATCTCCATGCACATTCAACAAGTCACTCAGAATGTTGACTTACATTGACAATGGTAAACCAGCGGCAGCTAGATTTGCATCAACCTTTATACGATCAGCACTAGATGCAACAGCCACTTTAAGCCCATGGCTTTTACACTGTCAAATGCCAGCATGTCTTGTCTTAGTCGATTCATGAATCAGCAAGGTAATCAAATCATGATTAATCTTACATACCTGAGAAATTAGTTCAAGGGCACCTGGAAATCCTATTCCGGAATCTGGCTTTGCATACTGAGATAAATGACAATACTTTAGGGTTTAAGCAAGAAAGAGTAAAAGAAATAAAAAGTGGCAACAAGCGAAATATACACCTTTTACCTTGTCCAGATATATTTCAAAGAACCTCTTTTTTGCAGCTTCAGGATTGAATCCTTTAACTCCCTTAACAGAGGCAACACCTCCCAAAAAGTTTGCTTCTCCTTTCATGTTTAAAATGAAGCAATGAATATTATAAGCTTAATAATCAAATAAGCAACTCAATAAAACAAATGTTGCTTGTCAAAAGAAAAAAATTAGATAAACGCAAACAAAAAAAGCAGTAAAACTATAACCTACATGGTACAAACACAAGGAGAATATATTCACCCTTCGTGTTACATCCAGTATACCGTTAATGGAATTACATGACAGACATTTTTTTTATTTTCTCTTTTTGCTCTTTTTATCTGGTTGTATGATAGGAGATGCTACCGCATTTAATTTAATTGTTTGCTAACTCTGTATAATCTCAAAATTAAATTAAAAAACACGGCATTTTGTTTTCAGTGTGTGATATTGGATGGAAAGTGAAGTGTGAATGTATAACTACAAGTGTACTGTTTGGATAAACAACTTAATCCAAATGTTCTTGAATAAACTATTTTTAATTTTCTATTTGATAAACTAAAATCAGACTATTTTCATATAAAATATAAGTTGTTTTCATAAGCAAGAATTATATAACTAAACTGAAAACAGTTCATAGACATGCTATAAGCCGTTTCTATAAGTTTTCTCAATCGTTCTCATGTCAATATATAAACTCAAATAAGTCAATTCAAACGTACTACAAGTATCCTATCATGTAATCTCTAGAGTCTACCAAAATTGGCCTGAGATTTCATCATCCAATTATTAATTAATTACTCTTAACTGCGAAAAGGCTTTGGTAATTGTTAAGATAAGTGCTAAATATCAAGCGTACCAGTTCCCATGAATGGAACAAAATCATCGACAGTGACTGGAACGCCGATTTCAGCGAACACATCGACACCAGCTCTTCTAGAAGGTTCCTCACTGTTACAGAGCACACCGTCCATATCAAACAACACAGCAGAAACCTTCCCCCATTCTCCTGATATTGCAGCAACGTTCTTCTCTTCAACATTCGTCGCGCAAGCTTTCACCGCAAGTCTCGGCGTCAAAACGAAGCGTTTTGAATGGAAATGGAAGAATCGAGAAGGTTTGAGATTGGAGGAGGAGTAGAGGAAGTTGGTTGTGGTAAGTACGCGTGATGTTGTTTGAAAGGGCATGGTAGTGGTGGCCATGGACATGGCCATGCTGAATCACTCAACTCAACTTATTCGAAAATATATTTTAATTTTATTATTACAAATTTACAAATTCATGCAATGTTTTTGAATTTCTTGCACGGAATGATGGTATATGGTATGGTATGGTATGGGTGGGAAGCAAACTGTGTCAGGGAAGAAATTTTCGAGGGTGCCTTATCTGTTTCGTGACCACTAACATGTTTTTAATTCATTTTCTTTTTCGACTCCCATTATACAATTTTTATTTTTTTATTTATTTTTTAGTTAAAAAACAGCTATATTAATTCACGATAATCACACGTTTAAATTCAAAATAGTTAAAATTAAAAATAGGGAATATGTTAATAAATAAATTTATAACATTAATTTTTTTTATATTAAAAATATGATAATTTTCGCCATAATTAACTCACACGCGAGATACCGATTCGAATTCAGAACAAGACAACCAACTTAACAATATTTTTCATTTGAATTATAACTTAAAATACTTATAATATTGATGTTAATAATATAAAATGGTAAAAATATTTATAAATCTGACAATTAAAATATTTGAAATATTCATGTTTTAAAAAATATAAGGTTGATTACGTCAAAATTATTACTTTAATTTATAATTAGTCAAAATTAATTTATTAATTTAAACCAAAACATGAACATAATACGAAAACTAAAATTATGTAAAAAGCATTTATTTAAAAAAAAAAGGAAATGAGAGTGGTGTGGATAGCTCAACTTAGTTTTCCATCAAATTTACTTGCATATATGCGAACATAACTCTATGAGTATTAAAACAAACATAATTTTAAAATGGGAAAAAGTAAATTCACTTTATTTTTAACGAGTTTAACTAATTTTATTAATACGTGTACGTTAGTTTTGCTTATAAATAGGTTTCGAGGAAATACTCCTTAATCCATTTATTTGGTATTAAAAAAAGTAATTAATTTAGTTAGTCTAAATTAATTTGTTAATTATGTGTGGTATTAGTTTTCCAAAATTACTCTTATAATTATGGACATCATAATAGTACTAATTGTCAAAACGTAAAGTGAGTGTTATGAAAATGACAAACAAGTACGAAAAAATAGTTTTATATTATTTAAAAACATTATTATTAAAAGTAAATCTCTACACTAAATATCAATTTATAATCTCTATTTTTCTATCTCTTTCATCAATCTTTTAAAAAAATATTTACAAAAAATAAAAATAAAAAATTAATGAGAGATACAGAGAGTAGGGAATATTTAGTGAAGATGATTCAATGTAATTATCATTATAGAATGTGAACCTATTTACATTGACATATCTAAACTAAAATAAACACTTGTTAGATTGATTAAAAGTTTATAAAAATAATTTATGAAATTATGGTCGATGCTAAGATCAATTGAATTAAATTATACTTTAGAAACTTGAATGCGTAAAAAATCATTTTTATGATAGTAAACAAATGAAAATTAAAAAATCATTTTTAAATAAATCTTACAAAATAATCTATAAATTAAAAATCATTTTTATTTAAGCTCAAACAAACGCACTCAATTACTTCGCTCCAAATTTGTGGTATCTAATTTATGGAACAATAAAAAATAAAATAAATCTAAAGAATTTATACATTCCTTTTGAAATTTTCTATAAATTAGAATGGTCTTCAAAATAACCTATGCAAATCAAATACAAAATTTCATTTTAATTTCAATAGACAAAAGTATGTGTATGAAAATAGTTTTCTTTATAAACTATTTGAAAACTACACTAAACTAAATTATTAAAAACTAAAAAAATATTTTGTTCCGACTTCAGTTTGCAACATAACTTTTTGGAGACAAGTCTCTTTTAGGTCTTGTATAAATGTTTATAATTTTGTCCTTGGCTAAAAGGAATTAGCTAATGGATAAAGAGTGTAAGTGTTCGTAAACTATGTTTAAATTTGATTCTCAAGCAATGAAAAACTTTTTAATATACTTTTTAGTATATTATAACTTTAGCTCTCAATCAAGGTCAATAGGTTAAAAGACTTATCAACCATTGTGTGTGGTTTAGGCACTCAATTTTCACAATCTGACACAAATGATATGAGGTAGATTATGAATGGTGGTTGTAGGTACTAAAGTGCGATAGAGGACAACTGCTTAGACCTAGTCTCCGGTGGAGGTGATGGACTACAAGCAATTCAACCATCTAGTCGGTGAGAATACTACGTGAGTCAAAAGTAACTTTGTAACATCCTGCTTTTTCGAGATATTAACTAATGAAATTCTAAACTTAAAGATAAAGATTCATTTTTTTATAAGATTATCTTAAATACTCGTTTACTTTAAAACCAATTAATAACTTTTTCAATTGTATTTTCAAAAATAATGAATCAGAGTATTCGCAATTACAAAAAGTAAATTTAATGTGTAAAACAAAAGAAACTCTTAAAGCCAAAACTCTTGACGTTTTACTACCTAAGAATAAATTGTAGTTGGTCATAATTCTGAATGCTTGTGGAAAACTCTCCCAACAAGTCTAACACCAATACAAAAATATCTCGGAGCCTCCAACTGCATGCTATTGTGTTTCCTCGCATTTCTCCTACTAGGTTGGTCGTGACATTATTCGCTCAAGTAACACTATATGCGACGTCCTGTGAAATGTAAAGGTCATCTCCAAATAACAAACACAGAGCAAATAAACATGCATATATAGTTGTTATAGCAAAAATATAAATAAATCATATACTTCATTTAACAATTAAAATCACAAAGCATCAAAGATACAAATCAACCAAAATGCACAAATCCTATTTGTTAGACTATATGTCAATGCATGATTCCGGAACATCACCACCCTGTAGAGCAAAAAGTCCCACCATTGGACAATGCCCCACCGTTAGACTTGTCCCACCGTTGGACAAATGCTCTTTAGAGTTTCATGTTCAATACTCCACCGTTGAATATTTTCTGAATCAAGTTGCCTTTTCAAGGAACTGTCGTCACGTACTCGCGACTAGGTCCATCCAGGCCACCAATGCATGCATGAATGTCATCACCTTAGTTAGTAACAAAATAGATCACTCAACCACAACATCCAAAACCATTCAACCTTGTCTTAAACCAACCTAGTTTAGACACAAAACCATCACCTTGAATAACAACCCGTTACCAATCAAAATACGCAAATTACTTAATCTCATAATATCATTCATAAACATGTAATTCAAATAACACGCATATTTTGAACATAACACACAAACAAAACCAATACGTAACATCACAATGCATTTATATCACATATAATTCAAGTAGGAAAGCGAATGGAGTGATGCCCTTACCGTTACCAAAGTTGTTTCTAGAATGATGCGCCACAAACTCTTATTCAACTCGGTTCACACCTTCAAATAAGTAATAATTAACTTAGCATTTAATTGTCTTTCAACTACTAACTCCTACGCAAATAAAGTTTGGGTTTAGTTTAAGATTTAGACAAATTCTCTTAAAACAATCAAATTATTATTATTATTATTATTATTATTATTATTATTATTATTATTATTATTATTATTATTATTATTATTACTACTACTACTATTATTTTATAATTCAATACAACATCCACACAATTGTGTCATAAAAACCATAACTTTAATCTTCTAAAAGAAATAACTATAACAACAACTTTCAACACATTTATTATTTCTCGAAAAATTATTATAATTAACATCAATAAGATTTCTAAAAATTTCTTCAACACTCAATATCACAACATAAAATTTTGACCAAGTAAAAATTTAGTTTGTAGCCAATAACGATTTCTATTTATTAAAAGACGATTTAACCTTTATAACGACTTCTACAGGATGAAAATTAATTTTTGACATATATAAACATTTTCTCTAATCAAAATAGCTTTCTATATCAATATCATAAGAAAATCAAGAACACTTCTAAGAAAATAAATTGCATATCACAATTTTGCTTTTAAAACAAAAAAGGATTTCTTACACAATAATAATAATAATAATAATAATAATAATAATAATAATAATAATAATAATAATAATAATATCAAACACCATTTTCAAAATTATTCATCATCATAAAACCATTTACTAAAAATCAGTTTTTGATAAGTAACAACTTTACCATAAAAATCAATATTTCAATTTACAAACATAAATTTTGTATCAAAAATTATCATTTCAAAATCAAAGGTTTTATTAAATTGAGTCAGAGAAAAAATAAAAATATTAATAGATTATATAAATAAATTTTAACGAAATTGTAGCAAGTTCCTTGCACAACCATAGACCCGGATTTTTCTTATTTCTCTCGTCTGGCTGCATGTTTCATTCCCTTTCTCACACAGATTCGGTATTACTTTTCTTTCTTCTAACTAAGGTAACTGTTAACTTGGGACTTGTACATTTTTTTTCTTCTTCTTTCCCAAATGGTAAGGATGAGTACTTAGGGAGTGTAAATGGAAGGGAGCTGATGTGTTTTGTAGAGTAGGGAAGTTGTTATTCTCATCAAGACTATTCTAATATCTCTCTTCCTAAATTATAGCCATTTGTTTTCATTGCATATTTTTAATTTATATCTTTATTGTTTTTGTTTTCTAGAAATAGTTAAATCATGCCATTATTATAAATACTTTTTTTCAAACACTTACCAAAAATATTTATCAAAAATCATCATTTCAAAATCAAAGGTTTTATCAAATTGAGTCAGAGAGAAAATAAAAATATTAATAGATTATATAAATAAATTTGAACGAAATTGTAGCAAGTTCATTGCACAACCATAGACCACCAGAACGGATTTTCTTTATTTCTCTCATCTGGCTGCATGTTTCATTCCCTTTCTCACACACTATTTAAGATTGAGTCAAATTAAATAAATCATGTCATACACATATATATACTTTTCAAAAATAATAATTAAATAAACACTATAATAATAACAACCACATTATAAATTATTGAAAAAATAAATAAAAATATATTTCACACATTACTAATAATAAGGTATAATGTGAGTCTTACATACTCCAAATAAATCATATTCACATTGCTTTTGAGGGAAGAATACCACACACATACATACACACACACATATATATATATATATATATATATATATATATATATATTCAACTAACTTTTCCAATATTTTACATCAATAATACTATTTTTAGAGAGAAAACCCCAAAGAAATAGGAAAAAAAAAATAAAAGCTTAGTGAAATCAATAATACTATAAATATCATTATACAGTAGAACATTACTTTTACTATGCTTTTATTTGTTGTTCCTGATTTCTTGGGACTTTCCCCAAAAAAAAGTATGATGTAAAATATTGAAAAAGTTATTTGAGGAACTTGTAATTGATGTAAATTCCATCATGATATGTAGATCGTTGTCTAATTAAGACTACACGGTCAAAATAAATTTCTAGAATATTCTATGTGCATGGGTTGAGATGTAAGAATTCAATTCGGATCAACCTTGCGCCAATGCATGTCTTTGGGAATTAAAACTAAGACTATATATTAAAAAAGAAAACTCGGGAGTCTTTTACTTAATTATATATACTAATACATATATTCAATAAAGCAATTAATTTATATGTATTTATTATATATCAAATATTTATTGGACAGATTCACAACTCGAAACGTTGTTGATATCGCATACCTTGAATGACCTTTGTAGTAATGATTGTGAATGAGTTTACCTTTATCAAAATCAAATGTTATCTAAAGTTGTCTTGAAATCTAAAAAGTAAAAAATAATAATATCTTTTAATAAGTGAAATTTGTAACACTCATTAATATATTTATATTTTATTTTTTATCTTGTATTTTTTAGTACAAAAAAAGGTCTAAAGACATAGAGAAAAAATCAGAAAAATAATTAATAAGTTTTTTTTATTTCTTTTTCCCTGGTTAGATTTGTACACTCAAAGTTTTTATTATTGTAATCAAATTTTTAAATATAGAATTTTGTTAGGTAAGCAAATATAGGAAAAATAAAATAAAAATGTTTTTGTGCAAGGATTTTTTTGGTGAGTTTGATTGTGTCTTCGCCTAGCTTTCGGTAATCCCATCTATTTTTTATTGCTTTACCTAAGACAAGGATTGCTGCATAAAATAATAGCACATTGGTTGGTTATAAATCAAGTCAAATATGCTTAACAATTTGTTTTTATGCATAGGAAGTGTGGCAACCAGACGATTGCGTGTGGCACAAGGACCCCACTTATCCTATCAGTGATGCCCTGTCGTCATACAACAGCTACATATATTATGGCTTTTGGGTCAAGGGATAGTGTTTTGTTTATTTGCTCCTTCCATTGATTCGTTACAAGTACGCAACCTCTAATTTCCCCTAACAACGACAGTTAGTATTAAACCAGTAATTTAATATCAACCATTGTCAAACACGTAGGATAGTAAAGGAAATAATAATATTGATAGGAAGTAGAACTTTGGTAACAATAGGAGACAACTAGTGTTAGACGGAACTTCAGCGAGGTGTATTTGTAAATATTATGACATTTAAGTTAGTGAAAGTTGGAGGACGTAAAAAGTATTTTAAGTAAGAGTCTTTCTATATCTTACGTTTAAAGTATGTTGTCTTATATAAGACGAACCATTTAATGAATTGTCTTCTAAGACGGTTAGACGGTGGTAGTATTCTTAGACAGCCGCGTAATACATATCAAATATGTTTGATCATAGAATTAAGGATGTCGGTTTGTGACGCGAGTCCATGAAGTTGTCTTAGACTAGTATTTACGGATCTACAAGACCATATATTAAGATCCATTTAGTTTTTAAATCCAGTTAATTTTTAACCGAAATCTATTTCTAAATAAATAAATAAAATAATGGTGTGATTTATTTGATAGACAAGATCAAGCTTAACAAATTTTATAGAAATCACTAATATTAATTAAAATATATATCAAACCGTTGTATATAATTGTTGTGAATAATTTTATTGGTGAAATGATTATTTTAATTTTAGTTGTAACCTCTAATTTACTATTGTGTCACCTCTAAGTTAATATAATTGTGCGAAATACTTGTTGGGTGGGCTCTTCCAACAATACTATTTTAAGGGGATTATGGCCACCCGAACCTCAAGAAAATTTGTCACTATTGATAGATACCGCGGCATGTATTTATATTTTTTTATTCTAAGAACTCCTAAACTAATTTTTGAATTTCTTGCACGGAATGATGGTATGGTATGGTATGGGTGGGAAGCGAACTGTGTCAGGGAAGAAATTTTCGAGGCTGCCTTATCTGTTTCGTGACCACTAACATGTTTTTCATTCATTTCTTTTTCGACTCTCATTATACAATTTTTTTTTTTTTTTACTTAGAAAACAGCTATATTAATTCACTCAATTCAAAGTGTTACCATATAAGCATTTTTTTTAATAAAAGGAAATGAGAGTGGTGTGGATAGCTCAACTTAATTAATTTTCCATCAAATTTATTTGCATATCAGCGAACGTTCCTCTATGAGTATTAAAACAAACATAATTTTAAAATGGGAAAAAGGAACTTTAGTAAATTCACTTCATTTTTAATGAGGTTAACCAATTTTATTAATACGTGTACATTAGTTTCGCTTATAAATAGGTTTCGAGGAAATGCTCCTTAATTAATCCATTTATTTGGTATTAAAAAAAGTAATTAAATTTAGTTAGTCTAAATTAATTTGTTAATTATGTGTAGTATTAATTTTCGAACATTACTCTTATAATTATGGACATCATAATAGTACTAATTAATTGTCAAAATGTAAAGTAAGTGTTATAAAAATGACAAACAACTGCAAAAAAAATAGTTTTATATTATTTAAGAACATTATTATCGAAAGTGAATCTCTACACTAAATATCAATTTATTCTGTCTCTATTTTTCTATCTCTTTCATCAATTCTTTAAAAAAATATTTACGAAAAATAAAAAAAATTGATGAGAGATACAGAGAGTGGGAGAAATATTTGGTGAAGATGATTCAATATAATTATCATTATAGAAAGTAGATCTATTTGCATTGATTTATCTGAAGTAAAATAAACATTAATTTAGATGTTTTCCAAACACGCTTAGGAACTAATTGGCAAAAATATCTTTCATCACTGTCTTCCTAAAACTCAAAAAGATATATCGTTGAGGATTACAACCCAACAAAAATAAGATCTTTCCACCTTATAAAGTTATAATTAAGCTGGATGTTTTTTAGATTCTTCATCAACTTTCCTTAATATTAGCATTTATGATATCCTTATTGCTTCCTCTATTGGTTTTCTTGGGTCAAAGGTATCTAAATATGTCATCCACATACAACCAAATACGTACAATCATTGATAGATCAATTACGTACCATGAAAAACCTCTTAAAAAGGAAGATAAAAGCAAACAAAGACGTTTTTGATTTGATGGGCAATATTGTTTCCAAAATGAATAGAGACGAATGGAGGAGTTTCATTTTCTGATTGATTGAAATTGAAATAAATGAAGTTAAATCAAACAAGTCAAACCGTAGCAAAAGCACCTCTGTTATATGCATATTTGGCAAATTAATTAGTTGAAAATTCTGTTTGAGCTTTACTTGTGTTATGTCAATGCTCTCACATAAAATACTATAGTTTATAGCTTATATACATGTTTAAATAAGATTTATAATATACATGTTTTAAACAATATAAAGTTGTTAAAAACTTTACAAATTTCGCATGATAATGATCCTCATGTACAAGATACCACGATCAAAAGAGATTTTTTTACAAAGCAATCCTTAGAAAAATAGTACTCCAAAAATAAGATGAATGATCATAAGTATTATCTCTTAAAACAAATACCTTACATCAATTAATAAATATTTTGTACTTTATATACTTTAATTGAGTTTTTGTAGCAACAAGGATGAGCAAGGTTGTTTGCAACAAATTGTACACAAGATATGCTAGTGTGCATGCCCTTATATACGGCTTGCTTGAAGGAACTCGCTCTAAACATATAATCTCTTTTATATATATATTTATTGAAAATTTAAGAACAACATTATGAATATCATATGTTGTGCTCCATGAGATAGAAAGCACTTGAAGACATAAATAGAAACATATTATAACTAAAGTGTAATGACATGACCCAATCCTCATCCAAGCTAGCTAGCATGTGCTAGAGACACTAATTAAGTATATGTATATAATTAAGTAGTAGTTATATAAAGCAAATCAGTCAGGGATAGAGTTTAGTCTTCATTAATTGTCAATTCCTCGACCATATTTCCATGGTTGAGGCCCATAAGAGGGTTGAAGACTTGAATTTCAGAACACTTGTTTGGTAGAATCATGGAACTAATGCCTTGATCAAGCGAGTGTATAGGCATACTATACTTACGAGATATGACAACTGAATTGATAACCTCGTCCATAGGATGGAACACAGAGAGGACTTCAAAGTCTGGAAGATCAGAAGGTTCAACAACTGGATAGAGAAAAGCACGAGCTCCGTGAGCACTCCTTAACATAAGAAGCGCTCCTGGTGCCATGTGCTTACCCAAGTGATCAATGATTCGATTCTTTTCGATGTTGTCCATACCGACAAGGGCTGCCAAGTAAACAACTTCATAGTCTTTCAAATCATTTGACACATCCAATATGTCATTGGTATGAAAAACCATACGGTTTGACAAATCAGGGTCAGAGGAAACCAAGTGCATAGCACTTGAATTGGCTAAAGGGTCTATGTCATAGTTGTGAAAAGTGGTTGAAGGTAAATGATTTGAAGCCAAAACAATTGAAGTAAGAGGAAGAGGACCTGAACCTATAAAAGCAATTTTGTTTGGGACGTGTGTGGAGTGTTGGCTAAGGATAGAAAACTCAAGGAGACCAAGTTTAAGGTAGTTTGAGTAGTAAGGAAAAATATGAAGATGTTGAAGAGGGTTATTGTATGAGCCTAAAATGGATGAGTAGTGTCTCTCCAAATAACCTTCAGCTTCACCACATAGCTTTATAAGATGAGACCTTTTTTCTTGAATATTTTTAGGGAGGTTGGTGACATCTATGGGACTAGGTGGCATGCACGTGAGGACAAGTTCGGTGAAAAGCATGTCGACATTTTTGCAAGGTTTGAGAGACTTGAGACTTGAAATTTGTTCATACAAGCCACACACTTTTTCAATCAACAAATCCTCTTGGCAAAGCATGTTGACACTTTGAGGTTATCGTATGGGAAGACTTGGTTTGAGAAAATACACACAACTAGGCCATGGGGAGGAGTCAATATTTATGCTCAACTGTGGAGTCCACAATGATCACCCCTTGAAAATAATGAATATGCCAAAAAAAAAATTAATGAGACAAAATTAAAGTTATTAGAATATCTAGTTTTTAATGTATAGGGTTGATGAAAAGAATTATTAACTGAATCTTTAATTCATCAAAATTGATATTTTATTCTAAATTAAATAAACATCATCATAAGATAGAAAATCTAATATGCAACGACAAAATTCACAAAAAATACAAAAAATAAAATAAATTTGTATAAAAGTCAATTTTAAATAAAGTGAAAGAAAAATAATACCCAAGTAATTCTGAGTTTCAAAAATAACTTCAAATTATGTTTTTTATATAGTAGTGCGAGAAATATTTTTAAACAACATCGTTTGATATTAACTAAGTTGTTTAAACATTGTTTATATAATATCAATAAGATTTTATAGGTAGTGTAAAAAAGATTTCATAGGTCATATAAACACGAATTCATAATTTTTTTAATGTTAATTAGAGTAGTGTTAAAAAAGTTGTCAAAGAAGAGTAGTGTTAAAAATGGTTAAATTTAATTGCAGTTTGAGTCCTCTATTTTTACTAATTCATAAAATTGATTCATCTATTTTATTATTTGATTGTTTTAGTCTCTCGTTCTAATTTTTTGACATAAAAATAGAAATGTGAGATATTTTAAATACATATGATGCAATGATTTAGAATGATTAACACTAATAAAATTGCAATAAAACTTTATGAAAACTTAACTTTAAACTTCAAAAAAATCATTTTTATAATTTAATTAATGACATGTGAATAATTGATACATATAGATGATTCTATATCATGAAATTGTATGTTACATCATTTAATATATGTTAAATCGTCATTTTTAGTTCAAAATATAATGGAAAGACCAAAATTATCGACTTTAAAAATAAATGACCAATTTCATAAATTTATAAAAATAGATGGATCAAAATTACAATTAAGTCAAATAATTTATTTAAAAAAGTGAAATATATATTTACTACAAAGACATCAACATTGTCACCTTGTTTTCGGTATGTACAATTTTGTTTCAAAATATTCTTATTCGGCGGATGAAAGACTGTATATAAAAAACACGAACTTCTTCTATATTTAAATATAGTAACACATTAGTATATATTGTAAGGAGATATAACTTTTGGTTTGGTGGCAGGAAATATACTAGTAGATATATTGAGTCGGTTTATTAAGATTTTTTAAAAATGTTTTTTAAAGTTTTTTTGTTAATTTTTTTAAAATAGAATCTTAAAAGTAAAGTTTCAAATAAAAAATTAGTTTAAATAACTTATTTTAAATTATTATTTAAAGTATTTCATCTATTTATTATAAATTTTTTTTTATAATAAAATTTTAAAAAATTATTAAATTAAAAAATTATTTTGAGAAGTTCTTTATAAATTTCATTTTTAAAAATATTTTTTTTAAAAAAAATGTAATTTTTATCATGTTAAAATTTCTAATAATAAATATTTGAGTTATAATATGTCAAAAAAATTTATTTTTAATCGACGTCATAATTAATTCATACAACTGTAAAGTCATTTAACATAATAATATCGATGTTTGATTGTTGAACTATGACTTAAAAATAATAAATATATAATAACCTCGCTATTTTTTATTGTGGTATCCAATTTATGGAACAATAAAAAATAAAATAAATTTAAATAACTTATATATTCGTCTTGAAGTTTTCTATAAGTTAGAATGATCTTTCAAAATAACCTATGTAAATCAAATACAAAGTTCCTGTTACTTTTTAATTTCAATGGACAAAGGTACGTGTATGAAAATAGTTTTCTTTATAAACTATTTAAAAACTACACTACACTGAATTTATAAAAACTAAAAAAATATTTTGTTTCGACTTCAGTTTGCAACACAATTTTTGGAGACAAGTTTATTTTAGCTTATAAGTAGGAGCTTTTATTTCTTTCTTATGACTTTACTTTTCTAGTTTTATTAATTTGTAATTCTTGTTTTGGTTTTTACAATTAGTGAAAAGATTCAATAAACCTATAAACTTAGAGTTCGTAAGGATCTAATTTGATTCTTGATTTTTGAATTTATTTGTTGAAGTTTTAAATATTATTGTCACTAGTATTGTTGTAAATTTTTTTACACATACATTCGATTAAATTATATAATATCATGTCATTTTACTACATAAGTTCCTAAAATATTTTTACAAATATCTGTATTAAGAGATTTAATTTTTTTAAACTAAAAATTTATTAAAAGAAAAGAAAAACAACTAACAAAAACAAATTGTCAAAAAAGTTCAAAAATATAAACTGATTGTTAAGAAAAAAATGTAATAAAGAAAATG
The DNA here is from genome assembly GCA_037974755.1 of Cicer yamashitae. Classification (NCBI taxonomy): domain Eukaryota; kingdom Viridiplantae; phylum Streptophyta; class Magnoliopsida; order Fabales; family Fabaceae; genus Cicer; species Cicer yamashitae. The sequence goes on along the minus strand of JBBPBQ010020321.1, from coordinate 62,147,218 downwards.
CATCTGGACAAAATATAAATGAGTTGTACATATAAATTAAATCTTTTAATAAATTATGAATATTTCAACATACAAATTTTTTCTAAAAAACACACAAAATTGTAAGAAGACATAGTTTTCAAATCCAAAATAGTTATATTGATATTTTTAAGAATAATAAATCATCAATTTTCATAGTCAAAAAAATGAGACATCATTTTAAGCAAAAACAAAATAAAAATGCGACACGTCATGCCTTTTCAATCTTCTTTTTTAATGAAAACACACGAAGAATCTTTTTGATATTTGACTCACCTTTGATTCCAAAAATCATTTGGTTTCACACTTGCATGGTTTTATATTATATTTTTTGAAAATTATTTGGTACTGATCAGAAGAAGTGGGTATTTGTCCACGTGGATATTATTAAGCTAAAATTCAGAAATTTACTGCTGTGTAAATTATTTATTGTGATATTTACGGTGATATTTATTATAAAGAAATGGTACGTCATAAATGTCATAAATGTAATAATATGGTCAAATTAATTCAAAATTTATATTAATTATAAAAAATTTAAAATTATGTGGTTTCTTTTTTGAATTGTTTAAATTTTACATTTGATAATTTTATTTTTTAAGTTAATGTAAAATGATAAAATTACACTGTGGCAAAATCACAAACAACTTTAGAATGATTTATATCTTAATTACTTCAAATTAATTTTTACGATTTATATATTAGTGTTCTACTGTATTTTTGTTTTTGTTATTAGTAATTTAGTATCGACAAATATTTTTATTAGATTTTCAATATTTTTTATAAGGGTGAATGGAAAAATATATATGCGCAGTGTAAGATTGGCAAATTCTTACAAATTCATGAACTACATATTAATTTGATAAACGTTCTACAAGTTTTATGATAATGTGGAGCATAAGATTGGCACATCTTACAACTTCATGAACTAAATTGGGATTTTCCTTGACTCAATGTATATTTTTTTTGTCTGTAAACGGAATGGTAAAAAAATTCAACTGTAAATTTGAACTTGAAATATGACATAAGTCTCTTTAAATTTGAATATGATATATGATATAAAGTCTAATAATATCGATATTTGTCAATTGAACTAAATCTTAAAGATATAAACTTATATGTATCAATTGGAGCACCATGTCTCTAATTTATATAGGATTTTGAAAATAATATATAGATTGTGAGACGGCCATTCCCAAACTTTTTTAATTAACATTTGCAATTTGAACTTGAAGGAAGAATCATTCACATGTTTACTAGATTGTGTAAAATTCATTTGCCCCTACGAACCTCATGGTAGCTTTATTTGTTGGTGTCTCTCCTTAAGATTCGTATATAAACGTCTTTTTTGGACGGTATTAAGGTTGTTAAAATTCACGTAAAAAAGAAATTCTTAACCTCAACATCTTGGCAATGGCCTAATGGGTAGAATTTTTGTAAGCTTCAGTTAAGTTATGAAAAAAAGTAAGCACTTATAACTTAAATCGATGTTCTTATATTTTTTCTTTCCTAGTCAATATTTTCTTCCCTCATGGTTATGGAATACAGTACTTTAACCGATTTAAAATATAAACAAAAATTAACTATAGATTTAAAATATAAACAAAAAGAATTATATAAAATTGTATATTTCTTTCACTCAATTTTGTATATATTTTGAGACGAATTAGTATGTTTTTTGGGATGCTATAAAGGCACTATAGATGTAAGAGATGGGCACTTGAAAATATATTTGTGAACTTGATTATACTGACATTCAATATATCTAAAAAGTAATAAATAAAATAATTAATTTTATGTCATTAAAGTCTTAACTCAATCGACAAATGTGATATTGTTATATTGAAGTCTAGTCCGAGTTTGAATTCGATTTTACAGTTGTATAAGTTAATTATGATAAAATTTATCATCTTTTAATTAATTATGATATAATTTATCATCTTTTCTAAAATAAAAAATATAATAATTAATTTTATATTTTTATTCATGATCAGTTATTAGACTATGCATGGAGTCCAATAATATAAGTTCTGTAATTGATGAGGGCCATTTTTTTATTTTTTATAATATATCATGATTTTCATTTATATTATATGCGCCGAACTTTGAATTTTTTTAATTAAAATAATACCTTCTTTTTTATCATATTCCAATTTTTAAGATTATCGATTCCTCCTTTTTTTCATCAATCTGAATGGTGCAAATGTGTTTTGATTCCATATATTTCGTGCAAGCAATATTCGATCTTTCGTACAAGCAACAGTTGTAGATTTCTCTCGTATTGACTTCCTTGCAAGAAATAATAAAATTTGTTTAAACTTTTTATTAAAAAAAGGATGAGGAAATATATTTATTAGTCAAATAATATTAAATAGAGGGATTATTAGTATAATATATAGAAGATGTGGACATTTTTCTTTGTTTTTGTTAATTCCAATTTTATATTGCATGCCTTCTTAATTAATAATACTTCATTATAGATTGAGATTCTCTGTAATTTACTTGTATTTATTTAATTAGACATCGATGATCATTAGATTAAAATCAAACGATTCAAATTTAAATTATAAAATACAAATTAAAATTAAAATTTCTTAAAACCTGATAGAAGTTCAAACTGTTAATTATTGTGTAAGTCGACTCTGAATCCAATTTCCTGCATCATCCTAAATTCCCCAAACAAACATCCATGGGGAAATGGGACCTCTTTGTAGCTCAAATTGGAAGGATGATGACATGTTTAGGGTAAAATTAAATAGAGTTTGGGAATGTGCATCAATAATAGATAGATACGTGTTTTATATATATGGTTGCCAAATTGTCCACTTTCACTACCTGATAGGCTGATACCCGCCCGTATCAGCATCAAATGCGATAACTCGACGCTGATGGATGGGAGAATAGTGCAAATACACTTTTGCAGGAGGTGGCTTTGGTTGTCAAATCAAAGATGCTGCTCAAAATCAAGAAAATAAAATTGAATTTGTTAGTTTTGTTTTTGTTACAATTAATTTGTTAGTTTAAGATACATATATACTTAGTGTACAAAATAATTATGCTTCATAATAATTATAAATAAATTTATAATGTAAAAAGAAAGTAAATAAGAGATACATTATTTATACTAATATTTAATCAGAATATGTCTTCCGCCAAATCACTATTTTGTTAAGATATTTTAAAATTGGACAATTGATAGTGTAACATGGTAAAATGATGATTTTTCATTAGATGATAGTGGAAAACTGGTTTACCTTATTAATATATGTTTATTAAACTCTTTAGAAATAAAAAATGTAAAGATATTTTTATTTAAAAGTATATTTTTTTTTCTACGCTTTCATGTAAAGATTTTCTCCGTTAATGATCACATCATTTGCAAATGACTTTGCTTCGACCTTTCATTAGATGCAGATGTGGATCATAAAATGTAATTCCTCACATGAGTAATATTGGTCTTTGTAGTGATACATTGACAAAGAATTAAACTAGAAATTAATATGTTGCGGTTCATCAAATATCTATTGGGCAATGCATGTCTGTGGGAATTAAAACTAAGACTATATATAATTAAACTAGTGATATATTAATCAAATATCTATCGCGTGTGTTGAATGACCTTTGGAGTGATAATTGTGAATGAGTTTATCATTATCAAAATCAAAGGTTATTTAAAGTTGTTTAAAATCTAAAAAATAAAAAATAATAATATCTTTTAATAAGTGAAATTTGTAACACTCATTAATATATTTGTTTTTTATTTTTATCTTGTATTTTTAATACAAAACAGTGTTTAAAGACATAGAGAAAAAATCAGAAAAACAATTAACAAGTTTTTTTTATTTCTTTTTCCCGGGTTAGATTTGTACACTCAAAGTTTTTACTATTTTAATCAAATTTTTAAATATAAATTTTTTTTAGGTAAGCAAATATGGAAAAAATAAAAATGCTTTTGTGCAAATATTTTTTTTGGTGAGTTTGATTGTGTATTCGTCTAGCTTTCGGCAGTCCCATTCTATTTTTTATTGCTTTACGTAAGACAAGCATTGCTGCATAAAATAATAGCACATTGGTTGGTTATGAATCAAGTCAAATATACTTAACAATTTGTTTTTATGCATAGGAAGTGTGATAACCACGCGATTGCGTGTGGCACAAGGACCCCACTTATCCTCTCACTAAGAATGCTCTATCGTCGTACAGCAGCTACAAATATAATGGCTTTTGGGCAGTGTTTTGTTTATTTGCTCCTTCCATTCCGGCTACGCAACCTCTACTTGCCCCTAACAACGACTGTTAGCATCAAACCAGTAATTAATATCAATCATTATCAAATATCAATCATTATCAATAAAAGTGTACATGAAAGTAGGTCGATCTGGATCATTCAATCCAATCCAATTAGATTTTCTTGTTCGCGGTCATATTTGAATCTGACCGTCCCAATCCGTTGAAACCCATTTATATATATATTTGGTTTTGGGTGCAACAATTTGAAACGTTGATCCGATCCGGTAATTAGTTATTTTTTTTTTTTTTGAAATTTGTTTGACAATCCAACCGATTTTGACTACTCTTCTTCTTCTTCAGATTTTCAGCAGCCGCGATCCACTTTTTTTTTCTTTCTACATTCGTGACGTTTTATTTAAATGTTATATTTTGTTATAGTTTTGCAAAGTATAAAATAAAAGTTTATGTTTGCGATGAATTTAGTTTAAATTTTTTATATTTGTTAAACACAAATTTTTTGAATCAAATACTATTTATTTGAGTTAAATACTATTTATGAGCAAAAATGATACTTATGCAAAATTATGCTTACGATAAATTTAGTTTAAATTTTTTAAATTTAAATCTATTAAAGACTTTTTTTAGTATTTTATTTGAAAGTAATAAGTACTCTAAAAATAAATAAATAAATGAATTATAGTAGCTTAGATGTGCCGAGCTTCTGTGGAACATAGTACTGACACGGTTACCCCAAAATTCTCAACAATTTTTTAAAATATACTACTCTTTTTATTTTGTTTATAAAAAACTATTCACATCGATTATCCAAAATTTTATATTTATACTTTATGTCTAAAATTTATATTAAAAAAAATTGAAAAAGGAATAATTATTAATTGTGACAAGGTTGTGAAAATCAAATTATATAAGTTTATAGGATAATTGTGGTTTGTGTAATTTGATATATACTAATCGGATTGTGATGAATTTTGATTAAATCTGACATGACATATGTTAATAGATATCCTAATTAATATAGATATTGTGGTGTATGTTTTTGTAACTTTGGGTTCTATAATCGGTGTATTTTATGAGTTGAATTATTTTTATGAGTTGAATTGTGATTGTTGGATTATTATTGTTAAAATGTATGTTTGAGTCTAATATGTGAATGTGACATGCTATATGTGCATATTTTCTTGTTATATGAATTAATGTGACAAAATGATATGCATATTGTAGATTAGTACGGTAGATCCTCGTTAAATTGGTAAAATTTATTTTATCAATTTTTTTTAATTATTAAAATTGCACTTTTTTTATTTGACTTAATTTTTAAGATTAGAGTAGAGCCTCCAAAATCTTTAAGACGACCCTGAACCAAATACATCAATTTTTGTAGACCAAATTATAATCTAGGTGTCTATTATTAAAAAATCAGAGAATTAATTTATAAAAAAAAACTACAAAACACTTAGGATAGTAAAGGAAATAATAACATTGATAGGGAGTGGAACTTTGGTGACAATAGGAGACATCAAGTGACGGAACTTCAGCTGAGGTGTATTTGTAAATATTATGACACTTAAGTTAGTGAAAGTTGGAGGGCGTGAAAGGTATTTTGAGTAAGAGTAATTGTGTATCTTTCATCTAAAGTATGTTGTCTTATATAGGGCGAATCATTTGATGAGTTGTCTCCTAAGACGGTTAGATGGTGACAAGATTCTCAAACAACCGCGTGATACTAATCAAATGATGTAAGTTTGATCATAGAATTAAGGATGTCCGACTGTGACGCGAGTCCATGGAGTTGTCTGCAGATCTACAAGGCCATAGATTAAGATCCATTTAGTGTTCGAGTCCAATTAATTTTTTACCGAAATCTATTTGAAAACAAATAAATAAAATAATGGTGTAATTCACTTGATAGACGAGTTCGGAGCTTGACAAGTTTTGTAGAAAGGACTAATATTAATTAAAATATATATTAAACCGTTGCATATAATTGTTGTGAATTATTTTGATGGTGAAATGATTATTTTAATTTTAATTGTAACCTCTAATTTACTACTGTGCCATCTCCAAGTTAACATAATTGTGCGAAATACTTGTTGGGTCGGCTCTCCCAACAATACTATATTTTCTTTTTACATCTATATATATATATATAATCTGTAAAAAAAACTAATATTAAAAAAATTTAAGGTGATTATGGCCACCCGAACCTCAAGAAAATTTGTCACTATTGGTATATTACGTAGCATGTATTTATATTTTTTATTCTAAGAATTCCTAAACTAATGTTAAATTTCTAAACACAGAAAACTCTCCTACCCAATTCTAAAAATATTTCTCAACGCCTTCCAATTTTCCTCCCCTCCCTCTTATAATTAGAATTCTCTAAGGCTTAATTAAATCGATGAAATAGGTGAAATGAAGTGATATGCAATAGAATGTTATATTTTTAAAAAAGATGGAATGAAATGAAATATAATGATATTTATATCATCCTATTTAGAGATCAGAATAGCTCATATTACAGAGTCTACGACTAATTTCATATCAGACTAGATTTATTTTTAAATGATAAGATTTTTAAAAAAATCTATTTAATTAAAAAGATCAAACTACGGGCCACATAAAAAGTCTTTTAAGTATATCAGACCAACTTCTTTAAATAAATATTAAGAATATTTTTTATTATTACTATAATTATTGTATTAAATTTTGATATTTTTGTTAGATATTAAACTTTTAATAATTTAAGCATATTAATCTTTATTAGTTTTTCACATATTTAATGTACTATTATAAAATAAAATTGAAATATCATGTCATATAAAGTCAGATACTTTAAAATGTCATATTAAATATCAAAATATAACTTAATTTCATTGTCATATTAACTCCTTAATTTATTTAAAGATATGTCTTATTACTTATTTAAAAATACTAAAATGAAATAAATTTTTAAACCTAAAAAGTAGTTAGACTCAGTTTAACCTGACTTATTTCAACCCCTAATCCTATTCTATTACGTACCTCAATTTTTCTTGCCTCCCAATTTAAGGGGAATGAGATGGGATGACTTATTAATTCAATTTTAAAATTATCAAATGACTAAATTATTCCTGTGATAATTTCTATTGGTGATGCAATAAAACAATATCCGGTACTCTTTATCAAGTTTTCCCTCGTCAACCTTTTCTTCATCGCATCGAATGTTGTAAATTACATCAGTACTTTGCTCCAAAATTTAAACATATATTTTAAGAGACTTATCCGGAACTCTGGTTTTTGTTATTGATATATTAGCAACTTGCCTTTTAATTTTCGATAAGTTCTTTCGTTATATTTAATATTAATAGTTAATTGTCGCGATATATACTACTGCAGAATAAGTAAAAGTCATCCAATAGAGTAAGGGAAAAATACTAGTAGTTTATTATATTTGGTGGTGTATCAACGATAAGCTCCAATTCAACAATATATCAGTTATTATAATTTGTTAATAAGGGTAAAAAAGATATATCGAATTTATAACTTATTAAATTCAAAATAATGAAATAGAAATTTTGTTCCCTTCTATATTACAGTCCCCAAACAATAAAATGATATATTTATTCAGTTCCGTTTAACTATACTCCATTCTATTCCGTTCCGCGTCCATTTTAAATTATTCAACCATAGCCTAGAATTTTAGAAATAATAGTAAGCAACCAATTTAGTAACCTATTGGGCAAAGGCCCAAAGTCAGTGTCCTATAAGACTCTAATAGGGATTCCAGCAAGAGTGATCATTAGGTGTCCTTCGAAGAAACGAATGGTGGAAAACAAATAATTAACTCTCTTTTATAATTTACTTAGACCCCCTTTCGAAATTCTATAAAATTATGTGGTGCTCACTGAAATTCACTAAAGCAACGACCAACATTACGTTAGTTTGAAATGGAACTGAACTAAGATATCTTGAGTAAGATCTCTATCAGTTAACCTATATTGGAATGCAAGTAATCTAGTTGCAGAAAAGGTTTTCCATTAAGAGAAAAAAAAGAAGACATCATGTGCAACATGGAGAAGATAAATTATATAAAGTGAAATGTGCACTATTGCTGGTAGAAGATTAAAATATATATAACCATTTATGACCTGTATACTAAACTGGAGCAGAGACACATATACATCCAATTAAAATGTGAAAAAATAACAGTGATGTAATCTTCACATGTTTTCTTACCTATTATAGATAGATTCATAATCTATACTGTAAAATAATGGAACCTCTAGAGGTGTCATAAACAGGGATTTTGTGGAAAAGAAAAGAACTTCAAGCTGTTTCAAAGAATGTTCTTGTTAGCGACTTATGTTTCTTGAATTTCACTTCAATCTGTTTGAACAAATTGCAACATGAAATGCACTCCATTAGCCACATCATATAGCATAATCCCTATTCTACCTCCAACCCAACTTCCCAATTGACTTCCAACAAGATAACCAAATCTTCCAAGCCTTTGCTCCCCCATGAAGCCACCACTATAAGTTCCAAACAAAGTACCAGTTCCCCTAAGGAACCCCTCTGTAAAGGTACCACCATAGTAAACAGCTTCAAAGAAGTCCCATCCGGAAGAGATGACGGGACCTATGATGCGCTTGGCCTTACGAGAAGCCAATTTCGCCGCTTTTGCACCTTCTTTCTGAGCATACTTTTCTGATTGAGTTGATGACATACCCTGTGAAGCAGCATCAACAAGAGCAGACTGGATTGCAATATGCCTTGCTTGTTCAACATGAGCAGATCTAATATTGTTAACATAGAGCTTCATACTTTCCTTGACACCACATGCTAAAGTTCCAGTGCCCGCATCAAAGCAATTTAAGAATGTAAACTTCCCACTCTTGGATGACGCATTCTCGCCGACAAGCTCCCTGCATTTTTCAGCTGAATGGAGAAACAGTGTGTGAGCATAAGCAGAAATTATAATTTTGAAGGGCTTCCATAGTCAAAGATGAAAACCTAAAGCTAGGGAAACCACTGTAGTTAACATTTGATGGAAGGAACAGAAGTTGTGTAACTAATTATCATATCATCATAAAACATTAACACACACAACAAACTCAAAGCAATCCGTAGAATCCATGCGAGCAATCAAATATTTTGGTTTTAAAATTAGTAAGGCGTTGTCACAAGAAATGATAACATGAAATATTTTCACAAAGTAAATGGTTCCTTGGGAGACTAAAACAATTGTTTACCCGAATCCATCCTAGAAAAGAAAGAAAGATTCATCTTTCATGTCCTAAATCAGTGCCAACTCTTGGTGTTATACAATGGATTTTAAGTTGAATTTTGAAAACAAAAAATTGAGATTGGTATAAATAAAATGAACCTGATTAGGAAAACTCACCCAAATTACTGTCATTAGTTGACACAAGAAAACCAATATAAAGATGAGATAATAATAATTGAGCATGACGTGAATGATCCAAATTTGTTAATGAATTAAATAAGCAGGAGTTAAATTAGGTACCTGTGATACTAAGAACAATGATGGTAGCGACAAATACAAGAAACTGAACTCTCTTCTTCTGGAAATCCATGGCATGGCAAAAACAGTTAAACGGAGCATAACACAATTAATATTAACAATTATAAGTTTTAATTAAAGAATCATTGAATGCTTTCTGCATGAGGGAAGAATCGTAACTACAAATCGTTGGTGTGAGGTTCAGGCGATCCCCATACCAGAAAGGGAGAGAGAAAAATGGGCCGAGCAATCACAATGCTTTCATAATGGCCCATCGTAAATGGGTATGGGCTGCAATTTATAAGTTACAACAGGCAGTGCGTTTACACTGGGGGTTTGGAAATAATAATTTGGTCGGAAATTTTTCTCCAAAATGGAATTATGTACCCTCCCTCAGCTACAATGCAATATGTGATTTGATTATGCAACCTGCCTTTCCCAAAGAATAATTTCATAAGGGCTGTTTGGGAGGAGTTTTTGGAGGGGAGAGAATGCCTTGTTTTTCTTTTTAAAATTAAGCAACTTATAAAATACTTCTAAGAGTAATTGAATTGTTATAAGACATAAACCATATTACTTTTTAATTTTTTTAAAATAAAAAATATATATTAAAATATAAGAATAAGTTAAAATATAAACCATAAGGGGGTTAGGCTTAATCAGATTTATATTGTCTTTTTCTCTAAGAATATGTGTCAGCTTCGCTCATAAAAGCAAATTACATAAAATTATCCGTTCCCATTATTCCTTGAGCAAGGTTCGCAAAGCCGTCCACAAGTACAGCTTGTATCATTTATCAGGACAAACAAAAATCAAAATGCCAAATGCAATCTAGAGTTTATATTATACAAATGAATCTTAAAGCCCAAGAATAATGAGGGGCAACAGCATAGGTATTGGTAAGTTATTTGGACAGCGCAATCCAATTATAACAATGCTTTTGAGCTTCCTGCTTCCACAATCAATTGTAGATAATCATTATTTATGACTGCGAAAATACCGATGGGAAGCCACGTAACATGTATACTTGTACTCTGGTAGACCTTGATGAAGAAAGACATCAACTGAAGGATAGTGGACGCCACCAGCGCATAGTCGTTCGAAATGCCAAACACATCCATTTCAGCACAAAAACATGCCATGTGCCAGTGCCAACATAATCTGGTAGTTTGATTGATTTAAGCATCATCTTCATTTTTATCCAAAGAAGCTGATAGATAGCTCATGATGAAACCGTCTAGATCTCCGTCGAGGACAGAGTCAGGATCTGAAACCTCGTAGTTAGTTCTGAGATCTTTCACCATACGGTAAGGCTGTATCATCATAGATAAAATAGTTAATGTAACGCTCACATCATCAAAATCTACCAAGAAAAGAGGAGAAATGTACAATCTCAAACCTACATGGAGCACATAACTACGAATCTGACTACCCCAGGTTATGTCAGTTAGAGATTGTGTATGTTGTGAATTCAACTGCGCCTGGCGTGTCATCTCTAGCTGGTCTAATCTTGACTGAAGAACAGCCATTGCCGAAGCCTTATTCGAATGTTGTGACCTGTTTCAAAATTAACCAAACTCAAAGTTTAAGAAAATGCATGAATATGTACACATATTTCATACCTTTCATTCTGACAAGTTGCAGTAACTCCTGTAGGGATATGAATTATTCTTACGGCACTCTCAGTAGTATTAGCATGCTGTCCACCAGGACCACCAGAACGAAATCGTTCAATTCGAAGATCAGATTCATTAATTTGTACACGGGAAGATTCACCGCCAAGGATTGGAATGACTGCTACAGCGGCAAATGAAGTATGCCGGCGTTTATTACTGTCAAACGGTGATATGCGCACCAGCCTGTGCACCCCTATTTCTGCTTTAGCATATCCAAATGCAAATTCACCATCTACTTTGATTGTAGCTCGCTGAAAAAATAAATTGTTTTTTGTTCAGAAACAATGGGAAGCATCACATAGGCCTAGAGTATGTTAAACTAGAGGTCTCACCCAAATGGAAACAAAATCTACGCAGTAAATTGCTCGATGCTCAAATGCAAATTTAACAACTTTGTATGTAGTAAACCAAGCATATGAGCTATTTGGAAAAATGTAAAATAGACTTAAGTGACACATGGAGGATGGTAAGAAGAAGAACCTTGATTCCTGCAATCTCACCAGCCATTTCTTCCATTACAGTAACTTTATATCCACGTCGCTGGGCCCATGATTTATACATCTGCATGATCATTGCAGCCCAGTCCATGCTCTCAGTTCCCCCGGCCCCAGCCTGAACCTATAATAATAAATAATAAAGCAAGCAGTGTCAAATGTCAATAGGTGCACACGTACATAACCACAGATCATATGTTCACTGTCCTATCAATGCTGGACGAGGCAAAAAAAAAGTTGCAAGATATTCTTGTAAGAAGCATGCAAAAAATTCTAAGACCTAGATTGGGGTTATGGATATAGTAGCAACTTTTAAATATCTATTATGACTACAACCTCAATGTAGCAAGAACAAGAATCTTGCTCCTCAGCCAGCAATGCTTCTAGCTCTTTCTCTTTTGCATTTCTTCTCATGTTAAGCAATGCTTTGGTTGATTCCTGAAAAGGAAGACATTTTCTGGATGAATATGAGTCGGCATATATCAGTAAGAAAGGACCTATGTAACACAACAAACATTGAAAGAGAGTAAAGTACAATAAGACACACTTTCCATATTTAGGTCAGCACTCTGCATGACACAATGACGTATCTTTCCTCAATAAATTAGATTTATCTCAGAGTGTGCTGAGATAAATAATCCATTATCTTTTTAAACTTTCTTACAATGACAATAAAATTTATTACCATGTCCTCACTCCTCACTAGCTAGCTCTATTGTTCAGTAGTATTACTCTCAACTTCTTCATACTACTTCATAATTTTATGCTGAATTACAAGGTGATGAGTTAGATTATTAAAGGTCTGTTTAGATTGACTTATTTGAGCTTATCTACTGGCATAAACACTTATGAGACTGTTTAGGATAGCTTATGAAAACAACTTATACACGTTCATAAGTTCTTTTTAGTTTATTTCCACATGCTCTTCTTGATAGTTTATGAAAACAACTTATAACTTATATCAGAACAATTTGACTTTATTTTATCTTTTGTTATAAAAATAGCTTATACCTAAGCATGATAAGTGTAAGTGTTTATGCTATAGGCGCTTAATTAAGTTGTTTACCTAAACAGGGCCTAACTACAACACTCTTTTCTACTTAATTAAAACCCTATTGTGAAAAAACTAAACAGATGAATACATGCCTAGGTGATGAAGGGAGTCCCCACCAATTCCAACTCTGCATCATTCTCTTCACGAGCAAGCTTTATCATTTCGATATGCTCAACTAACTCTCTCTCCAATGCATTCACCTCTTTCACTTTTCCAAGTAGCGAACCGTGCTCCCGGTTTATTTTACCTGCATTTACAGGATCATCCCAAAGATCTGCCTTATTCACCTGAACTGATAACATATCCAACCTAACCTTCAATTTCTTCCACTGCCACATCATAAACACATCAAATCAAATTTCGAAACTAATACAAACATAAACTGTAATTAACAAGTTAATTAACCGTAATCATGCTTAGTTAATTGAAGGTTTAAATTACCTGTAACCGTCGTTTGATTAAATGAATAGATTGAGCTACTGCAGTGGCGTGACTCTTCCAATCGCTATCGTTTTCATCGAGAATGGGCCAATTGTTGGATAGAATTGCTTGGACCGTGAGCCCATCAGAGGTTGAGTGTTCAGTGGATTCGGGCTGAGAGGCCCAAAAGCGAGCCTGCGTGGGAGAGAGTTCATTAGAGTAACCGCTTCTTGAAAGGCGCGTGGAAGAGAACCAAGGAGTGGTGTTGTGGGGAAAGGAATGTGATAAGTGGCGACAGTGAAACAAAGTTGGTGAAGTAGTTATGTGATGCGATTCGTACGAGTTTTTGATAAGTTTGCATAGAAACGTGGTAATCGTAGGTGATCTTCGTGGGAAATTGAGCATACTGTGTGTCTAGTGAAGACTAGGAAGAAAATGATTCTGTTCTATGAAGACAAGAGAGAACTTCAAGTTTGGTTCTCAGGTTTTTTATTTTTTATTATTTGAATTGAAATTGAATGTGATGCTTATAGGGTGTAGCGAACAAGCTCCAAGGAGTCCAAATACTCTGCCTAATGGGCCTGGCCCGTTTTTATATTTAATCCATATTTTGATAAACTTATTTTTTCACCTCACATGTGTACACTTTTTAGAAATGATATATAGAAGAGATAAAAGTACCTCTTTACATTTTTTATAGCTATAACTCGTGAGATACTCCTACATAAATTTACGTGATCTTCGCTTTTGCCTTTAGTTACGCATTATTATCTATTCTATACCTATATAGAACATAAATTCCAAATTTTAGTATGTTTATTTTTTCTATTGCAACTTTCATTTAAACTATTTTACTTATAATCACGATTCTTTGATTTATTAAATAATTGATTTTTTAAAATATTTACATCTATACTATATATATAAAGAAAATATAAAGTTTTGATGTGATTTTTCTTCAAGTTATGCCCTTTATTTAAACTATTTATTTTACAATTTTATAATTCTTTATTCAATTAAATAAATTTGATAAAAAAAATCAATTAAATAACTATTTTAAAAGAAAAATTATATTTATACTTATATATAAAAGAATAAGATAATTACAGTTTTAGTCCTTCTATTTTTATTAATTTACAAAATCGATATTTATTTTTTAAAATTTGACAGTTTTAGTCTTTTATTTTGAATGTTTAACTAAAAAATAACGATGTAACATAGTTTAAATAATATGACATATGAAAGATAATATAAAATGGTTAACACTTAGAAAATTACAATAAAACTCTTTAAAAATTTAAATTTTAATTTCATATTTATTTTATTTTTGTAATTTAATTAATGACAAAACATCGTATTATTTAAAATATATCAAAATATCATTTTTAAAAAATACGAAAATCGGACAAAACTAGCGTGGATATCAATTATAATAATAATAGTAATAATAATAATTATTATTTAATTTGTAATTAAGGAAAACGAGGACATGTAGAGACTAGTTATTTATTATGCGAATGCTGATATAACCAACCAACCTCTTTCCTCTCTCCTCTTATATTTGGAGTTAGGTTAGGTCATTCAACTCTGAACGTGAATTTCATCCTTTCACATCGATATTAATCGCTTTCTTTCGAATTCATTTCGTAAAAACACGATGTTTTTGTTGGATTGGTTTTATGGGGTTCTAGCATCTCTTGGTCTGTGGCAGAAAGAGGCTAAGATCTTATTCTTAGGTCTCGATAACGCCGGCAAAACCACCTTGCTTCATATGCTCAAAGACGAGGTTTCTTTCTCTTCAATTTCATCATTTCATTTTCCCAATTACTATCACCGATATTAATTTTATACTTCAATTTCAATAGTCACGGATCTATGTTTTTATTTACTGATTAATTTTTTTTAGTCAAAGGAGTTTTATATTTTTCACATTTATTGCTAGCTGAGTTTTCTGAGACCATATTATTACTGAGAAAATTACCAATTCTGTTACTTTGATACTCAAATAACTCAAATCAACATAATTTATTTACTCTTAGATTAAAATGATTTTACCAATTTTCTAAAATATTGCTTGATTTATCTGTTTCCCCACCTTGGTTGACATAAACATGCTATTCAATTCAATTACTAAAGCTCGCTTACATTAACTTGCTCTATATGCATCATTGGCTATGTTCTTCTATATATAACTTGTTTTGGTCTGTTGCTTTTTTACCTTGATATTTAGCATCTGTTTGAATTTTATTGGGATTTTTGTAATAAGCAAGACATTTTGATAGTTTGCAACTGTATGTTTCTCAGTATATAGATTATTGGAATTATCGTGGCTATAATCTTTTTATCTCTGTCTCGTGGTTTGATGTTTCTTTTTATTATGAGAATTGGTTTTGCAGAGATTAGTCCAGCATCAGCCAACACAGTATCCAACATCAGAGGAGTTGAGTATTGGGAAGATCAAGTTTAAAGCTTTTGATCTTGGGGGTCATCAGATTGCTCGTAGAGTCTGGAAAGATTACTATGCTCAGGTCTCTCTTTTTATATGCATTTTTATGGCCCAAGTGAGAGAATATCTCAATCATGAAAAATTGGATGCCACTAGGCCTTCTCTAGATATATCATGTCTTACAATTCCTATGTAACTTTATTTTGTTTGTGTGGCTAGACTTGCTAATCTTTGTTGATCATTTAGTGATTTCAGATATGGAGCTGCATAAGATATCTGGCTTAGAATCTATGAACTAGTTCTAACTGTGTCACTAGGATTAAGTTTTATTCTTACGCTCAGTAGTCAGTACTATATTGGCAGCATAGTCATTAATTTTTTTAATAAGTAGAAACTATCTTGTTGCAGAATGTTCTAAAATTCTAATATCTAACTAATTACATGTAAAACTAAAGATTTATGCCCTCCTATTTTAGTCATTGTTTATCTGATTCATAGGAGGCAGAAATCATGATGAATTGGTACTAGCTTACTGATAGCCGCCTTTTCACCATTGTTGTCAAATAGCGGTGTTATGGCATAGCGAATTTTTGTGAATTTGCTAGAAAATCCTAGTTTCACTATTAGGGCAATCATGAGTGCTATTCTAGTTTGTACTACTTGATGTAGTGGCAATAGTGGAAAAAAGAGAATTGTAGTGTTTTTAATAATAATAAAACTCAAGGATCTGTATGACTGCCAAACCTTACTGATTTTTGTAACAAAAATTTGAAGAGTCGGTGAGTATTACTCCCATATTCACTGTAATACGTAAATTTTTCAATATGTAAGCTATGTTTTTCCTATATTACCATTTTTATTTGAATGCAGTGTGCCTTTTTTATATATAATTGACTTATTTCAACCGCAATGTGGCTTCCGCTATTTGCCCATAATGCTGTCTGCTATTTCACATAGCAGATTTGTGCCATTCCGCTATTTTTAGCAATCCGTTGTAGATAACACCGCGTTTCACTTTAGAGGATACGCAGATAGTACCTTATAAGACGTTTCTGCTTCTGCTTCAGTTTACGACTTAGTAACTTATATTTCATGCTTGTGCCCATTGCTCATATCTTTTATTTTATTATGATCACGAATTAATTGCAATGCAGGTAGATGCAGTTGTCTACTTGGTTGATGCTTATGACAAGGAAAGATTTGCCGAGTCAAAAAAGGAGCTGGATGCTCTCCTCTCCGATGAATCATTGGCAAATGTCCCTTTCCTTGTCCTTGGAAACAAAATAGATATTCCATATGCTGCCTCAGAAGAAGAGTTGCGTTACCATTTGGGTCTGAGCAACTTCACCACTGGCAAGGGTAAGGTAAACTTGTCAGACTCAAATGTCCGTCCCATGGAGGTATTCATGTGCAGTATTGTGAAGAAAATGGGTTATGGTGATGGTTTCAAATGGGTTTCTCAATACATCAAATAGTCCTTTTGTAAGAGATGACTTGGTATCTCGTTTCTATAAGTTTGTTTGTTTCTGTAGTTATGAATTGGTGTTGTTGGCATGAAATTGCAGAATATTTCAATTTTTATTTATATAAAATGACTGGGAACCTACTCTCCATGTGCTGAGCAAATTTCATTTGATTTTTGGTTGAGGAATTTTCATATCTAAAATATTGAGGCTCAAATCTCACGCAAGCTGAACTTTTTTCTATATGGTTAGCTGTGTAAAGCACTACATTTGGTTGCTTACTATTGATTTGTGAGTTGAGACAAATTACCGAATCAATGAAGTACTGATGCATAAACATATATGGCAAAAAACAGCAACCTTTGAAAATTCTACTGGTCATTGAGCAAAGGTTATTCACGATTAATTGATTTTGAAGTATGTTCTTTTAACTGCAAATATAAGTAGTTAGTGTGTTATTTTAACGGAATAAGTTATACTCAAAACCTCTATCACTTCAACTCTTATATTCTTTTTTTTTTTCTTTCTAACGCATCTACGTTGTGACCTTTATTTTAATAGGATTGTATTGCAGCTGAATAACTAATTATTAAATGAGAAAAAGAGATATGGGTGGATTGTGTAAACAAGTTTTACACTAACTACAAATATGCATCTTTATTAAACTCTTGTAAAATATATTTAATATTTTAAATATTATACTGATTTATATTTTAAAATTAGATTTTTTTGTAATTTAAACTCTTTTAAGTAAATAACTTTTAATATGTAAATATTAAACTGAATATTTGCTAATTCAATATATATTTTGAATTGTAAATTAGGATAAGAAAATGTTCTTATCAGTAAAACTGATTTAAATGTTGTATAAGATTTTCATAAATATGAATGGGATATAAAAGATATAATCATACCTCGTACTTGTTTATTGACGACCCCAGCCAAAACAATGTTGTGTAGCAACTGTCAATATTTACTCAAAACTTATCAATGTCATACCCCATAAAATTAAGTAAACAAAATTCTTGTCAAAAAGAAAAGTAAAGTAAATGAAGATCCTACTCAGTCTACCATCACCTAAAAGGCTAAAACTACTAACCACTGCGGGATCGAAAAAACGTATTATTGTGGGGTTCTACTTTGTGTTATATTTCGTTGACACAATGATAATACAAATGGGGATGTAGCTCAGATGGTAGAGCGCTCGCTTAGCATGCGAGAGGTACGGGGATCGATACCCCGCATCTCCAAATTTCATTAATTTTACTTATTTTTCTTTGCTGTATGTTAAACTTTAGTGTTCAATTTCTCTTTTTCCTTCATCGCTTCGTCAATGGCCCTACTTTATCAGAACTCTTTTTACCACTTTGCTCACTTCATCTTAAATAAAATATTAAGTTCTACTCCATATTAAATAAAATATGAAGTTCTACTCCATTTCTCACTTTGCGGACAAACAAATGACAATAAATACCAACACAACCATATTAAATAAAATATTAAGTTCTACTCCATTGCTCCCCCTCATGCACAGAACTGTGTTTCCAGTCACTCACAATCACTGATACAGACACAACATTTTTACTTTTTCTAAAGAAAAAGTTACTACTTGCTAATATCTTTCTAATTTCCATTGCAATGTTTTGCTTCTATATGGTTTGGCTATCAACATTCTACTTTCATTATTGTACATCAATCTTGCTTCCTTTCTAATATAATTTGTTACTCTTTCTTTTGGTTATATGAAAAATTTAAAATCTTTGACAGATAATTTGTACAAGTACTGAGAAACTGATAATAAACGTATATAACCAGATATTGTCTTCATGTAATTCATATGAGAAAAAAACTTAACAGAATTCATATTTCAAATGAATACTTGTCCACATGTTATTGAATTTCATGATGATTCAACCAAAATCGTATTATCAATTGGTACTCAAGAAATAGGAATAGACAGATAATCAAGCACTTTCAAAGCGACAATCTTCGGTTTCTTTAAGGTAACTCTGTACCATTGTCAACTATGAGCCTCTAATAATTTCTTCAACTTGAATAATGTAGAAGAAGGTTAGGAGTTCGCAACCTGATATATTCATCCTCATAAATCATTAAGCCCACTATCAAATTGCATCGAATGTTTGTAATGAATTTCTATAGCTGGAAAGTTGTCTCCCCCCACATAGACAGCGGTAGAGAATACATGTTTTAAGCTTATATGATACATCATGTTAGCAATCAGAAGAAATGTACAACAACCAAACCAATCTTGTTAATAAATATAACACAATGAACCAACTTGCAAACTACTATTTGAGCCCAACTATTTTTCTTTTAATCGTATCTTCATCCTTAAGCCATCCAGAATCAAGCTGCAACAGATTCAGCTTAACATTGCAGAAAGTCGCTCAAAATTTCATACACAGCTCATCGTGCATGTAGAATGTCACTTTTTGTTGGATGACCGGAAACCACCAAACCCCATCAAGGCAGCAACATCAGGATCAGTTTCAGGTTCTTCCACAGCCTCCTTCTTCTGAATCCAAAATTGAACAATAGTTAATTGTTGCTTTGTGAAAAAGGGAGTGATGACATGTTAAAATATCATTATAAATCATTTTTATAAAGATAGACGGAATCATTAACAGCTAAGTAATGACACTTTACTGGAATAAAATCTGAAAGTACAAAGCTAGACAGAAATGGGAGGAGAGGAAAATGATTTTTCCAAGACTTAGGGCCTGTACTAATTCAAAATAAAAAACTGCATACAGTTCATACCTTTTCTTTTTTCTTTTCTCGACGCAGTCGCTTTCTTTCTTCCTCTTCTTGTTGCTGTTTTAAAATCCTTTCATCAAAATCTGCACAAAGAGTAAAATTTAATTTCCACATGTTAAAGTGTGGACTGTTGGCGACCAACAAAATTTGAAAACTCAACATGAATACTTCAAAATCACTCCTAGAAGTAATCAAACTATTATATACTAATTTAAATATTACTAAATTGTTATATGACTCTTCCAAATTTTTAGCTAAAAATCCACCACTGCCCATAATTTAAAGATTGGTTGAACTTCTACAATGTCAGGCCAAAATAGAAAGGAAACAAATTACAGACTTTAAAATGACCATGTTCTCTTTGACAAATAGGCAACTCCCTTACCTTGCTCTGTAAAGCTTCCAAGGTCTTTACGTTTCTTAAGATTTTCAAACCGTTCCTGAACCTGTGTTTATCATAAAGATTTATAACTGTAATGCAGAGCCACATACAAAACAACAGAAGCCAAATGACACACAATGGAACACATCCATGCATGTACGGAAAAATGTATATTATTTCATGCAATGTCAAAGGTATGGCCATTAGAATTCAGAGTCTAGAAAGCTATCTTAAGCTGTATGATGCAAACCCAAGGCCCAAATAAAGAAAAAAATCTATGAGATGATGCGCACGGGAGGCGCGTTGCATGATTGATATTAAATAGATCAGGTGAGAAGAGAGGAGGGATAGGCTGGAATGAGTTGGGACTTTCCGGGGACACTCTCTAATTGTCTAGGCATGGTTTTACTTGTTTATTTGCAATTCCTTTTTTCTATTTTTCAAAACCCAGGACCTGATATCACTTTGATACAGGCCTGAATCTGTCAACAATAATACAGTATTTGTCCATAATTCGTTTCATTTTCTGGTACCTATCACTGTACCTGTTTGAGAGAAGAGCGCTCAGCTCGCATAGACATGCCCAACGCTCTTTGATCTGTGAGATAATGCAAGAATAACCATGAGTGAAGTGAAGGCAATTAAAGTAAGACATACACCAAAAAATAAAAGGAAACATGCCAAAAAGACTACATACGTTTCTTTCCATTAATATGATCCAAGTAGTTTGCAGAGTCCTTCACCACACACTCACAAACTGAGCAGTAATATCCAGCCTGCAGTATATATTATTAAATCCAATCCAAAGGTACTACATAATTTGCATAACAAAAAGATTATCCATATAGAATCCTTGGCAAAGGTTGTTGAAATTAAGATCATACTCAAAATGGGTAAAGGAGATTAGACATATAAATCATGTGAAAAAATCAAATCCCGATCTTCCCTTAAATATAAAATGGTGATGATGACCATAAACCACCTCCAACATTTAATAAAATTACAATAAAAACTCATTTTTAAAGTGAGAAAGTCACTATCTGAATTAATATTATAACGTATGGAAGACAAGTTTTCTACAACACAAAATCAAAATTCCAAAAACAGTCAAAGATTTGTGGATACCCTGCCCTCGCAATGGCGAAAAATCAATCCTTTGGTTTTTTTTGGCAATTGCCACATATAGTTTGGGGGAAAGAGAGAGAATTTTCTTCATACTTCAACAGAGTCACAAGACACATGATGAAACACACACCCACAAGTTCATAGGAATTCAGAAAACTATGGCTTTCAAATGAAAGTGCTTCTACTTTTAAGTATCAGAGTTTGATAGTCAGTCTAAACACTTAATAACCATTCAGCCTTAAGTCCTATCACCTTCGCAACAAAAGAAACAAAGGTTACCGAAAGGAGGTTAAAATTCAACAGATATCATTACGAGAGAAGCATAAAGTTTTCCAATTTCAAAGTACTCACATACAATATAAAAAAACAGGTACCTGCTGGCTTAGTGGTGCAACCGGCGTTACAACCTGCAAAATATTACACGATATCACTTATCAGCATAGCTGAACGGCATGACAAAATTTCGGTACTAGTTGATGGCTCCCCAACCCAGGGCTTCCACACTCAAAATCTAAGAACAAATAGACATTGATCTTAGTATCCACATAAGCATACCTGAGTCTTTCCCAACCGGGATTCGAGGTCTACTTCATAATCTCTATGTTTCAAGGGCTTCCTCTGCACTGGAGGACCTTTAGCTGTACCAATAACAAGATGTTAGTTTTTAATCAACGCAATGATACTTTCAAATTTTAAAACAACTATAACCCCATCAAAAAATCGGCACAATTAAAAAAATAACAAAAATAAAATCAATTATATTCAAGCATAAAACTAATTTGAAGTATATTAAAGTAATATGAATTAGTTTACCTTTAGGTTTTGCTCGACCCTCTTCCTCCTGTTCAAAATTGAATACAGAAAAACACAATTAACCAAATAAAAATTATTCAAAAAAAATATAATAATAATAAATCAGCAATGAAGGAACAACAATAGCTTACCTGTCTCTCACGCTCCCGAGCTCGTTCGAGATACTCTTCACGATCGAATTTTCTTCTGAATGTGTTGTCAACCCCAGCGACCTAATTCAAGCGAATCAAATTAATAATTTGATGGAACAATTTTATTTTATTTTTTAACAAAAAAAAAAACTGAAGTGTAAACCATCGACAAGATTGTGGAGATGAAATTATGAGCTTACATTGTTGCTGGTGTTAGACATTTTTGTTCGACAAAAAAAAAAAGTGATTCTAGAGGGAGTTCGAATTAGAACAATGACTGAAGCTGATTCTTGATTGAAAGAAAATGATGAATTTGAATCGCGATTTTGTGAGTGAAGCCCTAGGTTTAATTCTGTTCTCTCAGTTAACTATTTAAATATATATAAAATAAACGATAAAATGTTACAACAAAACGGGTGTTTGGTCTAGTGGTATGATTCTCGCTTCGGGTGCGAGAGGTCGTGAGTTCGATTCTCGCAACACCCCTTATTATTTTTTCCGAAACATCAAATTAAATTATTAACTAATAAATAGAAATTAAATTTTTTATTTGTTTACAAAATTATTTTTGATTTGTTATAACATTGCCGAGGAAACGAAGCTAAGCTAATCTAACAATGTGGAGTTCAATGATGATGACATTGTGTGTTGGAAGCATTGTTATTATATTTCTGATCTCAACCGCTTCAGCTAACGACGTCGTTGTGCTCACAGAAGACAACTTCGAAAAAGAGGTTGGCAAGGATCGTGGCGCTCTCGTTGAGTTTTATGCTCCTTGGTAAAACACAAATCTTAATATTCGTTATAATTTTGATCCTAACATAAAAATAACTATCAATACTCACGTTAACATTCGCTCTTTATTAGATAAAATTCCCGTGCTTTATGTGAAACTTATTCTCCCAAGTTATGAGCCTGTGAATATTACTCAATAATTAGATGAAATTTGCTTAAAAAAATAATAATTGCACAAAATTCAGGTGGGTCCCTCCTTGGACCAATATGATTTCTACTCAATAAGTGTGCCAAGTCATTAGAAATTGTGTTTTCCATGTTAGGTGTGGACACTGTAAAAAGCTATCCCCAGAATATGAAAAATTGGCTACAAGTTTTAAAAAAACCAATACCATTTTGATTGGGAAGGTTAGTTACTTAATGTATTTTCATCTTTTAATGAGGTTGAACCTTTACTGTTCATAATTATTCATGTTGGATACATTTATCAAGTTTATATTCTTACCATCCTTGACCATTATTTTATTAATGTCTATAGGTTGATTGTGATGAACATAAAAGTGTTTGCACTAAGTATGGAGTTTCTGGTTACCCTACAGTTCAGTGGTTTCCCAAGGCATCACTAAAACCAAAGAAGTTAGCACATTGTTTCATTTTCTTCCCTTTCAAACATTTTTTTAACAGTAGAATATGTCAGATATTTCCATGTTCTTAACTTGTTGGCATTTTTTATTTCAACCACAATACATCTAAACTAATAATGTGTTCTTTAGGTTTGAAGGTGCACGCACCGCGGAAGCCCTTGCTGCTTTTGTAAACATTGAAGGAGGTATTTATGTGAATTGTTCTCTTTCTACTTATATTGAATTATTTTGTTGTTAGCTTTCTATTTTTTTTTTCTTCCACTTATTGTGCTCAAATGCATGATGTCAAGATATGTATTTTAAAAGGAACTATTGATTTGTATGCTAATCTTAAGGTAGAAATTTGACATTGTTTTACTTATTTATATTTCAATGTGATGAGGATTTTTGTCGAGTAACAACAATCTTACAATGTCTGGAATAGGATTTTTAAATGCTTTTTCAAGAATGTTGAACATAATAAGATTGTGTTTTTCTTTGTTGTTGTGCACAGGCAGGGGAAGCTAATTTCATCTTTTCATATCTATTTTTACCAATAAGTTGCATTGCATTCACATTTTTCTGATTGATTGAACTTGAAATTCTTATCCAATATTATCAATGACTTTTGAGTCAATGTTCTGAATACTTAACAGTAGAATCTAACCATCCAATGTTGTTTTTCTCTTGTATTCATGTCTTGTTGAGTATCACCATTATAACATGTTGGCGTGGTAGTTTGTCATCTATTCTGTTCTTCATGGCATTTTGAATTATTTTAAACTTAATTCTGTCGGCAATTTTTGTGCATAGTGTTTGGTATGTTTATCATTGGTATACAATGTAATTTTAATGTAGGTACCAATGTGAAGATACCTTCTGTTCCATCCAGTGTGGTAGTTCTCAGTCCAGATAACTTCGATAAAATTGCCTTAGATGAAACAAAAGATGTTCTGGTGGAGTTCTATGCACCATGGTAATTATAGATTAACATGATCTGCATTAACTTTATAATATATATATATGTGATGGTTTATTTATTTTTCATTTTCAATGTTTTTGAATATTTTTTTTGTTAATCAGTTTATTATTGTCTTTAGGTGTGGTCATTGCAAGGCCCTTGCTTATGTAAGGATATTCTCTTTTCTAAGACTTCTACCATACCTTATAATCATAATTTGATGGGTTTTCCCATCTTATGACTATATCAAGGTTGATGCTGATAATGCTTTTTATTATTTCTTTAGACTTATGAAAAGGTTGCTGCAGTATTTAGGATGGAGGAAGAAGTAATTATTGCGAATGTTGATGCTGACGAGTACAAAGATTTGGCTGAGAAGTGAGTGCAGTGACATACTTTTATGTGCCTTGTAATTAAACTATGTTAAAATCATATTTAACAAACACATGTGCCTAATTTGGATTATTTCCATTAACAGATATGGTGTTGCTGTCTATCCCTCACTGAAGTTTTTCCCAAAGAACAATAAAGCTGGCGAAGATTATGTTGGTGGTCGTGATTTGGATGATTTTGTAGCTTTCATTAATGAGAAATGCGGCACCAACCGTGATGAACAGGGTCAACTTACTTCTAAGGTTACTTTATTAATGTGTTTACTGTTTAAATAAAACTAGAATACAATACTTGATAGCTGAATGGATTAATTATTATTGATTTAGGCTGGTATAGTAGCATCTCTAGATAATTTGGTGAAGGAGTTTGTGAGTGCTGATGATGATGAGAAGAAGAAGGTTGTCTTTTCTCGATTTGAAGAGGAAGTTAAGAAACTTAAGGGTTCTGCTGCAAGGTTTAAGCGATATCATGTTTCCTTTTTTGTTCTGAGTTGCTTAAGTTTATAATTTGAACTATGGTTATTGTGTGGCCCTACTTAATTTGTTTGATTTCCTATGGTGTCCTTTTTTTGTTTCAGATACGGCAGCCTATACTTAAAACTTGCTAAGAGCAATATGGAAAAAGGTGCGGACTATGCGAAGAATGAGAGTCAGCGTCTAGAGCGTATGCTTAAGAAGGTACTAGTAATTTCTTAATACTATTAGTATAGTAGCAACTAATATAATAAATATATTGAACATGAAACATGAATATCATATTCTCATATTGAACATGATTCCTTTCAATGGGATGGCAAGGTCCATGTCCAATGACATAAAAGCTATTTAAAACATGAAGCAACCACCTCAAGATAATACATATATGTTAAATTAAGTATTTTCTAATGAATATTATTCCAAAACATACATTATAGGTTATTTCTTTATATAATGAGCTTATGGTGATGCCCATATATGCATTGGTTCGTTGTCCTCTCCAATTATGTCAAACAAGAAATTATTTGTCCACAAAGCAACAATGTTTAACAATTTGCACATCGATGTATTTTTGAAGTAAATTGGTTGGAACCAAAGCAATTCTTTATTAAATGTGTTAGAAGTGGGTTATTCATAAAAGAATTGGTTGTAATCGTAAATTTCAGGTTAAAGATCCATATTCTGCTTTAAGGAATAAGATATGATATAATTTTCTTAAATATTATATCAGTCTTTTTAACTAACCCTGTTTTTTCAATTCCAATTGCTTATTTCATTGGCTATTTTAGGAATTAAACCTCTCAATATTCTTTTGATTATGTAAATAATGGAAATGTTCTTGTATTTTTTGTTTATTAAAAGTTTAGATATGACTATGAGTGCCATATTATAGGTCTAGTAGTTTGAGTAATCAATTATTACAATGTGGCTTGTAAAAAGCTTTTATTTTGTATGTTAATTTGAACAACTTGTCTGAACACATTTGAATATTGTCATGATGCAGTCAATAAGTGCAGAAAAGGCGGATGAATTTACTCTCAAGAAGAACATCTTATCTACTTTTGTTTGATGTTATGGTTGTAGAATAGTCATTGCTATAAATTCTATCAAGAGGCAT
The DNA here is from genome assembly GCA_037974755.1 of Cicer yamashitae. Classification (NCBI taxonomy): domain Eukaryota; kingdom Viridiplantae; phylum Streptophyta; class Magnoliopsida; order Fabales; family Fabaceae; genus Cicer; species Cicer yamashitae. Next base: position 62,120,359 of record JBBPBQ010020321.1, on the reverse strand, counting down.
GACGTGTAATTCCTGAGTGTGTAGGTATTATTGTCCTGGTTTTCTTATGACCATGCCCTCTAAATATGCAGTCTTTTATGCACACATTTAATTTAATTATAACCAACACCAACTAATTTCCAATTCACCTCTGATCATTTCATTCTGAAGTGCAACTACTATTTTCTATCTGAAACATGAAAATGAGGGAAGAAACCGAGAGAAAACATAAGTATGAATTGATTGGTATTGACCGAAATGATATAAATGACAAAGTTATTTAAGTGATTACAAGAATGTGTATACGCTGACCAACTCGCTTTCTCTTTAAATAATTCTAAGCTAGTATATATTTTTTTCAAATGATCAAAATATAACTACTTTAACTGAAAATTTATTTTCTAGTCATTCTGACGAAGCAATACTTCTTCTGGCAATTGACCAGAGAAGAACTTTATCAACTTTCATCATATCAATTTTCCAATGCAATATCTATGACTATTGGTTACACCATACCATATAAATAAGCTCTTTATCAGTATTATACTCTCAATAAGTGGTAAAGACACTGTAGAGTACTACCCAATGGAAAAGCATGAAGGGGACTTGAGTGAATTATGTTCCACTTCAATGGTATTAATAATTTTGCTTCATACCTTACATACTACATTTTGTAAGAGAAAAAAAAATGGAAACCACCAAGGGGTTAAACAATTAACAAATCAGAAACCAATTCATCAATCAAACATGTTAGTATGTCCCCTTCAACCTCTAACCCCTCTTCAAATGCTTCAAAGTCAAAGTCAAGCCATTTCCCATATCCAGTGCTCATGTCCTTGCTGACAAGCTCATCCACCATTACCTCTTCCATGTTTTTAAAACTCACCATCTCCTTGTATAATTCTTCTGCCAAGATGTTCTTCTTCTGAATTGATGTCACCCATTTAGGCCATCCTTTGCACCTTCCAACAAAAGCTTGCTCACATCTCAACTCTAGGCACTCACTCACATAGTCAAATAAAACCTTCCTTTCAAGCTTAGAATACTCTTCGTCACAGTATGATGATCCTGTACTCTGATGATTCTCCAATAGATCAAAGAGATTTGGCATTATAACTGTATTCGTTCGCCCCACAACAAATTCTTCTGCCATAAACTCCGCATTGCCAAGAATATTCTGTACGTATTCAAGTTCCATGTTGCTTGATAATTTAACATCTACTATGTTTGGTATTCCACTTATTTGTGTGACAGCCACATTGTGTCCCATAGATATGGAAGAGCTTTCCTCTGACCACGTCGCCTCATTTTCAAGTGATTCAGATTCGTTTATCTGGGAAATATTAGATACTTCTTCATCTTGCATAGAAGAATAAACTGTGCTGCCTGAAAACAGGAAGAAACTGATTGGCAAGACAATTTTATACATACAAGCGCTTATGCTAAGGAAAACTGGAAAAGCAACTAATTTCTTGGAAATTTGTTTTCACTTTTCACCAAACATGGATAAAGAATCTATAAATAACAAGTCTGTAACACACAGGCCTAGCATAAAGAATACTTAACAAATTATTTCTGAAAAATATATTAAAGACTAAAGGTTCTCTGGAAGCTGATGCAATGTCTTGTGTAGGAACTTCAAGACATTAAAAAAATTTATAAACAAAAATAAGAACTTCACACTTATTAAAAAAATTAGCTTAGTACAATTAATTTTCTTGAACTAAAAAAATAAGTGAATTCTTAGAAGTATATTTCACGCAAACTTGTTTTATGTAAATAAAAGAGTCATTAGAAAATAAAACTTATATTAATCAAGGAGTGTTGTAGTAATGAAATCACTAATAGAGTGAAAGTAGATAAATTTATTTATATTCGAGACTACCAAATATGGATATTTTTTTGCTTATATTCGAGACCGGATGAAGTAAAAGGTAGACAAGTGAGATTTTGCTTTCAAGATCTAAACAAATAAGACTCAAAAGAAGGGAAAGGTGAACTTTACCATATATACTGTCTTCACTATCCAAGTAACTTTCACTGACAGAAGGAGCTTGAAAACCCGCAACAGCATTGGAATGCTGACAACCTAGATCATTTCCACTTTCACGGTTTCCGCTACAGCTATCTCTTACTTCTGATGTCTGTACAAGTGATTGAGTACTAAGTAAGCATATGGACTCTTCTCAGTTCAAAGATAATTGAAAATCACAAACAACCTAATTTGTAAAATCAGATTCTGTGAATGGCACATGGACTGTCTTACACAATTGTTCTCTGTAAATCAGGCTCAAAATAACCTTTTGACTAAATTGTTCTCTGTCTTACATATCATTCTATCAATATATACTACTTGAAAAAAAGGCCATTACGAATGAAGCTTAAAGAAATGCTATACCTGCAGTTGCTGATTAATTTTAAGCACTGGATCATCACTTGAACAACATCGATAGTGATGCATTCCATCAAGTTTATCACTGAACATTTCATCTTGTTCCTTAGTTATGGTGTTTACCATACTGAATGCTTTGTCTTGTAAACTAGATCTCAAACCAGTAGAAGGCCCGTCTGAGGCTAGGGTACATTGAGATAAGTTAAGTCTCGATGTCAATTCTTGCAGCTTTTGCTCCAACAGGACACTCAATGCATCACTATCTATCATATGTGTCGGAGAAAGTGTTAACTTTCTGGGATGAAGATTATCACCATGCCCAAGAGAGTCAACACCAAATCTAGTTCTGGTTTCCATCACTTGCTCAGTAGAGGATAGTGACTCAGGCATGCTTCTCTTCAAGGGAGACGTAAATGTAAATGAAATAACATCATTGCTTTCGTTCATGCTAAAGACATCCTGGTCAATACTTCCATCTGTTGTAAAATTGCATCTTATGGACTTGCTTTCGAAATTGTTTCTTGCATTCTCAGGACTTCTTGCCTCATGAGCACCACTGCTGTTATACTTTTTCTTTTGGGAAATACTATGAGTTTTGGACGGGGGAAACTCCTTTCGGTTATCCATTGCCCTAGAGCTTGACCTTTTAGGCTGAATACTGACATTTGTAGCAGCACCCTTGTTTGTTGCCTTCCTAATTCCAGTAGAACTTTCTGAAGATGAAGCCCGTGGTGTTGGCTTGTTGGAATCTATTTTTGAAGTTGATTTACCTTTGGAAGTCATGCTATTTTGCTTTTGATTATTCTGTACCAACACATTGCTATTACGGTTTGCACACGTTTTCTGCGGCAATGATCGGTTTGTAATTGGTTTCTGGCTTCTTGTGAGCTGGTTTGACTTTATCTCATTCTGTTCTTTCTGCTTCATATATTTCCTATTACCATTTGAAACCAATGTATCTCTATGTTGACCATTGTTTTTGGCTTGCATTGCAAGAGAACCTGATTTTCCTTTACTTGCTGAATGACAAGAACTACGTTTCTCAGAATCTCTCGAACCCTTCAATGACGATGTACATTTGTACAAATTATTACAGCCCCTCTCACCAGGCTTGACATTTGAAGGGTTGGCATTTCTCAGATTCACTAGATTTTCAGGCATTGGTGCATATTGTCCAGCTTCCAACCTCTCTTTCAAATCAAGAATTCTCAAGGGAACAGATGAAGGCCCAGCTGATGACCTTCTATTCCTCATATACGGCTGAGGGCTTCCGTCAATTATCTTAGCAGCCGCCTCCATTATGTGAGCGGCATTCTTCGGCGGCAGAAAACCAGTATTCTTGATGGGAGACAATAATCTATTGTGAGTAACTGGAACAGGTTTAGCCGACTTTGGAGGCAACATTTCAGTTTGAAATCTCTTTATTGGCCGGTTTTCCATTTTATAAGCCCTTGATTCCATGGCATCCCAAGAAGACTTCTCCGGCTTAAGTGGTGTGTTTATGTAGTCAGCACGACGAAGGTCATCCATTGAACGAAGGGAACTCGCATTACAATGAGAACCTCCATAAGAGTTGGAGCCGTATAATGAAGTGCAGGAAAGCTCACCGACTTCCGAATTAGGCAAAGAATCCAAACCCATGAGTCTTGCTACTAACCCAGGGGCTTTACTCCCACAGCCTTCATCACTACATACTGACAAAGTGCAGTTAAAATCACCACTTGCAACATTACTCGGACTTGCTCCATTCTCATCCACCTTTATCTAAAACAATTATAATAACCAAACCAAAAGAAAGAAAAAAATCAAATACCATAAATAAATATGAAAACTGCAAAAAAAAAAAAACAGAGAGAAGATAGCAAAAAGTTGGGGGAAAATTCAGACCCTATTGAACTGTGATTCTGGCAAGGTCTCCACATTTTCCTTTCCTTGTCTCGAAACTTCTGCCGTTAATGTAGCAGAAACATTTAGAATAGGCGCATCAAACCAAGCATTTGAAGAATAATATGTTTGAATAAATAGCTTAATTAGACGCTTATAACATAAGCATTTTGTACAAGTGTATTAAAATAAAGTTAAACTGTTTTTATACAAGCTATCCTGCAGAACTTGTGAAAATGTCATAAGCTATTTCCAAGGTTGTCAAAATCGAGAGTTTAAGTAAACTTGTTTTGCCTAGGTGAAATCAACTCGTAAATTCAAGTTTACCACCAAATTGACTCAAAAATGCTACCTAAAATTGTGTAATGGTACCATTTTACAAGTCAACTCGCGATTTTAACAACCTAGAATATTTCCATATGCGCTACCAAATAGTCTCCCAAATGCTTAAGCAAGTAGAGAAGCTCAAATAAGTGAATCAAAGTCCAAACAAACCCTAAATGGTGGACATGGCAAGCAAAGAATGACAAAAAAAATGAACATGAAAGAGAGACATCACATGATTAACATTACCAGGCAATGTTGGATTGTTCCAAACGAGCTTCTTTCGAGATTTGGCATTCCAATCAAACAAGCTGAAAAAACTTCCCTTGGAACGTTTTTTCTCCATTTCCAATTCTTCTTTTCCTAACAAAGTTAAACAAAAACATTACCTAACACACAGAAAAGAGTGAAAGGAAACATTTTTATACAACTACGTTATCAAAACTCCAGAACCCAAATCTCACATATACAAATCAATTTCAACATTTTGAATGAAACTAACGGACTTGAAATTACAATACAATTTAGTTAATCGAGATTTGAGATCTTACTTGAAACGAAGAAACCCTTCACTCAGAACCCCATTTTCAAACTTCACAATAGTGTTAATTGCAGAGCGAAACACAATTGAAAAACATGCGACATTTTCATGAATCACACCAAATACCCATTATCCAATGCACACACTTTGTTGCTCCATTATTATTATTATTCCGCAAATCGAAATAATTTATCGAAATTTTCAAATGGGTACCAAAAATAACAAGTAAATGAAAATAAAAAACCTTTTTTTTGCTCTCATTCACTCTCGAAATGCTTCTTTTTTTTTTTCTCCACGAAATTAGTCAAAGCGAAGAGAAGCAGAAGAGATCTGTATTTGGAGAGAGAGAGAGAAGTGTCACTTGGTTCTTGTGAACTGAGTGAGAGAATTGAGGTGTTTGATTTTTGGGCTCAAATTAAATCAAATGAAATAAATGAATATCTACACAGTGCACCCTTCGTTGATTTTTTTTTTTTTTTGTTGACTAAACTTTGCTTTTTAAATAAACAAAATAATTTTGTTAAAAAGAATGAAGGTTACTCCAACTCTTAAATCAAAATAACCATCCAAATTCACCGTATGAATATTGCACATTTTATGTGAATGTCTTAATTTTGTACCTTTTAATATTCACTTGTTTTTATCTCAATTTGTTTTTTTTATATGATATTTAAATTATTAATACAAATGGTATCTAAATAGTTCGATGCTCTCATTTTATCTCACTTATTTTCTTTAAATGATAACCTTAGTTTTTGATGAGCTACCCAAAAGAATGTAAAATGTCTAAAAACATATGCTCCAGTTCTATTAAGATGCTTCTAGCCAATTCATTAATCTTGATAAATTGGAGATCTCTTTCAATCGAAATGTGTCTCTTGACAAACAAATTGACTTCCTAAGACATTGGAGACTTTGTCAAAATACTTAGACTTACCTTCATTTGTTGGAAGATCGAAGACACAATTTTTTTATTTTGTTTAATATCGTGTTTGGAAGAAACTTAAGGGGTGGAAGAAAAATGCATATCCTCTACACGAAGATAGGTGTTATTTACGTCGATGGCACGATTCATACCCACATATATTATGAGTTGCTTTATTCTAGATGGAATCCTCCACCGAATAATGTTTATAAAATCAATGTTGATATGGTGGCCCAAATGAATTTGAATTGTCACTAGAGATAGTAAATGTGTGGTCTTAGTTGTTGCTACCCGGAAAATTACTATTTTCTCTAACTCGGATGTAGCTGAAGCAATGAGATTTAGATTGGTGCTCTAATTTGCTCTTGATTTGGGGTTTCATCGCCTTATAATTGAGGAAGACTCCCTCAATGTTATTAGAGCAATGTTAATTCCTCAAACTACTTATACTTAGGATCCATAGTTACCGATTGTCACAATTTCCTTTCTTTATTTCCTTCGTATGTTATGACTCGTGTAAAGATATCTGCTAATAACTCTGCCTACAACCTAACAAGTTTGCATTAACTTTAGACGATGCTATTTGATTTGAAAAATGTTCGTCTTATATTCATGCCTCTATTAGATATGATTTAGCTGATTAATGATATTTCTCGCCTTTCAAAAAAATGCGTTGGAAATTGAAATTTTCATTTATTTTTTCGTTTTAGTCACTAATGCTTAATGTCATTATTTTTTAACGGTTGAATAAATAATATATTTAAACTTAGTCCCATAAAATTCAAAAAAAATTGGTTTTAGTCGATGCAAGGAATTTGATTTTAGACCTACATAATAAAAATAATTATTTTACTCTCACGTACGGTTTTTATAATAAATTATAATTTGTGTATTATAAGTAATAGAGTTTAGCTATATATCAATTTCGAATTTACTCATATAAATTGATAATCTATTCTCGCTTTGTTTATTTGTAATTCGGAAGTTCGTTTTTTACTTTCATTTGAAAAAAAAAAATACAGAAATCAAATAATAAAACAAAATAATCCACCGCCAATTTGAATGAAGAAGAAAAATATTGTTTCAAAAGTAAAAATTTCGAAAAATAAATGCTTTCTTTAAGAAAGCGTTTATTTTTCGAAATTTTTTGATAATTGTTATCAATTTATTTAGAAGATATCAAAAAATATATTAATTTTGACTAATTGATTAATGACAAACATTTATTATGTATATAATTATATATTCTATCTGCTTCTTTAGCGACTCATTTCCAAACAAACAACGTGAAAAAATTATAATTAATGTATTATGACTGTTCTTATTTTTATGTTGACGATATTAAAAAAAAAACACTAATTTTTAACTAATTTTTTATTGAGTATAATTAGAAACATGCTTAAATTTTTTATATATTGTCAATGCACGATAATGAATCTGTTCTTTTAATTTAGTGATGTAATTTGTGGTGGATAAAACCAGAGAGAAAATTTTCAAAGAAAAACTAGAGAGAAAATATTTTATCACAAATTATCTTACTAAATTTTTGTTCTTATAATTAGTCACTAAAATTGTTAATAATCACTACACATAAATTTTGATTAGATGTTTTTTAACACTAAAGATGGTATTAATTCAAATTGATAACAATTATATCGATCAAGAACAATACAATTCAAAATAGATAAAATAAAAAATGATAAATTTGCGAACAAACTTACAAGATACATGTTAATAATATAAAATGACAAAATATCTACAAATAAGACAAAACTTACAAATATGACAAGATTTAAGTGTCTGAAATAGTCTTTAGAGTTGTAATGTTAAAGACGCTAAAGTTATTTATTGAATCTGTACTGGATCAAAACTAATCTATCAACTTAAACCAAACAAATGTCGCACAAAAATTAGAAATCAAAATGACGCATTAAGACGAGAATAAAAAATGTCTTATTAAGACGATAAAATCATAAATAAAAAAAATTAAACATATTTAAAAATAACTTATTTAAATAATGGAAAATGAAAAAAAAAAAAACGATTTAAAATCACCTCTCCTAATCAAAGAGAATAAAAAAAATTAAAATAAAAATGAATCGTCAGAACGATGGCTAGGTTTTCTATAATGTCAAAACCCTATATATATATTCTTTGATTAGATGTTAAACTCCATCTTTCATTTTCGAATTAAATGTTTTACTTTTATAGAAAAAAATCATTCAAGTCTAGTCCTTTTTTATTAGATGTTAAACTCCATCTTTTAACATTTACAATATAACTCTCCAATATGAGTGTTTAAATAAATCTTGCATGTCAACTTCACTGATTTTATAAATTTTTTTATCATAAATATTATCTTCAACCATCACTTAAAAAAAATTACTTAACGAATTTTATCAATAAATATATCATTATATTTCAATAATATTTATTTATTTTAATACAATTTATTAAGTATTTTGTAAAAAAAAATTATTGGACAGAAAGAGAGGATATTTCTATAAACATAATTCTCTATAAGCATTATGTTTATGACTCTAGCGTAATCGTGCCTATTTGATATAATGTATATAAGGAAACAGTTTATTGTAAATCCTCTTAATAATTTGAAGGACCAAATTGAATATGCTTAAACTCAAATAAATAGAATAAAATAAACAATTTTGTATTGAAGGTTGTGGCAATATTAAATTGGTACAACACTTGTTTGTTTTAATGTCCAATATTTTCAAAGATTTGGCTGGAGATCGTGAAATGGGTTGGATTTTGTCAAATAGGCACGAGTTATTTGGAACACAAGCAATCATGCTATTCCTTTGTGAAAAAGCAATATCGGTTGAAGAAACAATAGAGCATGTAAAATCACTAATAACTAAGTATTGTTCCCACTTAATTAAGTATTGTTACCACTTAAAAATATAAAATTATCACTAATAACTAAGTATTGTTCCCACTTAATTAAGTATTGTTACCATTTAAAAATATAAAATTATTTTATTTGTGAAGATTCTAATGCACATTAATATGAGAGATAAATTTTTGAATGATTAAGTTTGACTGTTTACAAAAAAAAAATATTTGACATTGTTCAAAATGAAAAAGTCATATTATAGTTTCAAAATAAAATTAATTGCACTTTTAATTTCATATTTTAAAAGTTATATTACAATTTTAAAATAAAATTAATTGTACTTTTTAATTCTCGATTATCATATTTGTTACAATTTTGGTCAAGACTCATAATTTTTACTTCAAATGTAATTATTTATAGTCTAAAAGATGACGACTTTTTTGTCTTAAAAATATTTTTCTCTTCAAAATTGTAAATTAGGGTAATAAATCTCAATTTATGGGTCAAACGTCATCATTTTAGTAATAAAAATTCTAAATTGAAACAAAAACTATAATAAATGTAATAATTTAAGTACTAAAAAGTTCAATTTTTAAACAATGACTAATTTCGTTAATGCGATAAATTGAAGGAACAAAAATTACACATATAAATAGTATATAATACTATCTCCACTAATTGAATTTTTTCAGAATTTGTTATTAAAATAGAATCCAAAACCTCCTTATCACTACAATTTATATGTACCTCTCCAAATCACTAAAGTACTTTAGAATTCTCCTAAAAAGACTTAGAATTAAACGTCAAAATGTAAATGTAGAATTTAGTTTTTTTTTTTTACAGATGTGCAATTTATGAACCTCCTTATCACTACAATTTATATGTTCCTCTCCAAATCACTAAAGTACCTTAGAACTCTCCTAAAAAGACTTAGAATTAAACGTCAAAATGTAAATGTAGAATTTAATTTTTTTTTATTTACAGATGTGCAATTTAGTTTGTATCTACATATGTTAGATGTCTTGTGCTAGCTTATGTTAATGAATAAAATTTGCTTTTTCTAAAAAATAAATTCAAAACAAATATAAAAAAAATTCAATCCAACTATTATAAAATTTAGTCGAAAATGTTCGGCCATCTTTTATGTTATTTCTTTGTAATAAATAAGGTATTTAAGTTTTTTATCTTTTAAAACTTGAAAAATAAGGGTTTGTTTGATTGTGTTTTACTTTTTAGTTTTTGAAAACTATTTTATAAATAAATTTTAGAAAACTGTTTTTAAAAAGAAAATTTAAAAAAAATCTGTTTGACAATTTTAATTTTTTAAAACAGTTTTGACTAGAGAATTAAAAAAACGAAAAAATGAAAGTAAAACACCATTTATCTGTTTTGCTTTTTTAGTTTTATAAAGTATAATATTAAAAATAGTTTTACAAAACAGTTTTTAAAAACAAGAAATCCTAACAAGTTTTTTAGTTTTTAAATTTTAAAATACTAAAATAGAGTTTTTGAAATGTGAATCAAACAAGCCTTAATTCTCTTATTTTTCTATATTCCGTTTTAAAAAAGTTTGTGTGTTTGTTACATTAGTGACCTGATTTTAACAACGCACGCTGCATATCTTAGGATTTAAACGAGCTATTATTATTATTATTATTATTATTATTATTATTATTATTATTATTATTATTATTATTATTATTATTATTATTATTATTATTATTATTATTATTATTATTATTATTATTAAAATTGAAATAGTTCTCATATTCTTTGGTGTTCAGTCTCAATATTGTGAGATATTTTCGTGTTTGGTTCCGTATTTACATTGACAATCTTGTGTCTAAAGACCAACACCACTGTAATTTTAAAAGGAAAATGTTAAACATTTCAAAAAACTATGTCGCGAATGCTGAATTATGCGGATATATACCAAAGCTTAAAGGGTTTATCAAAATGAAACATATCACAATTAATGATACAAAACGTAGCAACTAATTAAAAAAAGGGTGAAAATGCTACAAAAAGAAGATACAAGTTTAACATCATTAGAATGCATGAAATTAATTCTAATTTTTGTGCGAAGAATCCATCATATATATCTTAATATATAATAGACAAAGATGCAAAAGATATATAATGATGAATCTCTCATCCCATCCCATCATATATGCATTATTTGGATAAATATTTTGGTCTAGAGATTGGTTACGATATTGATGCATTTGATCTTCAACCAACGCAACCCTTTTTTTACAGAATGTTTGAACTTGCCTTCAGTCGCGTAAAATTTGTAATTGGCCACTCTTCTCTTTCTCTTCCTCTCTGGGTCATTCCACCATGAAGTACTCTTTGTTTTGACCACAGAACGTTCTCGAGATGTATCATTATTATAATTAGAGTATAAAGATGGAGAGTTAACACTCCTCCCAACCCACAAATTTTTGTTATTTCTGACATTCGTGTCATGTAGGTTGGTACCAACTGATTGACCTAGCTGGTGTTGGAGTCCCTCCATCTTTTACCCCTAAATTTTGTTGTTGTTATAACTAGCTTTTTTCTTTCTGCGTTTAATTACCTTTTTTCCCTCTCCTCTCTCTCTCTTCTTTTTTATCTGCCTAAGGCAGTGGAAGAGAGAGGAAGAGGGGAAATTGAAATACAAAGGTCTACAATATTAAGAATGTTTTATATATGTGTTTTGAGGAGAAAAATGAAACAATGGTTAAAGAGAGAGACATCTTCCATAATCTGAAATAAGAATGAAAATGAGACATACACCTCATGATCACCAACATCCCATGATTTATTTCGTGTTTCGACTTAATTAGTCATGATACGTGTCGTTAGTAAATAATTAGCTCTCAATTTAAACCTCCAACTACTTAATTATAGCTTGACCATAATATAACTGCCACATGTTTTTAGGTTTTTGAAGAAATTTTCATAAGAAAAAAGTATTTGAAAATGTTAATATTAACATCTTTTGAAATATTTCATAATGTATTATAACAATGAAGGCAGAGCAACAAATAATTTGAACATAAGTTTTTCTTTTACACTAAACAAAAGGTGTGTAACCAATATTCCTTTATTGTATTGCATCATTTAAATAATAGTTTTCTTATAAAACATAATAAGAAATACGAAAAAGTTGTATTATTTTTTTATCTTAAAAGATATAATAAATTTTATCATAATTAATTTACACAACTGAATAGTTTTAAATTTGAATTTGAACAACACATCCAACAAAATAATATAATAATTTATCAATTCAACTAGACTAAAAGACAAATCAGTTGTGCATTATTTGATGTGAATGAATGCAAATGAAGTATAAGACTTATATCGGTAACATTTGACGTATAAAAGTTTGTAATAAAAAATTGAAGTATAATGAATATCGGCATTATTGGATGTGCAACTCCACATACTATATAAAATGTTATCAAAATCACAACAAAATGTGCAACTCCACGTACTATATAAAATGTTATCAAAATCACAACAAAACGTGCAACTATACACTTATTCCATATCGATACTCGTGGCCGTTTAGTTAAATTTGCTCAATATATATATAAATAAATAATAAATAGCTTAATTGCAGTTTTAGTCTCCTATTTATATTGATTCACGAAATTGGTCTTTTTATTTTAAAAGTCGACAATTTTGGTCCCTCCATCTGATTTTTTAGCTAAAAAATGATGACGTGAGATGTTTTAAATAACATGACATATGATACGATGATGTAGAGTGATTAACACTTATGAAATTAGAATAAAACGTCGTAAAAACTTAACTTTCAACTTCGATTTTTTTCCGTATTTTTAATTTAATTAATGACATATGAATAATTAATGGATCTAGATGATTTTATTATAGAGAGACTAAAACTGCAATTAAGCCATAATAAGAGGATCAATTTCGTAAATCAGTATAAATAGGAAGACTAAAACTGCAATTAAACCATAATAAATAATAAATAATAAATAAAGCGTTTAATTGTCACTTAGCACATCACTGACATCACTGAGATTAATATTGTAAAAAATCTATTTTACCGTGTATATGAATTCAGTTTATATATAAAATGCAATAAAGAAAATGAACGGCGTATAGAAGATATCCAAGTTTCGTAGCCTATTCCTTGACGTTTTGCAAGAAGCATCATAATTTCACACGTGGAGAGACTCAAACTTATTAATAAATTTTTCCTTCAAAAATATAAATTTTCCTAATTAATGTCTGGTAGTGTTTGTTTGTACTACTAAGTACATATTTATAAGAAAAAGTACTACTAGTACAAATTAACTGATTTTTTTAATAATAAATTTCATATAAGTAGTGTTTGGCTAATTCAAGAGAGAAAGTGAGTTTTGTACTGTGGAGATGTTCTCTATTTCTTAAAATAAATAGCTACCATTAATATAATTTTAATGTGTAATTATCTAATTAACGTCACGTACTAGAGAAAGGAAAAGATAGACAAAGAAATTAAATCCAGTTATTATTAAGAACAAATTTTGTATAGTCATAAAATCAAATACATAATTAATACCAATACAGTGTTTGAGTATAATTATTGAACTTAAATACAAGTATATATATATATTCTCTTAATTTACTTAAAGAATCAAGTAAATCAATTACACTACACATTTATTGTTTAATTCTGAATCGTATCTTCATTCTTAGATTGGTCAACAATGATCTTATTCAAAAATAATTCTGAACAAGATGTTTTTTGATAATATGTTCTTTATCCAATTTTTTATATTTAATGCAATATGAGCAGTTCTTCTAGATTGATTCTGTTCTTATTTTGTTCATATTGAGTTTGTAAATTCTTCAGATTGATATTATTTGTATTTTGTTAAGATTGAGTTTGTAAATTCTTTAGATTGATATTGTTCGTGTTTTGTTAAGATTGAGTTTGTAAATTCTTCAGATTGATATTGTTCATATTTTTTTCAGATTGAGTTTGTAAGTTCTTCAGATTGATATTGTTCATACTTTGTTAAGATTACTTTCGCAAATTCTTCAGATGAAATTTCCTTCTTATTGCTTGCTTTGATCTGGGCAGAAACATAGTGTTGGGCTGATTTTTGGACTTTCACAAGTAGGAATATGACTAAGTCCAATTCAATATTTTGTCATTTGTCAAAATCTAAATCATATCTTTATAAATAATAAATGTTTCTTCTTGTGAGTGTTTCTTCTTGTAAACAATCATTGATCATATCTTCTTGTAAATAATTAATATCTTCTTGTAAATAATGCATATCTTCCTGTGATAAATCTTGATCAAATCTTCTTGTATATAATTCATAGTTTCTTATAGATAAATCTTGATCAAATTTTCTTGTAAATAATTCATATTTTCTTGTGGTAAATATTGATCAAATCTTCTTGTAAATAATTCATATCTTCTTGTGATAATTCTTGATCAAATCTTCTTGTAAATAATTCATATCTTCTTGTAGATAAATCTTGATCAAATCTTCTTGTAGATAATTCATATCTTCATGTAGATAAATCTTGATCAAGTCTTCTTGTAAATAATTCATATCTTAGTATTGGTAAAATATTGATCATATATTCTTCAAATCTTGACCATATCTTCTTTTCAACTTGGTTAAAGATTTTCTTCAATTAAAAATCTAAATCAAATCTTATTTTAGATTGTCTTAAAAAACACGAATCTTCTTTCATACTCTGTGAAGTCAAATATATTGTTCTCATAAAATATTTTTATTGACATCAAAACTCTAAGTATAAAACCAACTTGGTTCGAACATGTTTATCTAAAGGAGAAAATATCTCATCATAATCTATCCATTCCCTTTGTGTGTAGCCTTTTGCAACTAACCTTGCTTTGTATCTTCGAACTTCAACTCCTAGAATTCCCTCATTTTTCTTGAATATCCATTTGCTTCCAATGATATTTGCTCATTTAGGTTAAGTGACAAGGACCCAAGTGTCATTATTCTCAAGAGAACTTAACGCCTCAGTCATAACTATCATCCATTTTTAACTTTCTTTACTTTTAGTTGCTTCATCAAAAGTTCTAGGTTCTTCACTGCTGATTTCTTCAACAATATGAAAAGCATAGCTTATATAATCTACTAAGAAACCATACCTGTCAAGTGGCTTAACGTTTCTTCTATCCCTCTATCTTGCACGTAGATAATCAGTCTCATTTTGTTAGCTTGAATATCGGCTATATCAATATTGGACTCAATTGACTGGTCTTGTTCTGGTTGTGGCCTACTTTTATTTTTTAGGCCCCACCTCAAACTCAAATCTATTAAGATCTTTCTGATTTAAGACTTGATCTTCATGACAATTCATTGATCTGTAGAGACTTCCTTCATGAAATTTTACATATCTACTTATGAAACATTTTTTATTCTCAATGTACTATGTTCTATACCCCTTCACACCATCAGGGTAACCCTTAAACAAACCCTTTTTAGCTCTAAGAGCTAACTTTCCCTCATTGACATGATAGTAAACAATGCATCCAAACTCCTTGAGATGACTGTAATTAGGAGCATTTCCACACCACACCTCTTGAGGAGTTTTCAGATTAATTGCACTAAAAGGACTCAGGTTAATGAGATAACAAGTTGTATGTGCAATTTCAGCCCCTAATTTGATAGTATTATAGATTTAGATGATATACATCTCATCCTCTCAAGAATGGTCCTATTCATCCTTCTAGTCAGACCATTCTGTTGAGGAGTGTTTCTAACAATTTTGTGTCTAGTGATGTCACGTTGTTTACAATAACTAGTAAACTCTTCACTACAAAACTCCAATCCATTATCAGTTATGAATTTTTTTATCTTCCTATTTGTTTTAGTTTCTATCAAAGTCTTCCATTCTTTGAATGAATTAAATGCTTCATCTTTACTTTTAAGAAAGTAAATCCAAATTTTTCTACTACAATCATCTAGAAAATGGATGAAGTATTTATTATCTCCATGTGAAGCTATATTGGTTGGACCCATAGATCACTATGAATGTAGTATAGGATTCCCTTTGTATAGTGTTGGCTAGTTATATGAGCCAAGTTGAGCAAATACTTCCAAGTGCTTGCAACAGAATCAATTATATTTAAAATTGAAAAAACAACCTTCTCAAAAAATAATAGCTCAACATAGAAAACCAACTAGGAGGAGATTGAACCCAATACTGGACCTAAGAGAGAACCCCAACAAAAAAGAAAGGTCCAAACATTAGTGTATCACATTCTAACAGAGGAGTTAAATGACTAAACAGGACCGACTCAACACATTTGAAGGGCTAAAACGAATTTTAATATGAGGCCTAAAGTGTATTTTTTCTAAATTTTAATATGACAGCACTAAATTAATATAATTGATGTAATATAATATATATAATTTTTTCAATTGATTTAATATTTTTGAGACAATATTAAATTTAGAAAAGATTTACGTGTTTTAATTTTCAAAATATTAAAATCTGAGACATTTTTATTAAGTAAATTTTATTTTGAAGCGTTTTGATAAAATAAATTTTTTATTTTTCATAGAAGCCTAAAGCAGTTGCTTTAGTGGACTTACCCTCGAGCCAATCTTGTGACCAAATGTTCAAATGATAACTTAACTAACTACTAACATTTGTCCTTAAGTTTTAGCTCAAATGATAAATGTCGATTTAGTTAGATTGAACGTCTTATTTTGAATTCGAACACGAAACTTCACAATTATATCAATTAATTATGATGATATTTCTCATCTATTCTAAGAAGAAAATAAAAACTATTAAAACTTATTTATATTAAAAAAAAACTACACATTCTGTCTCACAATTTAACAAAAATATTTTGTCTCGTAAAATTAATCTCTGTCCATTTTCCCCAACTAAACACCTCGTAATCAATGTGTCTCAATCAAATCAATAGAAAAAGAGAGTGAGTTACATCAGTTTGCGTTATGTTGTGACTTGTGATATAACGTGATTTTCCTCTAAACGCGTATTTAGTGAAAAACAGACATTTGATTTTAAAAAGTGTCAGCATGTATTTAATTTGGATAACCATTAGATCTGCATATCTCTTTCGCTTCACCTTTATTTATTTTTCCAATTGTTTATCGTCACTAAGTGTGTATTAGTAGTAGTTAGTTATATAACGAGTTAACGACGCGTTTAGTTAGTACTTATCTTGAATTTGGAATTTTGGGATACCTTGTAACACTAGTGGTCAATACTACTACTAACTCCTAATATTGTTAAGGAGGGTGCGAGACTAAAAAAAATACATAATTAAGAGAAAAAATATATTTATTTATAATTAATTCAATAAAAAAATTGATTACAATTAATATTCGATATATTTTTACACTTTATATATAAAATAAGAAATATGCTATTGAGACATTTGTTAGGAGATTAAAAGGTGAAATTTTTTTTTTTTGAAAGTTGTATATTTAATGCACTGATATCTTAAAAAATAATCGTTGTTCATACATTTTTTTTTTGTTTGATTTCTTATTTCATTAGTTAATAAGTCTTCTTAGAAAATGACAATGACTTATAATCGAACTAACAAATCTTAAATAATATATAGTTAATATTAATCAACTTATAACGATTTATAACTAACTTCAATACACTACGTCATTTTAAATATTACAACGCTTTTTTATTTTAAATAGTGTTATATATTACAACGTTCTTTTATTTTAAATAACGCTGTTGTATTTTTTAACAACACTAGATACTACAACGCTTAAAAGCGCTATAAACAGCTTAAAAAAAACGCTGTAAAATTTAATTTTGGCGTAGTGATAATATCTAACAAATATAGTTACTATAATTTATTAAGAAGTGATATTGGAAAAATTAAAGATTCTTTTAATTTAAGATATCTAGAAGTAGCATTATTTTAATGATTATATGTACTTTCTGGGAATTTTTATGGAAAATATATATGATTTCCTGAGATTAATTAACGTGTTCTATTAGTGCACTGCAGAGGAATCTTCCTGGAATCCTCGCTTGTTACAGCAGCATTTTAGTCAACGAATGGTTTTGCATGTGTTGGTTGACATTATAAATATGAGACTTTCTTATTGAATTACTCGTATATACTTATCAATTCCTGGTACCATTTAGTTGAGAAAGCATATATTCTTAGATCTGGGAAAGAGAAATTTTAATTTTATTGGATGGTATCAGATAGGAAATCTAGCAAGGAGCATATAGGCACTAGTGAAATTCCTATTGATGGGTCTAAATGGAGTCTTGGTGTTACAAAACAACCATCAATAAGGTATATATATTATTATACTATACATTATTACTTGTATACTTACTCTTTGGTGTTTGGTTAAGTTGTATTTAATTAACCACTCTAAATTTAATCTTCTCTGTTATTGTGCAGTGGCCTTAAAAATGTGATAAACACTCTAGTAGCCAATGATTACAATTCCTTCCTTGAAACTTTCATTCGAGGAGTGGTAAGAATTAATGTGTTTATTATCTTTGTGAAAGGATTGTTATCTTTTCTGTCTATTTTTTAATTTTGTAATTAACTAGCATTTGATTTGATTGGGCTTATATTTGATTTAGATCATTAATGGATCATTTATATGATAATAATAAATAATGTGTTTTTTTACTAAGGATAAGGAAATAATGTTATTAATTTGTTGAGTCACAGTTAATTGATTAATTTATCTTCCTAAAATAGGTAAGAGATGCGGTGGAAAGAAAAGTCCAAGAGCACCAAACTTCAAGGTATGTTTTACATGTATATTACACATGATTAATTAATAGTATTACATATTTATTACATATTTAATGTATTCAACATCATTATAGTTTTTCAATGTTTGTTTTTTTGACGAATTTAATGCAGAGCAAAGGTTAATGAGGGTGGCATATCTGGAGCCAGACCCTTAGAATTATGTTTTGTTAATAACAAGTGGCCTGAAACAGTTTTTACTCAGTCTAATATAATAGCAAAAGATGGACCACCTCTTCAAATTGCTCTATGTGATGTTAGATCTCATTCAATAGTCAATGATGGTCCCTTTTCCTCAATGAAGATAGAGATTTGTGCCCTCAAAGGTGAATTTGGATCTTGTGGCAATGAGGATTGGACTGCATTTGAATTCAATGCAAATATCTTAAGTGGAAGAGATGGTAAACAGCCACTTTTGGTTGGAGAGAAGTTCATTACTCTTAAAAATGGTGTTGCTTGCATCTCTAAAATTATCTTAACTGATAACTCAAGATGGGTAAGAGGAAGAAAGTTTAGGTTAGGAGTCAAAGCTATGCAAAATGGAGAAAATGTTAAGGAGGGTAGAAGTCAACCTTTTAAGGTCAAAGATATCAGAGGAGAGTGTAAGTCTAAGCGTATCTTTAGAATTACAGTGAATTTGACAAAATCACAGTTGCAGTAACAGTGTGGCACTATGATTTTACTAAAGTTACAAATGATTTTACTAAAATTACAAAGTGTAGCTTTTGTTAAAATGACTCTGGTGATTATATCAAAGTTACCGTTAATCTAAACTAACCATACACTTGTTAATTGTTTACTTATGGTTTTTATTGCCTATTTTCCAAAACTAGAACATAATAAACTTTAATTTTTGGTGGAGTACATAATAAATATTGTTCTTATGTTTTGTTTTTCATTGTAATGTATGTCTTATGGTATAACATCAAAACTGACATGTAATTTTTGTCATTTAAGCCTACAAGAAACATTTCCCTCCATTCTTGAATGATGATGTTTGGCGTTTGATGAAAATTGCTAAAAAAGGAAAATTCCACAAGCGTCTCTGTTCCCACAGAATTCACACTGTTAAGGATCTCTTGCAGTTACTCATAGTCAATGAATCTTCATTATATGAGGTAAAAAAATAGTTTCTTTTTTAATTTAGCTTTTTTTAAGTTTTAGAGTGAGTTACTCATGTGACTGAGAAAATCAATGGTTGATATGGAAATAAGTCTATGCTTTGTTACAAATGTACACACAATATCAACAATTATTTTTCTCATCTTTAGTTTTTAAAGTGAATTAATCGTTTTAGAGGAGCGAAAATGAATTGTGCACGTTATTAATCGGGATATTTTGATTTCGAGATGTAGAAGTTTGGCAAAATTCAGAAGAAGTCTTGGTCAGCGATTATTGAACACGCGAAATTGTGTGTTGTAGATGATTACAAGCTTTACAGCTATCTTGCAAGTGGGCAACCAATAATGCTGATATTCAATTCCATCTACAAACTTGTGGCAGTGACATTTGATGCACAAAAGTACTACTTACCAGACACTCTCACCCCTAGCTTGAAGGTATATTAGTATATATATACATTCATATACCTTATTCAAAATATATTGTGAAATAGATTTAAAGGAAAACTTTGTTTGTCACATTATTATTTTTTATTAAATTAGTGATTCCAAATTAATGAGCAGGTTTCTTTTCTCTCTGCAGAATTTGGTAGAAATTGTGAAGCAGGATGCTTACAAAAATGTGGATAAATTTGTATCAATTGATGAGGCTTTGTTGAACTCCATAAGCCTAGAAGCATGTCTAAAATCAGCAGTTCAAGGTCTGCAACTTATTGATATCTCTACATAAGATAGATATTGTCAAATAAGTATAGCTTAAATTATTCAGTTCAAGCAAAAAAGTCCCATGGTTTCTTTTTCTATTTGTACCAGTAACTAATAGTATTTTATGTTATTCTTTTTATATCATGGCATGTGTATTACTACCACAATATCAATATTATTCCATATGCAAATACATTACCAAACTAAGACAAATCTTTCTATGTCATTTACTAAACTTTCTTGTTTCAAATGTATGATTGATTGACATACACTCTCATTGTAAAACGTTTTACTCTGCCGACAAATCATAATCACTTATATGTATAACTTTAAAAATAATTATAGTTAAAGTCAAACATGGTAAATGATATGATAATTGTGATTGATCTATTGTGTAAAAAACATTTACATTAACAGTGTATAAAAGTTAAATCCGTGTTATATAGCTCTTTTCCTCCAATCCCGCTCTTAATATTGAATACTTTATATATTTTGGGCAGGTCCAAAAGAAATAGGGCCAGGCTATGGTCAACCAAGTACCTCTACTTCATATGAAGGAATGCATAATTGTCAAATCTATGATGATCCAGTGCCAAACATAAGAGAAACACCCCAAAAGAATAATGTGGAAGGTGAAATGTACATTGAAGGTGGTTATTTGACAGAGACTCTCATAAATGAATATCTTCTTAATACAAAGTGGGGGCTAGAAAATAATGTTTTATTTGGTTTTTCTGATGGAGCAGAGTGTAGTACTCGTTTTAATTTAATCAATTCTGCTATGGATATATCAAGCAATGAGAAACCAAAAGCAGTGTGGTGTAAAATTCTGGTTGCTATCAAATGGGTCATATCAGTGAAAAGGGGTGCAGCTGCTAGGAGGAATGCTAATTTGTTTTATTTCAACTATTAGACTCTTCTTGTTTCATATTTCATGCTCGCGAGTATGAATCCTAGTTGACATAATCATTAATCAGACTTTATTTATCTCTCGATCGAAATTTGGACTGTCAGAGCTCCTTTCACTTAGGAACTAGATGGTTAATACAATGTCTATAATAATTTGATAGATAATGTTTATAATCATTCAAAATTTATTCAGTTGATATTTACTATTGAAAAAATCATTTGGTAATTCAAAATTTACTCTATTGGTAGTTTGTACTATTGATATATAATTGTATTATACTTTGAATTAGTTTTATTCAGTTTAGTTTTTTTTCACATTTTGTTTAGCTAGTTAGTTATCCTAACTACATTATCGCTTTTCTATGTAATTAGCTTTTGGATTTTCTTTATATATAAGAACCCATTTTCTGTAATTCATAACAATATATTTTGGTAAATAAGAGATGAGGTTATTAATTAAATTTCTCTCTTTAATTACCAAGTAATACTACTTTCTCTCTCGATAAAACTTGAAACATATAGAGTGAGCTTGAAAATCTGGAGGAAATTACAAGATGATCAATTTTTGGAAACTCTGTGTGCTACTGGTTGGACCATTTGGACAACGGCCGAGATTTCGATGGACCAACACAACATATATTCTACGGTAGATCCGTATTTAAAAATTATCTGAACAATGATGATTGGCGACACTCTTCCAAATAGAAGTTTACAACCCTTCTCATTCTTACAATTGAGACAATTATTTGTTTGGTATTGGTTCGACGAGTTCAATTTAAAAGAATACATGTTCATTTTTCTCGTTTTTATTGAACGAGTATCAATCAATTTATTTTCTCAGCTCTAAGAATAAAGAGACCATAAATTTCTAATTCTATAAAATAATATATTTCACAACATCTTTTTGCATTCTTTTAGTCTAAGTGTGGGTCCTTCTCGTTTCTCCATGTTCCTTTCCTCGCGCAAAGCCTCAATGTGAAAAACTATCTCAATGTTTTTTTGTCGTCAACTAAAACACTTAAGCGAAAGAAATGTTGTTTGAAAAAGTTAGAGTGAGAAGGAGGTCACGACAACTCCTTACTCTAACAAAATTAATCATTAATCAACTAAATTGTATTTGTAGTCCCTTAAGTTATTTTTAGGTTTTACTTTAGTTCTTTAAGTTTTGTTTATTTCATTTTGATCACTTAAATTATAAATATCAGATACTTTGGTCTCCATTTTTCTCCAATTTTCTTCTTCATCATTTTCCACCAATCTTTTTAAGTCACAAATTTATCAAATCTTCTTTAATTGTATTTCACCAATCTTCATGAATCATAAACCCAATTCTTCTTAAAACAAGAACCCTAAATTTCTCAAACAAAAATCCTAAAAAAATTATACGGATGCCCTTTAATAAAAGTGAATTAAAAATTTGATTATATAGGTGACTTCATCAAGTGTATGATGCAAATCATACACCACCCATAAGAGATATAAAAATCACTAAAAGTTTTTTAACTTATCCTCTCAATAATGTAGTGTTAGCTGAACTATCAAATGACTTGTTTTTACCCATATGAATCTTCTTCATGGGATCTCCAATCATAAATATTGGGTTCCTATCACTTGTTTATTTCAATTGGCTTAAGTCTCATTCCCTTCAACATTCACATATTTACTTCTTATCGAGACTTTGTCGGAGGATTAACTAAGATCACTTTTGATTTGACTTCTCATAAATTGAGGATATAACCTATTCATTTACTACTTACTTCACACAAACGATGAAGATACAATTTTCTTCTATCATGAAATATTGACTAAGACGTCTCTTAGTCAATTTAATCTCATACTTACCCAAGTCTATAAATATAAACTCGATCTCCACCGGTGACGGATCTTAAACTATAATATTGGATTTAAATATTGAAAACTTGAACGGATAAATAAAAAGTATAATATTGTATTGTATATAAGAATTTTAAATTGTAAATTTACAAAAATATATTGGAGAGAGATAGTAAATCAAATTTTAGTTAATATTTTTAATAATTAAAAATTAGTTGGAAAATTTATTTTATTTTATAATTATAGTAGTTATTTTTGTAATTTTTTTATAAATTATTCCATCCGATTTTTTTATAATACACATCTAAATTATAATTTAGTCTACAAAAAAATTGGGCCTTATTCTAATCTTAAAAATTGAGCCGAATAAAAAAAGTGCAATTTTAATAATTAAAAAAATTGATAAAATAAATTTTAGTCCATATACACATGTCAATCCAATGAGAATCTACACATACCAATGTTCATGTCATTTGGTTAGATTAATTCATGTAACAAGAAAAAAATGCACATATAGTATGTTATCTTCATATATTAGACTGAAACATACATTTAGACAACATAACTCAACAACAGCAATTCAATTCATAAAATACACTTATTATTGAACCCAAAATTAAAACATGTCAATATCTATATTAACGACGTATATCTATATTATATATATGTCATATCAGATTTATCGAAATTCATCACCGATTATGATATATCAAATCACGTAAACTGCAATTAAATTCTTAAAATTAGATTTAAATTAATGTGTCCCTATTATAAATAAAATAAAAGAAAAAATATTTTAACAAATTATAGTATTATAAATAAAATAAAAGAAAAAATATTTTTTTAAAAATTAGTGAAATTTTTGGGTGACCGTGCCGCATTCTATTTTCCAAAAGCTCCGCTATCGAAGAATAAAATAAAATACAATTTCATGCCATTTATTTAAGTAATTATTTGATTTTTTTAAACCTAAATTGATGATTGTTGTATACTGCATTTATTAGCATCTTATTAAGATGGAGGTTGAATTATTTATTTACTACTTCCTATAAACAGTCTAAGAAACTTAAGATGGATACTGAACTATTTATTTACTACTGATAAACACTTTAAGAAACAGAAACAGTTGTGAATATTTTTGACAAACATTGGAGTGTGTAAACTAATATTTTCTCAAAAAATATTGAATTAATCGACTTAATTATCCATTAAAAATTAAATAAATCAATTAGATTAATTTAATGAATAGTTTTTTATTCAAAATGTATAAAAAATAATTTATCATATAAAACTTAGAAATTTATTAAAATATTATTATAAAATTTTGAAGGTCTTATATATAAATTTGCTTTAGACAAGAGTTCGAAAGTATTGATATATAGCTATCTATCACATATTTAACAGAACTCTTCTGCACTATATTTATAAATTAAACAACCATGATAAATTTGCTCTATAAACTAATAAATTAATGAGGATTTTTATGAATCAAAAGAGCTATTTGTTGACTTTTATACTTAAAAAAATATTATTTTATAAAAAAATAAATACCATGTTTTTGTTTACAAAAACTATACTAATTTTTCACATTATATCATAAAAATATTCACTATTTACTATTACAAATAGTAAAATAAAAATTTAAAAAAACTAATTTTATTTTACTAACATTTTTGATAAATAATATTTCATTATTATAATTATATAAACGATAATTTTTTTTTGGTATAGTGTTGTTAAAAGTTGAATAGCAGTATTTAGAAATTTTGCAATTTGTTAATTAGAATATTTAGAGGACAAAATAGTTATTTAAATATTTTAGTATTGTTGAATTATAACTTCAAATTAAGCAAAGTAGTAGTGTTTTAAATTATTAATTTTATTTTTATTGTTGGATTACACCTTCTTTTATCTTATGTTGGGCTACTACTTGTTATACTTTTTTTTTTTTTTTTGAGTTTTCTACCTGCACCCTCCCACATATGCTTGCCACCTCCCACCCACATGAAAATACAATTTTGCCCTTTTAACTATTTATACAAATCTCAAATTTTTTTACCTCCTATTTTTTCACTCCTCTTTTAAGCATTTAGATAAATCACCATAACTTTCAAATCTTTCCAAATCTTACTCGAATATTTAAAACTTTCAAAATACAAAATTTTCAGAATTTCGAAACTTTAGAAATGGAAAATTTCAAGAATTTCAAAATTTATGAAAGTTTTGAAAATTTCAAAGTTTCAAAATACAAATTTTTGAAAACGTGGACAATTGTATTTTTATGTGGGTTGGGGTGACAAGTATAGATGGAGAGTGTGGGGTAGAAAACTCTTTTTATTTTGTTATTTTTTCAGTCTTTATAATTTAGGCAATCCAAAATTATAACATTAATGAACAATGAAATTAAAAGTGTAGAAGAACAATAAAATCAAAATATTTGATGTTACTATTCAAAAAGGCTTAAAAATTGGTCTATATCATATCGTATTTAACACAACAATAACAAAGACTAACAATCAAATCTAGAAAGAAAACAAAAAAAAACTAATATTTAACACATCAATAACAAAATTAATAGAGACTAACAATCAAATCTAGGACAAAAACAAAAAAAAACTAACAATCAAATAATTAGATGTAAATATTATTATTCAAATCCTTTTTTTTTTTTATAATAACATAACTTCGACGACTCTAATTAACTCATAGAAAATAAATAAATAAATAAAAATTCATTAAAGAGATCCCTAAATATGACTCTTGAACTAATAATATTAAAAGGAAAATCTGAAATACTAGAAGGTCCCTTGATATCAAGGTCATCAAAAAAACGAAAATCATCCTAACCCTGGAGACCCTAACCCTCCAAACCAACCCTCCATACCATCAAAGTTATAACATATTTTTGTCCACAAATTCACCCTTCAAAGAATTGGTCTCAACATTGCTTGAAACGTTATCATTTTCAATCAAATTAGAAGCAACCAAAGGACTTAATTCTAACATATTTTTTTTCCACAAATTCACCCTTCAAAGAATTTGTCTCAACATTGTTTGATAACTTATCATTCTCAATCAAATTAGAAGCAACCAAAGGATTTAATTCTAACATATTTTTTTCCATAAATTCACCCTTCAAAGAATTAGTCTCAACATTGCTTGAAAACTTATCATTCTCAATCAAATTAGAAGCAACCATAGTTTCGACAGAAATAACGTTGTTCCACATCTCACAACATATACATTTATATGTATCCTGAGTCAAGGTTTCTTCAAATTCACGTTTTTGAGCTTCGTTTACTTTCGACGCCTCTTCGGCTGTGTCGAAAGTACCCAACCATTTATGTACATCATTAATTTGATCTCGAATTTCTACATAATACTTACCCCACTTTGTCATTTTAACACCTTTATATTTACAAGAAGATTGTTCTTTCATTATAGTTGTTTTTTTGCTCAATCCCAATAGAAAAAACCCTATAAAAAAAGGGTAAAGTCAAAAATAATTGATTAATGACAAACAAACATTTATTATGTGTATTATGATTTGAAATTAGCTTCTTTAGTGACTTATTTCTATACTTATTTCTATACGATTTGAAACTGTTTTCCTATTATTTAGTCATGTTGCCAATAGTTTAGCAACTCCCCACTATAAGCTGAATATTCATAAAATCGACTCCTAGAACGACGGATAAATTCAAACTCAAATAAAAGTATAAAATATTTTATTAATTAATACTTTTATAGCTCTATTTCTACACGCGGTTGAGAATCTCATAATTTGTCTTTTCATAATTTTCACATATTTATTTTAATCAATTAACATACCATTTCCTCGTATTAATTATCAAATGTCACAAACATACACTAATTTCATATCATGACCAACATCAACAATTTTGCTTAAATTAATATTCCAACAAGAGCACAAATTCATGATAAACAACAAACTTAAAATCTACATAAAGGCTTATACTCAATACCAAACTTTGGCCACATTTTCTCAATGAAAACAACATGAATAGAGCTTATCATTATGAAACTTATTTCAAACTATTGAAAATCAATTTAGGATTGATTTTACTATTATCAGCATTAACGTCAATAACACTAAAAATTGAAAACTTAAGATACTTATACTTATATAAGCATATGCAATCCATGATGTATTCTCTATATGACAATAAATAAATAAAATATCTCTTAAACACTTCAAGGTGCGCTAAAAGCAAATGGTGTCATGCCATTAATTTTTTTTTTCTTTCATTGAAATATAATGATCGTGATTCAACTGAATTAATATCATTGATGAATATAAATCTTTAAGGTTGTTGTAAAAATTGGACCGCCAAAATAACTCTGATTAAACCCGTAAAATAATAAACACCCAATCCTGAGGCGTAACACAAGTCATTGTCCATAAGGATTTATTCGCCTCATCAGCACAAATCCTCCAAAATTCAACAGGCTTAAGCGAAGTAATATAACAACAATTTTTTATCTAAAAACCATTAACATGTCAATGTCACTAGTATATAGGGTATTTTCATGTTCTTATAAAATGTAAAATGTATTAGGTTCACATATAAATAAATAAGAAGAGTGGTTAATTTATTACGAAAGAAAAAGAGTAGGATTAGACTAAGTTTACAACTAAATCAGAGAACAAGTCAAAACTATAAGTAGTAATAATAATAATAATATTTTCATCTAAAATAATTTTTCTCATTCACCCTAAAAAATATAACATAATAATTTATTTAAAACTTTTGAAATATTCTCAAAGTTTACGACAAAATGTAGTACTAGTTTTCGATTTTCGATTTCAGGTTCCAATTTCATTCATTCATTCATTTTTTTTTTCTTAATTACTTACTAAACAGTTTGCTATATTCTGCCAATCATTTTGACCATCAATTTGACTTTTACTGCTTCTTACTATTAGAATGGATCTGAATTCCCCTCATTTTTACAGATTCATTGCACAACATGTGTTTTAATTAGTGCCAGGTACTTTACACATTTTGTAGATTACAAAAATCTCTACTTGAATTGAATGGTTTCTATTTTCTATAATTATTCACTCATAATGTTTCTGTTTTGGATTGGTGTATTTTAGAGCACAATTTCTGGAAATATGTGGGAGAAGTCGAGCTTGGAAATTATCAAGTCAGAGACGAATTTGAAGACACGAAAATTGTTGTGTGCAAAGATCATCTTGATGCAACCTTCTCATAAAGGACCTAAAGCTGAGTGGTATGAGTAGTTTTTCTTACTTCCCCTATGTCACAATCATATTTCTATTCTGAAAACTATCATATAATGTTTACTTGCAATTCACTGTTTAAAAATTTAATTATTAATCGATGAAGCATTTTATTGAGGAGGGGGAAGAAGTATTAGTTCATTTAATTGCCACAGAGAAGCAATTATAAACCTTAGGCCAACGTGGCGTAAAGTCTTGAAAATATAAAAACGAAAATCTCAATTGTTGACACGTGTTATGATTTTGATTGATTGAAAAGCAGGTATTTAAAGAGAATAGAAGAGAAGAGAAGAGAAGACATGCATTCATTCATTCTGCTGCACTGAGACTTGAAGTGTACGTTTCCTTTCTGCTAAGAAACAATGTATCTGAGACCTGATAATGGATCTTCTTCATCTCCTCAGAGGAAGAAAGATTACAAGAATACTGGTGTTGAGGCGGAAGACGGTCGGAGAAGGAGACTGGAAGACCTCTTCGAGATAAGAAAGAATAAGCGCCAAGAGAATCTCTTCAAGAAGCGAAAGGGGGACACTACTTCTCCTACCACTACCCCTTTCTGCCTCATCAACACAGTACGTATATTCTATATGTTTTCTTTCCAAACAAACATTCATATTTGCTCAAACAAAATCAAGAAACCAAAATTATTACTTATTGTATGCCCTCCATCATCTAATGTTTCATGCTTTCTCTGACATCTCCATACAATTGGGAAATATCTTTTTGGTGTTGGTGGTGGCTTGGATTTTAACTTGCAGCACCAGGACATTCTAATATTCAAGGTAATTTTTTTATTTATTAGAATAACCCTATTATAGTAGCGAGCTACTCACTCCGTTTCATGTTTAGTGTTGTTTAAGGCTATATTCACTTTTTAAAAAAAATGTTGTAACAATTTCTATGATAAAAGTAGTTTTATTTATATAGTCGTTAGTGAAGTAGTTAGGTGAACTCAGATATAATAAATAGATCTATTGATGGAAAAAAAAAAGTAACTAATAGTTCATTGGTATGCTAAAATGACAAATAATGAAACAAACAAACAACTTTTTCAAAAAAATTATGAGACAAACAAATATTTTCAATTGTGACCCTTAATATGAGATGGGGAGGGAGTTAAGATACCAATAATTAGGTGCATTATTGAAACATAATATTAATACTTAGTGAAAAACTGACAATGATAATTGTGCCATGTCAATAACATAGCCAAGATTAAAGAGATACCAATTGCTAAAATAAAAGGCTTTAGCAGAATTCTGTGTAAAAAAATTGACCATGATACATATAATGCATGTCCAGAGATAGAGCTTTATGTGTGATTTTGAATTGCAGCATAGAAATAATATTTTTATCTTTTACTCTTAATGCTATTTAACAGATTCAACGCATTCCTACATTGACACAATCATTAATGTCTAACAATCCTGCTTCACAACTGGAAGCAATTACTGAGATTTGTAAGCTACTATCGAAGGGTATGAATACAATTCTTATATTTAAATTGTGATGTAATACTCATTTCTTATGTTATGCCTAGATTATATGATGCTATTGTGTAACGTCCTCAGTTTTAGTTTACTTTAAATAAAACGAGGCGTTACACATTGTATAGGTGTGTGTGCTTGGCTAAATCATGATGTAGCTCTCAAAAGTTCTTGTTTGTTATTCAAATTTTAATTTTCATTAACACATCTCTGTTCAGGTCACATTGCTCTAATTGATGAGGTGATCCGGGCAGGTGTTGTCCCTCAGCTTGTGAGGTTTTTGGCAATGGATGATATACCACAACTGCAGGTATAAATTTTTTTCTATCATGATCTCTCTGTTGTGATTCCTGAATGTGAAGATTTTCATCTCACTCAAACAATAAGTTGTATATTATATCTGCAGTACATGGCAGCATGGACTCTGACCAACATTGCCTCGGGAACGTCTGAGCATACAAGAATTGTGATTGAACATGATGCTGTTCCCCATCTTGTGCACCTTCTGTGCCATAGTAGTGTTGACGACTGCAAAGAACAGGTCAAATCTTCCTCAATCTCATGGCATAATGGCATTGAGAAATCTTATATGCTGCTTGCTTACACCATTTCCATGTCTCATGTATTGAACAGGCGATATGGGCATTAGGTAATATTGCTGGTGATTCCTTGAGCACAAGGGATCATGTTCTTAGCCATGGTGCACTCTTGCCAATATTGGGTCTGTTGTGGAATCCATCTTTAGTAAAAGTATCTATCTTGAAGATCGCTTCATGGGCTTTATCAAACTTGTGCCGTGGAGACCTTCCTTCAACAATTTTTGAACAGGTTAGGAAAATTTGCTCAAAATATTGCTTGTGCTGAGTTAGTAAATAAAATATAGTTAATTTACACATTGTTATCTTCTCTTCTCTAACTGCAGGCTCTTCTGTTATCATTTTCAGATAAAACGTACATTGCCTTTCCTTGGAAAACTCATGTTGATGTCTGATGAAGAAGTTGTTGTAAATGCATGTCTGACTGTCTCTTATCTTACTCATGAGGGCTCAAGTGAAATGATCCAAGCTGTCATTCAAGCAAATGTTTGCCCACGACTTGTAGAGTTGCTACGGTAAGTCCTTGACTGATTGCAATACCTTTTGCGTGTCTTTCTTTTTTAGTAACACTAACACTGTCATGAGTGACTTCATCTATGTTTTCTTTTTTCTCTTGTGGACTGACTAAATTTCCTTTTTACAGATTTTCAGAAACAAAAGTTATTGTACCTGCTCTGTGGACTCTAGGAGATATTACTTTTGGTGATGAGGCTGCTCACACTCAGGTAAAAAGAAAGATGTATAACTATCTACTGATTCTAGGATCCTCTAATTATATTGTCATTATGGTTGTAGAACATGTCACACCAGTGTCAAATGAGAGTTAGTATATGGTACTGAGAGAGTATAGTTTTTTTGTTGCATTGATCTTTTCTAGCATTCAAAATAAAATTTATTTATTTTACCTACTAAATTTGCCACATTTTTCAGGTTCTAATTGACCAAGGAGTTCTCCCTTGTCTTAGACTACTTCTTTCAAAAAGTGATAAAATCGTCCTCAAATATGCTTGTTGGGTAATCTCAAATATCACAGCCGGGACTAGAGCTCAAATGCAGGTAAACAATGATTTGTCCCTGCTTTATTTAGTAATGATTTGCTTCTGAGCAGTTTCTTACTGGAAGTTCATAACAAGTTATTTGCTTGCAAGTTGCAATATTGATTTTTTGTTCAAAACTGCTACTCTAAAGTCTAAGCTCATTTCTTGAAGGAGTCACTGGCCACTAGTGACAGTGAAACATATGTGATTGAGAACTGAAAAAACTCTGTGCTTTTACGTAGAGTTTAAGATTTAGGCTGGTTGAATATGAATCGCATTCATGTTTGAAATGCCAACTAAGATGCAGAGAGAACTTATAAAAGGATTTTTTCTAAAATATTTTATATCAAGTGCATTTTATGACAAAATATATCATGGGTCAAGACAATTTCTTGAAATTAGTTTATACTCTCTAAGACTAGCTAAACCTTTTAAACATAACATATATTGTGACAACTAATATCCTTATGATCATTTCTGTAGGCTGTCATTGATGATGATCTTATTAGTCCTCTTGTTTGTCTTACAAAGGCTGAATTTGACATTAAGATGGAGGCTGCATGGGCTATTGTCAATGCCACTTTTGGAACTCATGAGCAGATTCAGTAAGTTTTCCATTACATTTAATTTTTCTATATCATGATTTGCTTTCACCATTCTCATTCTTCTATAGATGTAAAAAGTAGGAAATTAAGAAAAATTAGCATAACTACCCTTAAAAAGAATGTCATCTAGTGGGATATTGTACCGTTTTGTGTCCTTGAAATTGTGGAAAACATTTGATACTTTTCATTTTAGACACACTTAGGATTGTGGTTTATTAACAGATCGGTTGTGTATCATAATGTTATTGTTTACTACTTTTGTATTTTATGTTTGTGATGTAAACTTATGACCTAATGGACATTTCTCTAGGTTCTTAGCGAGTAAAGGGTGCATCGAGGCACTTTGTGATCTCTTGACTTGTTCAGACCCGAGTGTTTTGTCAATTTGTCTGGTTGGGTTGCATAACATTTTACACTCTGGAAAAAAGAACAAGAATCTTCAAGTTGGAGTGAATATTTATGTGGAAATGGTTGAAGAGTGTGGAGGATTGGAAAAGATTGTAGGTTTGCAAAGCTATGAAAACAATGGCATTTATAATAAGGCTGTGGCGGTTTTGGAGACATATTGGCATGAGGAGCTTATACCGCTAGATGATACGAATCTTCATAATACTGAGGGTGGTACTGGGGAACCTCCCCACATCTGATTTCAATTAATAACAAATGATACATTTGGATCCATTCTGTGGAGATGTAACATGGATGGGGTCAAGTCTGATGATTTCACAATGAAAAATCATGTGTATATTTTTCAATAAGGCTAATCAATGAGTTTTTGAGAATTAATTCGATAACCGTCACTTCAGTCATTTTTTCGTCTTTGTTTTTGTTGTGAAATTTGTAATCGAAGTTTATATAAGGTAGGTTAAATTAATTGATGAATATTACATAAATAAACGGACATCAATGAAGAAAATGTTGATGCTGCATTGTAAGAAGAAAGTAGATGGTATTCTAAACAATAATAACTTATGTAATGAAAGAAGAAAGTAAAGAGTTTAACTTTGTCTTGTATTCATAAACAAAAACGAAGGAAGAGGAGAGGAGAATGGATGTCATAAAATAGGCTTGAATGAAATGTGATTGATAGATTTTAAGAATTTAATTTCTACTCGGAGGTATTTTTAGTCTTTTTGTGGTATAATTAGTTATTTTAGGGGTGCAAACATGAAATGTGTATTGGTGCACAATAATTTTAAGGTGTTGCTATATTGTGAAAAAATATCAACGGCTCTGAATCATCTTGAGCATTTTAAAAAATATCAACGACTCTGATTCAAACCTTAGTTAAGTGGAAGGGCGATTGAAAGAGGCGGTGAGCGGATAATGTATCTCGCGGCGCGGTGATTTGAGCGGATAATTTATTAAATAATTTGTAATTTAAATTTATTTTCATGTTTTTATAATTTTTAAATATTTTGATTTTGATTTTTAATTTTTTTAAATAACTAAATGACAAAATTACCTTTGTGCTAGAATTGCACATTTTTTTTAAAATTAACTATTAACAAAAATTGGGAAAAGATGCGATAATTTATCATCTTATCGTATCTTTATTTATGTATCTTATTTATCTTATTATGACCATTCAAATCAAGTATAAGTAAGGAATATAAATACTATTAGTGATCATCTAATAATTGACAGTACAATTAATGGTGTTGAGCTTATAATTGTTGAAAGAGGGAATGGCCAGAGAGTATCATTATGTTGTTATAGTATCGTACATTGCATGAAGTGTACGTGTTTGTGTGAGAGCAAAGAAAAAGAAAGAACAAAAAAAAAAGATAAAAGAAATGGCTGCAATATGGTGGAGGAGGAAATGGTACAAAATTTGTTATACTCTGTTGGAAATAGGTCGCCGGCAGAGAAAGGAGGACTATCTCCAGTTAAGGAAGCAGAAACGCCATGAATATATCTTCAAGAAACGAAGGGAGGGTTGTTACAACGATACTTGTCAAGAAATCAAAACACTTGTACGTTCTTTTTTAAACTGCATGCAACAGTTATTGTTATTATTATTATTTCAAGAAAGGATATATAATGAAACTAGATTTAATGCTGTTTAACAGGTGGAAGATATTCCTATGATGGCACATAAACTATGGTCTGATGACCCTGATGAACAATTGGAAGGAGCTACTCAGATTAGAATAATATTATCTCGTACGTTCTTAATTAATGTTGCTATTATTGGACTTTCAATGAATTAATTTTGACATAATATTTGTTTAGGATTGTACGTGGACCCTCCATTTGATGAGGTGATTCTGGCCGGTGTTGTCCCAAAGTTTGTGGAGTTTTTGACAAGGGATGATTTACCTAAATTACAGGTATGAATATTTTAGTCATTCTTGAAAGTGAAGATTTTGACCTCACTGCCACAGTATGTTACTGTTATCCTTTTTTACATATGCAGGAGCAGGCTACATGGATTGTAGCCAACATGGTTTGGGCAAAGTCTGAACAGACAAGAGTTGTAATTAAATTTGGTGCTATTCCCATGTTAGTGCGGATTCTAATATCTTGTACTTGTAGTGATGTAGTCAAATATGAGGTCAAGTTTTCCTCAGTCTCATTGGCATGAATGTATTACTTGCTCTCAATCTCATGAGTGTCTCATATATATATATATATATTGAACAGGCAGCATGGGTTTTAGCTAATATTTCCGCCGATTCCTTGGCTGCAAGGGATCTTGTTCTTGATCACGGTGCACTGATGCCATTAGTGTCTCTGTTGTTGACTCCACAAAGTTCATATGTCTTCACCATTGTTACATGGACCTTGTCTAACTTGTGTCGTAGGCCTACTCCACCTTTTGAAAAGGTTGGCAAATAATGTTGCTTGTGAGGCCAAACAGATTGTTATCCTTTCTTCTCCAACTCTAACCTCATGCTCTCCTGTTATTGTTTACAGATAAAGCCTTTATTACCTGTCCTTATAGACCTCATCGCGATGCCTCATGAAAAGATTGTAACTGATGCATGTTATGCTCTGTCTTGCCTTAGTGAAGGCTCTGATGAGATGATCCAAGCTATCATTGAAGCAGGTTTTATCTCAAGACTTGTGGCACTACTCATGTAAGTTACTCTGCATCTGATTGTAATTATTAATACCTAATTTATTACAATATCTGATTTGTTTGTTTTTGACAGGCATCAATCATCAAAATATGTTGAACCTGCTCTTCGTACTATTGGAAATATTGTTAGCGGTAGCACAAGTCAGGCTCAGGCTGTGATAGACAATAGAGTTCTCGATTGTTTTTACCTGCTTATTACAGCAGTATGTCATGATACAACAATGATATCAGAAATATGTTGGATAATTTCAAATATCACAACTGATACTACAACTCAATTAGAGGCTGTAATTGAAGCGGATCTTATTCGTCCTCTTGTTCGTCTTACAAGGGCTGAATTTCCCATCAAGAAG
Source organism: Cicer yamashitae (assembly GCA_037974755.1). Taxonomy (NCBI): domain Eukaryota; kingdom Viridiplantae; phylum Streptophyta; class Magnoliopsida; order Fabales; family Fabaceae; genus Cicer; species Cicer yamashitae. The sequence goes on along the minus strand of JBBPBQ010020321.1, from coordinate 62,084,682 downwards.
GAGGCTGCTTGGGCTATATCCAATGCCTGTATGCTTGGAACTATTGAACAGATTCAGTATGTCTTACAATTACATTTTATTGCATTTTGATTCATGATGGATGGACATTAATTTCTTTAATTTTATTACTGTAGGATGCTGGTGAATTCAGATTGCATTATCGCACTATGCGATCTCTTGTCCTGTACGGATCTAGAGGTTGTGGCACATTGTCTGGAGGCACTAGAAAACATTTTAACTGTTGCAGAATTGGCAGAGTTCTATGTAGTCATTGATGGACCCAATTTGCATGCTGAATTGATTCATGAATGTGGAGGATGGGATAAGATTCAAACTTTGCTGACCAGTGGAAACCTTCAAATTTTTGAGAGATCTACTGAGATGTTGCTCAGATTTTGGAGTGAAGATTTTGATGTGTTCTGTGAGAATGCTCGGAATAGTCATCACAGACCTTTTTCTTTTGGAACCAAAGTTCCATTTGCTTTCAAAATTTCTCCTAACTAACTTGAGTGTTTAGTTGCATACATTTCATTTTATTCTTTTTTAAAAGAGTACCTTATCCAACAACATGTATTCTTTTATTCTAGCTGGCTATTCCATTTGTGTGAATATACTTCTTTATATATGTATATATGGGCATGTGTAATTAATATCCCAAATTTTTATGTTTGAATTATTATTGTTGTTATTGAATATAGATGAATGTTTTTTTTTTCTCCATAAAAATGTCAAAGTAATCTCTTAGTAGTACAAATTATTAAATAATAATGAAATAAAAAGAAGAGTATAAGTGATATATTGTCTTTGATTGTCTTTAAAATTGTAGACCTTTTTGTTTAGGGATACTTTTATAATTAGTAAAAATTGAGATTAAAATGAGAAGATAAAAGTAGATCAGTAAAATTAGAGAATTTAACTTAACCTTTTATTCATGTTTTGGGTGCAAGTTTTAGGATTTGCTTGATTCAACAAAGAAGATGAGAGGAGAAGGAAGGAGAGTAGAAATATCTTTGATTCAAAAGAAGGGATATGTGAATTTTAATTAACATCATGTTTAGTTCAAATGTGGAGAGAAATTTTAAATAATTTATATAGTTATATATTTATTAAGAACGAATTTTATTCCTCTATCGTTCTCTCTTAAAAATTGAATCAAACACATTTCTATTTACAATATTTTCTCTCTTCCATCTACCTCATACAAAAAAAAATGAAAATAATAAGCACCCATTTAAAGGGACTTCATTCTCCTATTGATTCTAGTTCTGTTCATTTTTTTTTCTTTTTATAAAAAAAAAATTAAATAAAAATGTGTGTATCATACTAAATTGTATTTGTTCATGAGTATGGTAAGGGTACATTTATTATTATTATTATTATTATTATTATTATTATTATTATTATTATTATTATTGCTATATCAATCTACATTGGTCTCCAATATGTTTTTTTTTTGCTGAAGTGATATTTTAGTGAGTGTGAGAATTTCAAGAGACGTTCTTTAATGCGGTTGATATTTTAGATGTATTTTATTTGATTTTATTAATATAATTTTGTTTTTTTTAAATATTTTTATTATTTTTTATTTATTAAATTAATCATTATTCCTTTGAAAAAATAAAATAAAAAATTAAAAGATAATAGATGATCGCTGGAGGTCAACAAAAAATATGACAATTTAGTATATAATATATTGGCATTTTAGTGTACATATATATATATATAGATATATAATCCTATATGAGACCCCATAAACAAATTCTTTCTATTATCTGATGCATAAGGTTATCGAAAAAAGTATGAGATGAATGCATTGTTTTCATCATTTGACATGCAACCTATGAACTTCTTCTTTAGCATTTTTAATGTATAATGTTGTTGTTATGTTTATGTTAATGATCGAGGGAGAGTAATTTATTTAAAGTTTTCTATCTAATAATTGTTTAAATAATTCTATACAAAAATTAATTATGGATAAAAAAGATAAATTAAGTTTAATATATATCATATATGATTGTTTGCCTAGAGACATATTAATATGCAATTAAAAAACTATGAGTTGAATTTCTAATTACATGACTTTTTATGTATATATTATTTATGTTAACAATTGAGGGATAAACATTTATTGTAAAATGTATTATCAAATTCTTCAAAGTTATTTTTAATTCAAGCAAGATAAATGTAATATAAAAATAGATCATACATTTTGCAAAAAGAATTATTCTAGATTTTTACCTGAAATATATTCTACTTTTTTATTATAAATATTGCATTTATTATTTAAATTTCAAAGTAAAAGTATTTAAAATTTAAAGAGATGAACTTCTTCCACAACAATTAATTATTATAAAAAAATGGCAAAATAAACTTAGAATTAAAATATATCATATAATTATGAATGTTTTGCTCATAAAAATATGGATATTAAAAATAAATAGATGAGATTTTTACATGAAATATCTTCTAAAAATTTCATGAATATTACATTTATGATTTATTTTTAAAATTCACTTATACACGCACGAATTAATACATCAGTAACTTTTGAAATTTAAGATGGTAACTTTTGAAATTTATGCTACTTTTTAATATTGTTTATGTTGCATTGGAAATTAAGTCTTGGGATTTTTATCTCATTAGTTTATTTGCACGTTTTTCAGGCAAGCAAGTATGTAGTCGTCAGAAGAAATAGGTAAAGAATGCAAGTCTCTTGTTATTTAAATTATTTAAGTATGTCCTTTTTATTCATCTCTTGAATGGCAAAAGCGTGAAGAGGATTTGAGTTTTGTAAATTATAATTCTATTATCTAATTTGTGTTTGAATATTATTATGTAAATACTATCATGCTATATATAATGTGAACGAATGGCTAGTATCATCAATGCACGGTATTCGGACATGTGTATATTGTGCACTGTGTCAGTGTCGAATAGTAAAAAGAAAAATTAGATGACTAAGTTTTGTTTATCTCTTATCAGAATTTCATATTATTATGACTTATTTCATATGTTTCAGATAAAAAATAAAATAAAATATTAAAAAATATTAAACGAAAGACAAAAACTTCAACTGATTTAATTTTATAAGTTGAAAGTGTTTTGTTAATGAATATCACAAAATAAATTTTATCATAATTAACTCATACAATTGTGAGGTCTTGAGTTCGAACTTGCGATAAGACATTTAACTTAACAATTAATATCAACATTTAACAATGTTTAATTCACTCTCTCTAACAATGTTAAAATGGACAATATATTATTGCCTTGGTCATTATCTTAACACTATTTATCATTATGGACTTTTAAAGTACTACTTATAAATTCCCGATAAAAGTTGGGTCAAAAATAAATAAATTTCTTGTAAAATATAAAATATGTTGGAGTTTAAATAAGTCACAAATACTAACCATAATAATTAGTTAATGACATATTATCATAGGTGGTCTATGTTTGGACCAATCTCATTGGTCCTCAATTTACCATCCCTATATATTAAATAACTTTTTGGTGAAGGAACCTTAAAGCTTAATAATAAAAGACACTCCTATTTTAGTTTTTATTTTTACTAAAAAAATATATGATTAAATTACTTTTAATTTTTTATTTTTTGAAATTTAATTTTTAGACCTCCAATTTTAAATCCGAGTTTTGGGTCTCACCAAATTTAATGAGTTGGTTTCGAAGCAAAAAGAACAAACACGAAAACAAAAATACATCATAGAGAACATAATTAGAAATCAACCCACCCAGAAAAAAAACTAAAGTCCAATAGTAAAATTCTTCAATACATTAAAAGCAAAACCCAACAACAAATCTTTAACAAAAATGATTGAAACACAAAATTTGCTGGGCATGATAGGGGTGAATAAAGGCCTTAGTAAACTAAGTGAAACATGGGGATGGGTTGGTTTCTGTGATTGGGAGAAGGATGGAGTTATGGGTTTATCGTGGATTTAGAAGATGAAATCTGAAGAAGATTTCTCAGATTAGGGTTGAGTTTAGGAAAAAACAATTTAAGAGTTTAGTTTTATAATTTTTATTTTTTAAATATATTAAATAATTTAATATATATATATATATATATATGACATTGATTAAGTTTTTTTTTTTTAAAAAAAAAACTAATTCTTTATATATAAATTATCACATTTTCAAGAAAATCAATTATGGACTTGGCAGAGCTAGAAATTTTACTTGATGGGGGACAAGATTAAAAGATATAACCTAACAAATAAAATTAATTCCAAAAACATAATATATATATATATATATATATATATTTAAACTAAAAATTTATTTAAAAAAAGAA
>JBBPBQ010020321.1:61982187-62074818 GCA_037974755.1 Cicer yamashitae | reverse complement strand
TTAAACAAAAAAAAAAACCACAATAATATTACTGTTAACAAAGAAAGATAAAAAAAGAAACAAAGCAATTTGGGGACATTAACCTTACAAAAAAAAGGAGAAATAAAAACATTATGAAAATTGAAAACAAAAATAAAGAAACCATAAAAGAATCAATTGAATTCCATCAAGTAAAGCATTGAGATGAAACCACACAAGAAGCGATGAGAGACATTGAATTGCATTGAAGAAATTAAAAGTAAAAAAGTGCATAATTTCCAAAGAATAAGATCAAATGATGAAAAAGATAATATCACCAAAGTCGAATCACATTCCAACTAAAACTTCTCCAATTCTGCTTGAAAACTATAAAAAACACCAAGATGAACAATATGCGAATTCAGAGTTCTAATCTCAAAAGATATTTCTACCTTGCATGACCTTAAATTCATTTTGTAGTCCTATTAATGATGATTTTAAGCCAATTGATAGGGGATGATACCAGTTGATTTGAATAATAGTATAGGCCCACATTAATAAAATATTTATATTTAAATTGTAATACTATTAATTAATTAAGTGTAAAAATAATTAATAAAAAAACTAGTACTTGTCATAGGATCGTCGATTAACCCATGCAAACACAGGGTCTCCAATTAAGGAGATCTCCAATTTTTTTTATCTATATTATACCTTAATCTTTAAAAAAAAATTATATCGATATCCTTAACTTTGTACAACACTTTAAAATTTTATATTTATATCTTATGTCTAAAATAAATAGTCAGTTTTCTACTACTGAATTTGTGACAATGAATGTAGCCTATCAAACGCCACCATCCACCGTCAAATGTTAGAATTTTGAATCTTAATATTAGAATCTTGTAATTTTAAGGGTCCAATTTTTAGATTTAAACAAGACCTCCAAAAATATTAAGACGGTTTTGCATGTACTTAAGTTTATTTGTTGATAATTTTTTGTTCTATTGTTGAGATTTATTTTGTTATTAATATTTTAAATATTTATTATTAAGATTGGATTCAATGATAGATTCATGTTCTAGGCAATAGATAATAGAAAACTTAGCTGCCTCTCTGATTGATTTTCTATTTTCTTCTTTTCATCCATTAAAATAGAGTAATTGAAGGTTAACTTTTTGTCCAGAATCACTTTTTAATTTTTTTTTTATATTTAAATAAGTAATTTTTACTTGTATTTTTTTTATATATATACTTTTTTAATTTTGATGTCTTAATGCGACATTGTTTTTGTTTTTCGTCTTGGTGTAACATTATTTTAGTTCCCCGTCTTTTTGTGATGTTTGTTTGATTGAAATTGACATATCAACTTTGATTCGGTGCATATTCACTAATCAATGACTTTGACATTGTCAACGTTACAGATTTAGATGTATATTCTAAACACTTCAATTTTGTCATATTTGTAGATATTTTTCTGTTTCGTTCTATTAGCCTATGTGTTATGAGTTTTTTTTTTTCGTAGATTCATCTTTTTCGATTTTAGTGATTTTGAATAGCATTATTTTTTATTGATGTAATTTATATCAATTTAAATAAATGAATGTTATTTTTTAATCTAAAAAAAAAACATTTATTGATATATAAATATACACACGTGCACATATTAAGTATTTATTCAAAAATAATTAAATATTTACTATTAACAATTGAATAGTAGTTTTCAATATTTATTGAGTTTTTTTTATTTCTATTTCTACTTTTTTTTAATCAATTAAATGATATATTAAAGAAGAATTTTAAGCACAAAACATGTTAAGAATAAAATGTATACAAGTGTTAGAAGACAACATCTTCAAACAAAAACACAAGTAATGATCCCCATAAACCAACAAACACCAAAAAGACGTGCTAAGAATAAAATATATACAAGTGTTAGAGGACAACATCATCAAACAAAAAACAAGTAATAATCCCCAAAAACCAACAAACACCAAGAGACAAAACAATTATAGCATGTGCTTAGATTCAATTTATTTTTGTTCTAATATAAGTTTAGTTAATTGAAAATTCAAATGATAGAAAATTATGTATTTTTTTTTTATTATTATGTTAAAAATAATGCCAACTAAATATAAAATATGTGGACCAACTCGAAAACATAGTATTAGGTCTAGGCACCTATTTTGTAGTTCATATTTAATGTAGATTTTTTTAGGTTGACCCAAAAATTCACTATCTCAATAGGCCGTCTTGATGCTAGTCCGTTTTGAATCTTTTGATACCTATAAGTAATTGTAGTACATTAAAATTTAGCTCCACTAAATAAAGATTAAAAAAATCAACCACATATTAGAGATTTTTGTTGTGGCTCAATTATTTTCATGAAATTGGTTACTTTATTCTACATAAGGACATATGACATTGATGAAATACACATTTAAATTTAAAAGAATAACAATTAATTGGTTACTTATTCTAACACATGTCCCTCATGTTTCTGTTTTTCTTTTATTTTAATATGTATTTGTAGCTTATCAAAAATATTAAATAGGAAGAAAAATGTGTTTATTGCTAAATGAATACAAAAAAAAAAATGATTGAGAGGATGGCATGTGTAAGATTGAAATTATAAAGTAGGTCTTATTTGTTAATTGTGTGGGTAAAGTAAAAAATATGGCTACAATAAAATTTTATAATGGAATAATGATATAATGTCATTGTTTGGATCATGTCTACTTTGAAAAATTGTGAAAACGTTTATGTAAGATTCAAGCTCATCTTAATAATTAGTATGTTCAATTAATGTGGAGAGTTTATTCAAACTCCCTTCTTACTCGAGGCAACGTTATTTTTAGAGGTATCTCTTGCAATACATATCTTGGACGTAATTTCAAAATATAAAAAATTTAGATCATACTCTTATGGGTGAGGTGTATTTTGACTCACTAGATCTAGTTTGGTTCTCTACTTTATGAAAAATTCAATGATTCTAAACACATTTTCTCTAGTTTCTCTAATTGGCTGGAAAAGACAATATTTTGGCTTGTTGGAGAAAACTATATTCAAGGGTTATATTGAACAATATATTTTTGTTTTATTAAATCTTAAAGAGGATAGCTGAATTTCATATCTCTACATTTTAACTCCTACCTTCACATTTTACTATTTTTTTGTATAAACTATAAAAAATGTCCTAATAAAAAATACAAAAAATTTGAACAAAATCAACATGTTTTTTTGTACACCACAATTTTTTCTCAAACTTTTTTTACATACCGAAAATTTTATTTTTGAAATTTTTGGTATGCAAAATTTTTTTTCAACTTTTTTTTTACGTACTAGAAGGTTTGAGTTTTCGAAATTTTCAGTATATAAAATTTTTTCTCAGTTTTTTAAATACCGAAAATTTTGAGTTTTTTATTTTTCTCAATATTTTTATATACCAGTTATTTTATTTTTGAAATTTCCAATATGTAAATTATTTTTCAGTTTTTTAACATACAAAAAATTGAGTTTTCAAAATTTTTGATATGTAAAATATGTTGTCAATTTTTTTATATAAAAATTTCATTGTTGAAATTTATGATATGTAAAATTACATATCGAAAATTTCAAATTTTTGATATGCTAATTTTCTAAATCGAATTTTTCAAAAATAAAATTCTATACCAAGAATTTTGTATTTGTGTGGAGTAAACAATGAATCTAAAAGATTTTAATAAAAATAATAAAAATAAAATTATATATTTTTTAAAATTATGAGAGTAGGAGTCAAAGTATGGAGTGGAAATTCAATTTTCTCCAAAGAGGTGTGAATCGAAAAAGTCCCTCCATTTGGGCCTGTTGTACTCAAATGATCTGGGCCCACTGGGTTCTTGATCTATTTTATTTCATGAGTAATTTTTTCAAAAAAGAAAATTCTTCAAGTACAATTGGATCAATCAGCAAAACAAACTTAACTTTAAAAAAAGTAAAATTTGTGACAAAAAATTTCATTGAAACTTTTTAGAAATATTAATAATAGTTTTTAATTTAAAATTTAGATATATATTTATTTTTGTCTTAGAAGATATATTTTAATATAAAGAATATTTTTATTCTTGCGCAACATTTTTACGTTCTTCTAATTAATTTTTCTTTTTATTATTTATTTGAAATTTAAAAAATTAATTTAAAATTAAGTTAGATGAATCTCAAATTTCATCTTGCAAAATATTTCAAAATTAAACAAAAATGCACAACAAAACCAAAATCATTACTTCTGCTTTCTTCGTGAATATTTAGATATTATTCATTTTTGGTACAATTTTGATATTACTCTAAGAAATTAAATCATTAATGTCTTAGATTGTTTTTTTTTTACAGGATTAATGTCTTAGATATTATTCCTTTTAAAAAAGCTTATTTTCTTAATTTAAGCAATGTTTTTAAATCCAGATTAGTCATTGACTTGATTGGAATACTGAATAAAAGTGCTCAAACCAATAAATCATTAGAAGAACCGCACGAACTATTTTAATCCTTTTTTGAACAAGTTCTCTAATTTAATTCCTAAATTATATATAAATAATAATTAATATTTTGCTGACTCATTAATTAGTAATACTTTTTTAATCAGGATAATAAGTAATATTTTTTTTTAATCAAAGAATAATAAGTAACATTTAAAATACATAAAATCCGTCAATTTATCCCGAGTTGACTCATATGAAAACTGATATAGAGGGTGGCTATGGAAGATAAAGAATTTAATGTCGCGTTAAAAAACAGCAGTGGCAATTATTGTAATTTATATGAAATAGAAGGTTAATTTCAGAAGTTGAGAAATATATATCACCCCACCACAACCCTTCGTGATACAATACAACACAACACAAGAAAGCAAGTTCAAAATCAAATCGAGAAGAAGAACGTATTAACCTCTTGTGCCAGAAATCAAAACGATGTCGTTGGTAACATCAGAGATCAAAGCGAAATCAGAGGTATACCATGGAGACCTACTCTGCCAAGCGAAATCAAAAGAGCTTCTAAAAGAAATTTCACTTCCAAACGGGCTTTTACCATTGAAAGACATTGAAGAGGTAGGTTACAACAGAGAAACAGGTTTCGTTTGGCTGAAACAGAAGAAAAGCATAACACACAAATTCGAAAAGGTTGGTAAACTTGTTTCCTATGCTACTGAAGTGACAGCACATGTTGAACATGGTAAGATCAAGAAACTGAATGGTGTGAAAACAAAAGAGCTTTTGGTTTGGATTACACTTAGTGATATTTATATTGATAATCCACCAACTGGAAAAATCACTTTTAAAACACCTGCTGGACTTTTTAAAACATTTCCTGTTTCTGCTTTTGAAGTTGAAGAGAAATCAAGTGCTGTTAAGGAAAATAATCAAGTGAATGACGTTGTTGGTGTTAAAGAGGTTTAATTCTGTAGTTCTAGATCTACTATTTCATCAACGCAATGTGATGGCTATTTAATTCTTAATTAATAAGTTGTTGTTACTTTATCTAGTTTCATAAGCCTTATTTCAAATCTATTGTACTACCAATTATTAAAAATGAGAGGAATTAATTATTTGAAAGGAAATTTTAATATCTATTGTTCTGTTTTTCTTTTTTTCGTTTTTATTAGGCTTCGAATCTTAAAATATTAGGCACCGACTTTGTTGATGGTTAAATCTCCACCGACAATCTAGCGTTTCCTGTCTCTAATCGGGGACAGTTACTTCTCTCAGCCGTTGGATTTGGATTTGATTGTTTTAAATCACTCGTTTAATTTGAAATATACGGCTGAGATGCAAGTACTGCTTAAATGCGAACATGACTAAAGCCATGTTTCCTCTCTCACCTAAATTTTTGTGTAACTCAAAATCTTGGACAAGAGATCGGAGACATTTATCGTTTTGCATCGCCATTTAATTTTTGAGAAAGGACAAGTCTTTCATCTCAGATTTGCATGCCGATTCACGGGTTACGACAAAATTGATTGACTCATGTTGAATTAAATTAATATATATATACGAATGAATATTTTGTTTAACAAGTAAACGTTAGCGTGTGTACAAAAATGTAAATGTTAACGAAGGTTACGAGTCTTTCTTATGCGATCTTAGAATTACATCCGGTCGATATTAAACCCACATTCAATTTCTAATTCAGTAACATATAAAATGATTGATATTAGACAATATTGAGTTGGCTCCAAAACATCAAATAGTAATATATAATTATGCACACACAATTCCAAAACATCAAATAGTAATATATAATTATGCACACACAATTCTTTCCGGTATGCATGCAATTATCTTGAAAAAGTGTCTTAAGCATATAATATGAATATTTTTTACACCAATCAAATTACACAATTAAATGAATTTTTTTAATTAATTAATAAAATATAAATAATTAATTATTTATACTATTTAATTTATGAGAAACGTTGGTTGTTACGGTGAATGTTTGTAAGAAAGTGAAGAATACTATGTGATAATATTTAACACTTATGAATTATAAGTATTCACTCTCTTACATGTAGTCATCAATTGCTTATTGATTTAAACTCCTATTTTTGTGTCTTTTTATCTTTTTTGTGCAAATCATTCGTACCAAATAGCACAACTCTTAATATATTTAAGTGCACTTATTTTAAAAATATGATTAATTTAATATTTGGACTATGTTTGAGGATGAGCCCATGATGGATTGTGTCACTTCTTATATTAGCCCATTGAGAGGTCCTTGATGTATAAATATTTTGTCATTTCATTAGGTTAGAACACATAAAAGTATAGGTACATCTGGAAAGACAACAATTCTCACATTCTTCCGTTTATCATCTAAATAATCAAATGGATCCGTGATATATATGTATAATTTAGGCTAACTATGATGTTCCAACATATAGTAAATACACGAGTTCCAATAAGTTTATTGGAAAAACAATCATAACATCACTAGATAATCAATAAAAAAATACTTTTATTGGAGATAGAGTTGTGCTAATCAATTCGATTTTATCTTTGTTACTGCTATATTGTTATTTATTTCTTTAAAGTGTCGAAAAAGTTATATTAGACCTTAAAAGAATCCAAAGAAAATTCTTGTGACATGGAGATACAGATATTGATAAAAATGATTGGGTAAATTGGAACAAAGTGTGTTTACTAAAGAAGGATGGTAGTTTGAGTGTGAAGAATTTAGCTTGTGTTTGTTTTTATTCTAGTAGAGTGGGTTATTTTAGAAATGTTTCTTTTTGGTGGAAGGATTTGGTTGGTGCTGGTTTAGTAGGTCGCTAGAAATTAAGAGAAGGAGAGACCCCTTTTCCTTTGACTACTCAAATTTTCATGCTTCACCTCCGCTATAAGTTATTTGTGTTGTCGTGGTTCCATGATTTCTTCAAAACATAATTAGTTGCTAAAAGATTTTATTATAGATTGTAAGTATAACAATAAGCAAAGATCTCCACATGAGTGGCAAAGAAAAAAAGTTAAGTTGTAATTAAGGAATATTCTATAATGACAAAATAAAAATCAATATGTACATATATATATATATTTGCAAATTTACAGATAGAATGACTATATGAATTCCCCTAAGCTCAAAAAAATGAAGCTTTAGTCATCATAGTCACAACAATGTGGAAGATATTGTTTTTCCAACTAAAAAATGTTATACTAAATCCTATCAAACTCAACCCATACACATGATGATATTCATATATATACATTAAACTAGTTAAACTGTACAACAATGAAAGTCTTGTGAACATCACACTAGAATGTGTGACTTTGCAACATTACGTGAACATTTTGTCCTGCCACTCTTGTTAAGTGCACAAACACATGTTTCAAGAATATCAAGATCTTCATCCCAACATAGCAATGATGCTGTTTCAGGATTCTTCAAAAGCATCTTAGATGCAAGGAATCCAGCCAATGTCCAGGTTTGAAAAAGCCGAGCTTGTTTTCCGATGAATTTTCCTGTTTTTGTGTCATAATATTCTGGCCATGAATCAAATGGAAGCCTTTTCTCAGCCAAAGCAACCGCCTTTTCAGCTAGATCGTTTCTTTCCATTTTGATGCATGCCAATGTAAACTGAAGAAATTTACATACATTAGTTAGGAAAAAAAAATAATGTTTGTATTCATAATTGTCTGTCACGTCACAACATAACACTAACATTCGTCATTTAAGAAAAAAAATACCTGCCACAGAAGAGTAGGCCAAGATCCACCGTTGTGATATGACCAAGGGCTGCACGAGTTAGACATATATATAGTTTTGGTTAAATATGTATACAATATCATACCATAGAAGCAATTATGTATGATGTTTTTATATTAGGTCTAACGTATCTTTACAAAAAAACAGAAGAAAAATTGAGAGAAAAGATTGATTTATACGTATTTTTAGGGTCGCTGCCGGTAATTAAGCGCCATTCTTCATGCTCCAAGGCAGGATAACAAATCTTAAGAGGCATGCAACCAACAAGATCATCCCATTTTGAATCAATGAGATTCAAAATAGACTTGTTCTGTCTTGGAGTACCCAAAGATGAAACAATAGACCATAGATTTCCAAGCATGAAAAACCTGAAATCCATGTGAGCTGGTTGTAGATTTCCTATGAGATAACCACCTTCTTCTGGAATCCAATCCATTAGCCACATTGGAATTTGTTCTGGATAAATGTTGAACTTGTTAGTTGCATCAAAGGAATACTCTTCTGTTTTGTACCTGTATATCTCATTCACCTTTCTCATATCCAACCAATAATACTCTCTAATGTGGAAGGACAATGCGCTTAGTCTGTTGTTAATTTCTCCAATTAGGTTCTTAGATTCTTCATTTATGACAACCATCTCGCGCGCGGATCGAAGAGCCGAGTAAAATAATGCCTACAAAGTAGAACAAAACTTTCTGTTAGAACAGCAACCCGTTTTAAAAAAATATAGATATGAAAAACACTAGATTTGATGACAAAGTTAAACCTATTTTGTTTATGTCTCCGTCTGTATAATGGCTGCAATACTTTTTTATATTATAATTTAAATTTAAAATTTACAGAGTACAAATTGTATTTAAGTACTATAAATTTAGGAGCGAACTGTCCATTTATCACTAACTATGAGCCACACAAAAAACTCTCCATAAAGTGAGATAGATTCTAAACAATAACATGCACAAGAATGCAAACATGGGTTAGTTACATGACATTACACTCACTTGAATCTCAAGAGGGTGGCCATGAATTCCCATCCTTCTATCTATCATGCAAGATCCATCAGTTACTAACAGAGAAGGAAACATATCAAATCCATCTGATAAACACAAGTTGAGGATCATTTGTAAGCCTGTTTGAACTTCCAACTTTTCTTGCAAGCTGTAGTCACCAGTGAGCTTCCCATAAGCCCTAAGCAGGATGATCCACCACAATCCTATCAAAGAACCAAACATAGAAAAAACTCACCTTAAGATTTTACCGAACCAAACATAGAAAAAACTCACCTTAAGATTTTACCGATCAACATATTATGGAAATGACTCATTCGCTTACATAATTACAATGCACGAGAAACCTTAAAGAGATTCATGGTTCGATCTCTACTGCTAATAAATTTATCTTCCCCTAACAAATTAACCACTAACATTTGTCTATAAAAAGAATAGTACTAACCTGAATCTACAGGAGCAACACGACCAATAGCTGATTCTCCAAAATCAGGATCTAAAACTTCTCCTGATTTATTATTGTCATCTACTTCCGTAGTTTTAACTTTGAAACTCGCAGGCATCAAGCCCTGTCCTGGACTATAGCAATCCACTGTTTTCTCCCAACTCTGTTGCAATAGAATATAGATGAAAAAATGCAAGCAAGATATATATGTTCAACATCAATAAAAAGACATATATCCTCATAACATGTTATTTTAACAATATATAAAAACTAAACTCTATTTATGATATAGTTTAACATGAGGCAAGAGATTTTGTGGCAAATCAAGGAAGATTAATTTAACAAGAAATTCATAGAAACAAATAAGACTCTGAAGATTATTATTACCTGAAGTTGCAAAGTGTGAAGGAGAAAGTTCTTGACAATCTCCTTTTCTCTCTTGAGCAAGAAAGCAAGAGCAGAAGGAATAAAATCCCTTATAAAAACCTGATCATAATTCAATGGTGAATCTTTACCCGAATCATCATTTGCTGCAACTGTTCCAACAGGTGTATCACAATATGTAACAAGCGCTTTTTGCAATAACTTCCACGCCTCTTTCTCAACCTCCGTCTCTTCTTCATCACCTTTCTTCAAATCCTTTTCATCTCCACCTTCGAACCGAGACTCTTCTTCGTCTCTTTCACCCTTGTTATTATCATCTTTGTCAATTCTTAATGGCTTCACACCCTTCACATAAACCCTCTCACCATGCACACGTGTGGTCTTAACAGAATCTGAGAATTCACGTGCCTTGAAGGATACTCCACCAATGTAAGAAACACTTTCTTTTGTTTTTGTTGCTCTTAAAGTGATACTTGTTCTTGAATGGCCAAAACTCCAAGAGGGTAACCCCAAAACTCTTTGAAAACCGTTCATTATGCGTCCAGATTCTAATGCGCGAGAAGGGTTGTGCTTGGTTTTCAGATCAAGATTGAGAACAAGAGGATTAGATATAGATGTTGACATTGTTAGAGAATGGTGACATCTTGATAGAAAAGATGGTTTTTTTCGACCAATTACGAGAATCCTTGAGGATGGTTTCATGGTACAATTGCTAATAACGTTGATAACGGTCATCACAGGAAAGAAAGAAAAAATTGCAATATTATCCAAGAAAGAAATTGAGTGAGCCAAGGATGTTGAACAAATGGTGTCTTAAATTTTGGAAACGAAAAATAATGATCTATAGTTATGTGAATTTATAAGTATAGGAAGAGAAAATGTTAACTTGGGAATCAAAATTCTATTTCTCACCGCAGAATCCACACTGTTCAGATTGCCTTTTTTTTTCCCTCCATTTTTGGCAATTTTTATGTTGAATTATCCATATCTATTTCTAACATAACCGTTGGGATTTGTAGTTCGCACCAAACCACCAAATTCGTCTTTGTAGGCGTTCTCAAATAGATTACTAACTATAAATATTTTAAGAAGTACTCTTCTTTCAAATTTTACTTATATTAATATTAGTAAAAGTGTGTTACAAACTAAATTAATAACATGTCATTAAATATATGAACTAACTTGATAGTAAATTGTTAAAATAAAGAATATAATTGATATTAAGTGATTAAATATAAAAATCAATTTGATAGTTTAATAGAGTCAAATACCTTTTTGAAATATTTATAATTTTATAATTTATTTGAAAGTACTACAAAATTAAAGACAAAATTGAGTTTGTGTAATCCACGATGATCTTTATGCTTTTGTGACACAAATTTTTACAACAAAAATCTTGTTAAACGCAATTGAAATATATGGTTAATATACATTGATGATTAATAGATACTTCTTTTAGTCCTAAATATAATATAAAACTGAATTGATAAAAATTGATGTATTTGTTTAAATTCACAAAAGTTAATTTATTTAGTTCAAATTTTAAATCAAATACATTAACTTACACAATTTTATTTTATATTTAAGATCGGAGGGACAATAATAATGTGTTGCAAGTTATTAACCATGAACTGAGTACAATTAACCACACATTTAAATCGTCATTAACTATAATTATATTTGAATACAAAACGTGATCATTAGACATCATATATGCTTCGATATTTGAAAATTATACATAAAAATTATGGTTGATAAACAACGTTCAAATTAATGATTAACTACGTTCAATAAATGAGTAATGAGTAATGAATTGCGACATTTTATTATATTCATTAATTTATTCGATCTTTATTAGTCAACGTCTCAATCAGTGCATGATTTAAGCAAAATTACATCCAATATCTTTATTTAGAGAGAAGGGGTAAAAACGTAATTGAGATGGAATGAATCCCATTGTTCTTGTTCCTTCCTTCTATTCTATCCATTTGGTGTGTGTGAGTTGCAATGGCCAACACAATCACAACAATGGGTTTTCAACTCCGACCCATGACGACGCCGTTTCACTTCCATTCCCCTCGCTGCTCCCTTTCCCCCACATCCAATTCAGTAAATTTCATTTCATTTCATTTCATTTACTTATTTATTTACTATCTTTAATTTTATATCTTCTAATATATAATCAGATTAAAGCTTTTTCAGTTCCGAGAAGAAAAGCAATGTCATTGATCTTCTCAACTTACATTCTCTCAGATGCTTATTCAGCTTTGGCTCAACAACCTCGTATTTTTCGCGAATACGTCGACACATTTGATGGCTATTCATTCAAGTACCCCTCAAATTGGATTCAAGTACGAGGTGCTGGTGCTGATATTTTTTTTAGAGACCCTTATGTTCTTGATGAAAATCTCTCCGTTGAAGTTTCTTCACCTTCATCTTCTCGATATAAGAGTGTTGAAGATTTGGGTCCACCCCAAGAAGCTGGGAAGAAAGTTCTTAATCAATATCTAACCGAGTTTATGTCTACAAGACTTGGTGTTAGACGTGAATCCAATGTTCTTTCTACTTCTTCTAGAGTTGCTGATGATGGCAAGTTATATTATCAAGTTGAGGTTAGTTAACTATTACATTCTCCACTTGTTAAGTTATATTATTAGGGTCCTTTGTAGTAAACAACTTACTTAAGTCGTTATAGAATAAATGTTTTGATGTGGTGTTCAATGCACTTGTGCGGCTGTTCTTAGTTCAATATGATGACTCTTTTCATGATCTAACATGTTTATTATATTTTAAGTGTTTATGTATAATCTATTTATATAATAAAAGATCAAGTACATACAAACCGTTTTCATAGAAACTATAAATTATTTTCATGGCAAGTTTATAGAAATAAGTTGAAATCATTTCACGAGGAGTACCTTTTTTGTAAACTGGTTTTAGTTTGTAACTGGATTGTTATAATATATGGTAATGGAATCATGCATGTACTATATCACTTTTTGTTATAAAATTAAATGAAATGATTAATTGAGTGAGCTTATTGTGTTGCTAGGCGAACATTAAGTCATATGCCAGTAACAATGAGCTTGCTGTTATGCCACAAGACCGGGTGGTACGTATGGAATGGAATAGGAGGTACCTTGCTGTTCTAGGAGTTGAAAACAACCAACTGTATGAGTTGAGATTGCAAGTGCCTGAAAATGTGTTCTCAGAAGAGGAGAGCGAGCTTCGTCGAGTCATGGACTCGTTTCGAGCAAACAAGATCATTCGTTAGAACTAGAATGTTGAATAAATCAAAATGTTCTATCATTCTATGGTCTTGTGTATGTTTTTGTCATTTATTGGATTAGTTAATTTCTAATTGTAAAATTTTCTTCAATTCATATTTATGCAAGTCTCCTTCATTTTCATATTCATGGGCTACTGTTAGTCTGTTACACGTCTAAGATCATCTAAGTCAATAAAAATTGCAAATCACCACATTTTATAAGTGAATCTGAGTCATATTCAATTGGCATCCGCAACTAATAAGCAGCAACGACTGAATTGTGTTGTGTTGTATATGAGTCGGTCAAGTTGCAATGTCTCTTAATTCAATTAGTGTTGTTAATGATGGTGGTAACTGAAGTCAGCTTGAATAACTTTGTACAGATGTATCAAAGTGTGGATTAAGTTGGTAATGAAAAAGATTCACTCATTCAGTTTCTATTCTTGTTCATTTTTGTTATAAGCCCAACTTCTAAGATTGTGCCATGGTCAATTGGTCATGATAGAAGTTCAATATTTTTTTATTGGATTATCTATTCTCTCCTTTAACCGATTGCTTATATTGCACCAAATATCAACATAGTTCGAAATAATCCTTATTCATATGATCTTTTAAGTTTTACCCACTTGGAAGTTGGAACAATCTATACCACAAGCTCCATTTAGTAGTAGATGGACGATTGATGGTGTTTAATGCCTAAAATTAGCTTGCGTCGAAGCCTAAATATCATTTTTTTTTCTCACTAATGAGTAGTAATGACAATGGATATAAACGGATTTTTTTGACAGTATTTAATGAAAAAAATTCAGATTCACCGTACAAGTGGCATGGCTCTTAGAAAATCAAGATAATTCATATAACCAAGACATGGCTCACTCAATACTTAGTAACTTGAATTCTTGAAACCAGAATAAAACATATCAACTTACATTGCAAATTAAATAAGCCATGTACATGCAACCAAATTTCAATTCCAGAATCATGACACGTTTCAGATGACTTAATGGTACTGCAAAATTATGACCTGACTTCGAATTCACCTGCTCGGGTAAGAGCTCGAAAACCTTTGTAGAAACGATAGGGTACAGTCTTCAGATCCAGTTTGTCTATTTGCAGACCAGAGAGGGCGACACCCATAATCCTGAAGTCCACTTGAAATGTGGGAAAGACATGAAGGCGTTCCAATCCAGTCTCGAGCACTAATGTTCCAGACATTGAAGGGGCTTTATCTTTTGGGATCCGACCAATGGACCAAGTGCATGTCTGATAGAATGAGATGTAAAGAAAGCTTCAAATTACATTGTGAAAACAGAACAAAGAATTTGATCTACAATAGATAAAAAATAAGCAGACATATTGCTGCTTATTAAGTACCTTGTTAGAAAGAATATTCACTGTTCCATGAGTTGAAGTAAGATCAGCTGATAAGATACAAGGAGGAAGCTGAAACTGAACATTAACTGAATCAACTGTCTTTCCAGGATCATTTCTCATGCCAACCATTACATTAAGACGGCATCTCCCACTGTCTGAAGTCAACTGTGGCTTTACATATATTGGGGTGCTCTTCAATTTTCTAACTCTGGAAAAGAAAAGAGAAATACCGAGAACTTTTAAGAAAAATAAAATTTGGGAATACCATGAAGTGAATTTTAACACTCACAAATATATCTTTGTCCAAATTTGACTTCTCAAATAACGGTTTCAGATCCTAATTCAGACATCAAGTATAGCTAGACACAATACCTGTAATTCATTAGCTTAAATTGTCCGTCGGGAGGCACAAATGAAAGAATTTGATTGGATTCCCAAGGCCGAAATCTAACACAGGGATGGAACCTCACATCATCAAGGATTGAAGGATTCGCAAATGAAAGAGTTAAATCAGGTAGACCTGTGATGTGGGAATTTACTTGAACCTCACCATTAATCTCACATTTCACCAGAACACCATCCCTGAATGAACAACTTTTTTTAGCAACAAGTATACAAGAAGACAAAATAAATGATGCACAGGATGAAAACTACCAAGGAACAGTCTTAAAAGTCAAGACAATCCTTCATAAAAGTTCAGCCATATAAAGTTCCACAAGTTCAAACTTTGAAAAATCATTAGTATCCTGTTCGGTAAGCCAGCAAAAGGCTTAGGAGGGAAGATAGAAAAAGAAAGAGAAATAAAAGAAAAGAAACCAAAGATCACAGTTTCTTCAACTCTTTCCTTTGTTAGAAATGAAGTGTATTAAAAAAAAGTCAATGTCGGTTTTAGTTGTCCCTCTTTGATTGGTACATCTCTCATGTGTAACTTGCAATTTATCAAACATGATGTCATATACATGAATGATTTCATCTGATTAAAGCTTCACAGAGCTGCATCTGCATTTACTTAGTCATGTAGTCTTTCAAGGAATATTGTATTTGCAAGTTAAGGAGTGATATAAGGAACTTCAGTCCAGTAAAATAAGATTGAGTTATGCCAAACTGAGAGATTATGGATGAAAAAGGAGTATACGCCAGTAGGTTATACAGTAACCTATCAGAGAAAAAGCTTTCAACCTTAATGAATTATAAGAACCCCTCTTACTTGAAAAGGAACCAATGTCTAACACAAAATTTGAAGTCTTTAAATTTTCCAAGTTTCACCAGATAACTAGTTAATAAGACCATAATTTACAAATAAACAAATTGTCCATAAAATTATCAATGTTAAGTAGAGAAAGATAAGAACAAGCATATATGAGCATATAGAGTTATAGACCTGTTTATTGTTGCATCCATTTGTTCAACAAGATCTACATAAACTTCATTATTGGCATACTTAGGATCAGCTGTTCTCCAGGGAACACAAGATGCTGTACTGCCTGGAAGTGTGTCGCTCACATTGGAGCTGTTGCCAGTCACAACACTCAAGACTTTGCTAACAATATTTGGCGGAGCTATCATCTCTTGCAGGATATTTGGTTCCGTAGTTAGTGGGAAGCCATTGTCTATCATCTCATCAAGCAGCTTCAATAACAAAAACAAACTGAATAATTTTACATCTAAACAAAACAACAAACCAAAAGGGGTTAAAAAAAGCCTGATAACACTCTGGCAACAATTTCGGAATGAACATTACAAGGGTAAAGAGTCAATAGTAAAAGAAAGCTATGTAGCACCGATACTTCAGATTGAAGACTCCAAAATAATTATGACCCATTATTCCTTTAGCCAATTTAGCTCTTAATACAGGATCATTCAAGTTAGGTTTTCAAGTTATTGGGATAGGTGAATTCATATAGATGCATCCTCCGAAAGACATGATAATTTTTCATCATTTGGCTCGAGCAATAATCAAACGAACTTAATACATCCATAGAAACTATTTATATGTTAGCCATTCCATGTAAGAAAATAGACTTGATTCTCTCTCGTTTTTTTTTTCTTTCCGAAATTAAAACTATCCATTGCAGACGCCTATACAATACCGATAAAAGTAGTTTTATTCAATCACTTCAATTTTCTTAAATTATTATAAATGTCAGTGTCTAGTGTCTGTGATCCATCGGAAGAAATCCCAACAAACATATGATTTAATGATAGAAGTAAAAACTATCCATTGAAGTTTGTGATTGCATAGAAAATTAGAAATACCTCATAGACAATAACAAAGTTGTCTTTGATTGAATCTTCATTCAATCCTCCAAGATAATCATTGAGAACATCAGCTACCCTACAAAGAAACTAAAAATGAGATGGTTAATAAAAAAAGAAAAAGAAAAAGTAGCGTTGTTGACTATGAATTGCAATTTGGAAAGCGCGGAAATAACCTCAATGGCCATCAAAGGGGGCATTTCAACTTGAGTACAAGCCAAAAAAGTGATTCCTTGACGAAAAACTTGAAAAAGATAATGTGTAGGAGAAGCAATGACGGGTTGTTGCTTGAAGGAATCGGGTTGGGAAATAGCGTGGTCCCAAAACCAGTTACATATTGAGCGATCTACACGGTGACCGGTGAGTTGTTTCTCTAGAATCACCTCTCTGTCGAATGGAATGGAATGAAGATCCAAATTGAAATTGAAATTGAAATTGAAATTGAAAAAGAAGGGTTTAGTTAGTTACCCGGAATCGGAGAGAAGAAATATGCACTGCAACATCTCTTGATTACTTTCTCATTCGATTTCCATCACTTCACTTCTTCAGACACCACAACTCATTGCTTATCAACAAAACATAACCAACAAAAACTACTTTTTTTTTTTTGAAGGAAAAAACTCAGAATCAATTCTCCAGAAAGGGGATGAGAGAGTAATTTTGAAAAATTAAAAAGAAAGAAGGGGTGAATGAGTAAAAATAGAGGTGTAAAAATTAAATATCTAATTATTTTATACGTGGGCCTAGCCCATTTTAACTTATGGAACCTCCGTGACAGTTAATAAATATACTTTTTACTTCTCAACACCCGTAGCCTAATAATAATGCTCTAAATCCTGATCATCTTATCTTAGCCATTGTTTTGTTTTGTGTGTGTACGTTCTTATTTGACCTCTAGAAGTATAACTAGAATCTCAATCATGAAATTTTCTTATATTAGGTGGGTGGTTCAATTTTTTTATCTTAATTTTTAATACTATTTTGTTTATATTGATTCTAAAAAGTATATATTCTTAATAAATAAATAAAAGGCGTTAAAAGAGGGAGGGAAATGAAAGGCTGTGGATTGAAGGGAAATGAGGTGGAGGTGAGTGGTTGTCTTATCATGACAAGAAAAAATAAGAGGAAATGATGAAACACTTGAAACTTGAAAAATTTATTTGAGTGGACTACACTACACACCTCATCACAACACAACACAAGCAGCATGGCAAGATTGGTTGCATTCCAACAGAATCAACTATCTTTCCCTCCTTTAGCTTCCTCTCTTTCTGATTTCACTGGAACTAGATTTCAAACTCATATTCAGGTCCCCTTCATTCATTCTCCTCATCAATTCATCACTTGTACTTCATTTGATGAAATGCAATGCAATCAACTATACTATAACAATTTCTCAACATGCTTGCTAATTTTTGTTACAGTTGAAAAGAAAAACATGGCAGCCAAAAGGGTCTTTTTATGTCTCAGCATCAACCAACAAGAAAGTCCTCATCATGGGTGGCACTAGATTCATTGGTGTCTTTTTGTCTAGGCTCCTTGTCAAACAAGGTCACCAGGTATATATAATATCATTTACCTATTTTACTTCACAAAATATATGTTATTTTCACACTCACACCGTAGTTATAAAAATCGTATAACGAAGAACTGAAAGTGTTATAGTCAAATTTGTGTGTCAAAATAGTTGTGTTAATTTTAACTAGATATTTTAGAAGCCTTAAATAACTATTGAATTTGGCAGGTAACATTATTTACAAGAGGAAAAGCACCTATCACTCAACAATTGCCAGGTGAATCAGACACTGATTTTGCTTATTTCTCTTCCAAGGTATGCTAATTGTAAATACAAACATTGGACTATTACCTGTCTATTAGGCAAATAGGCATGCTGTGACTTTTTCATCTTTGTTAGTTTTTACCATCATACATGGACCATTCATTCTTGTGTAATGTAATATTTTTAATTTCATATAGATCTTGCATTTGAAAGGAGACAGAAAGGACTATGATTTTGTAAAATCAAGTCTTTCAGCACAAGGATTTGATGTTGTTTATGACATAAATGGTATTTAGATCCCTACTTGTTCACCTTACTCTATACAATTTAAAATTTAGATTGTGACTTTATTATGATATATTTCTTTTGAAATCCAAATCATGATTTGTTATGTTTCAGGAAGAGAGGCAGAGGAAGTTGAGCCCATAATTGATGCTCTTCCTAATCTGGAACAGTAAGCTGTAGCACTAGTTTTATAAGACTATTCAACTATGAATGCTATTGCCATTAATTGATCTATTCATTTTACAAGTCATTTAGTTAATTAAGTTTAAAAATGAGTTTGATCTCCATTTTGTTTATAATATTAAATTAAATGTTGGTTCTAAATGTCAGGTTCATTTACTGCTCTTCTGCTGGTGTCTATCTCAAATCTGATATATTACCTCATGCTGAGGTCAGTTTACATTTTTACTTTTCAATATTATGTGTCTTGCCATGATGCAATTGTTTGAGGCTTCTAATCATCCATATTCTTTTGTTTTACTAGAAAATATTTGTAATCATCCATATTATTTTGTTACACTCAAAGTTGTTGTTGTTTAGATACTTATTATATACACATGTTGATAGATTGATGCAGTTGACCCTAAGAGCAGGCACAAGGGAAAGCTTGAAACAGAAAGCTTGTTGCAATCAAAGGATGTTAATTGGACTTCTATAAGGCCAGTGTATATCTATGGACCCTTGAACTACAATCCTGTTGAAGAATGGTTCTTCCACAGATTGAAAGCCGGTCGCCCGATTCCTATTCCCGGCTCAGGAATACAGATTACACAACTTGGTCATGTTAAGGTATGAATGAATCAACCTTTTGATATTACAGTTCTTTAGCAGATCATATACTATAAATGAAATTAATATGACAGTATATGAGTTTGTGGCATTTTGTGATTTTGGCTAAAATATGGTTCAATTATGACAGGATTTGGCAACAGCCTTTGTGAATGTTCTTGGAAATGATAAGGCCAGCAAGCAAATATTCAACATCTCAGGAGACAAATATGTCACATTTGATGGATTAGCAAAAGCATGTGCTAAGGTAAGCAATCCATGCCATATCATATTTTTTGTCACAGGTACAAAATACTGGAAAATTCCTTCATAATGTCTTTATTTTGACTTTTAGCCAAGTAATTTTTTTTTAATTATTTTTTGGTTATTTTTCAGGCCGGTGGGTTCCCAGAGCCAGAGATCATTCACTACAACCCTAAAGACTTCGATTTTGGGAAAAAGAAGCCATTTCCATTTCGTGACCAGGTAAAATGTAACATCCCAAAAACAAGGACTATGAATAATTAGAGTTTGAAAAATTAAGATAGTAATTTATGAGTTTAGGTTAATAGGTCATGAAAAGTAGACCTTATGACTATATCATCATATATGGCCTAATGATATATATTGTTTTAGACACCCTTTTTCCCTAGATAAAATCAATAGAGGAAATTTTTTTATTTTTTTTGTTGCATTGGTGAAATTATGATGAACAAACATTAATATTTCTTTTTTTGTTGTTGTTGTGCAGCATTTCTTTGCATCAGTGGAGAAGGCAAAGAGTGTGCTTGGGTTGGAACCTGATTTTGGCCTTGTAGAAGGTCTTGCAGACTCATATAACTTGGACTTTGGTAGAGGAACTTTCCGCAAAGAGGCTGATTTTTCAACAGATGATATAATTCTTGGCAAGAGTCTTGTTAGTGTATGATCATCATTACACATTATTCTTCTTTCAATTTTTAGTATTTCACATATATATGATTAAAAAAAAGGATGTTTGGGTTTGATACAATGTCATCATATAAAGTTGTGAAATGTTCATGAGCTACTCATTAAGTAATATTTTTTTAAAAAAGTAAAAGAATGTTTGTACCTGCAATTTATCATGTTGGTGGAATGTGATCATTTGGTTGTGGATTCAAGTAGTTAACGGATTCTAATTAAAGACAAGTTGTTCAGGAAAGTTTAAATTCGAATCTTGGCTAGAACAATCTTTAGTCGGATTTTATTTAGTTTATGATCGAACTTTAGATTATCATGATCCAAGATTAAAGAAAAAAAACTTGTATGAGAAAGATATTTTTCTTAGAACGTTTTCAGTACATTAAACTAACATGGTATAATTGCATTTGAAGTGATTCCTTCTACTATGATCTCGACTGAATTTTGAAAGGGATGCCTAATATTGTAAAAGCTTACTGGGATCATATTCAGTCAGCAAACATATTTTCAGAGTTTAAAATTTAATATTATCACAATTTTATCATATTATGGATGCATTGTTAAAATTATGTATGATAGAAAAAAAATAATTGCCAATGATTCTTGGGGGCTCCTAAGATAGGAGAAAATCTTAAGACTCAAAAAATGCTTATAATTACACAAGTACTTAAGTATGTTGGTCAAATTAAGTATATAGATGAATTAGTATGATTAATTAACATGGTTTTGTTTTACAATAATTAAATACAAAATTAATTAATTGGCTAAGGTAAAATGTAATAAACTTATCACATGGCAAGCTACATCATTAAATGAGACTCTCATTATTAACTTGGAAGAGACTTGTCATTTCTCATTCATGCTTTCCAGGGTAACTTTTCCATCATTTTTTGGGTTAAAAAAAGCAATGACTTATTTGCTCAGCTCCTTGAGTGAAAGGAATAATATAATCCATAATCCGTTAATTTTTTTAATTCTAAAGATTTTAGTGCTTAAACTTACACATTACCGTCAAAAGAGTAATACGGGTTCAAACTATAATTCAATATATCAAATGTCAATGTAGTTATCATATAGGATGAGACTCATAGATATTTAGCCCTCAAAAGAGTAACACGAGTTCAAACTATAATTTAATATATCAAATGTCAATGTAGTTATCATATATTTTGAGACTCATAGATATTTAGCCTTCAAAGTTATCATCATATGTAAAATTAATTTCAATTGTCTCAATAGCTTGTATGTAGATTTTATTTCAAACTTTTAAATAAAAAATAAATGAACTGGATCCTGAAAATTCACTAGAGTCATAAAATTTCAAGACTCATAGACAACATTTTCACGTTGATATTAGGATTCAAATCTAAGTCTCTGTAAAATATGAGTTGAATTCTTATTTGATTGGACTAATCTATATTGGCTCAATTTGATTTCAACAATTATTGATAAATATGAAGGAGTTTATTTGTTTGGTTATTACAAAAAGAATACCTCATATTACATTTGGACAATAAAAGGGTTCATAGCAAATAGCATGGGCCATGCACGAGGAAAAAAAAAACCTTAATTCAAACCATACATGGTCTTTCTGAGCAACAAAAAGGTTGGCTAAAAAATGGTCCAACATATTCTTTTCACGGTTAATTAACATATGGAAAAGAAGGGAGCTTATTTTTCCTTATAGTATTTTTATAAAAAAAAAATAGAATTGAGAAATTTTTATTAATTAAGTTGATATTAATAATTATTTTACTGACTGTCTTTAAGAATTTGAATTATGTACCTTGAACTCACAAGGCTAAATTCTTACAACCTCAAGTTCATTATAAAATGAAAGACTGCATAAATTCAAAAATTCTTATATTGATATTTATATTTCTTCCATTGATATTAAATATATTTTTTATTTATTAATTTTTGAAAACTTCCAAACTACAAATTAAATCACACGTTTGATATAAAAAAATCACGATACGTACTGATAAAAATTTCTATTTAGGAGGCAAGTGAATATGATTGCTCCCTGTTAACGATAATTTCTATTTCTTTTGTTAGTTTTCATCTCTTTTATAAACCTTCGGTAATAATTGAGCCCTTGATGATTAATGATATAAATTGGCTTTGGTTATAAAAAACTTACTTTTTTTTTTAATGATAAAATATTGTACTTTTTTTTATGAAGATAAAATGTCTTTCTTTAATTTCCCTTAATCACTCCCAGATGTATATTATAGAAAGATGTTATTGGCTAGTGGGACCATAAAGCCCAAAACAAAGAAAAAGGAATATAGAAAATTCAATGAAAATTCCCGGAATATAGTATTAATATTGAATATTTCATTGTTGTTGAAAATCAAAGGAGCTCGAGTAATAAAAACTATAAACAAAAAAAATAATAAAGAAGGCACGGAAGGCAAATCAATAGTAAAAAAAGGACAAATAAAATCAATAAAAGAAATGGTAAAGACCATGGAATATTCTCAAAGAATATATTGCCTAGCAGTCAATTTATTTTACAAGAAAGCCAATTACAGTTATTCTGTTGGTCAAACTTAAAACTTACAATCTCCATCACAAGACCAAAAATAGTAGACTTTTCTTTTTGATGAACAAACCCAGAAAACCAAAGACTTAAATGGTCGGTTTAGTTCCAAACATTATCCATAAGATAAGTTAAAGTTATACTAGTATTTAATTTTGTTATCCTAAATCGTGGTGCTAAGTGTACGATGATGACATTAGTAAATTTGAACGCGTCTTAGTTTTGGATCAACTAACCATACCAGAAAAAACGACCATGCGCCGAGCAAACGTTGGTCCAACGAAGGTACACTGATCGCCATGTGGCGCTCTACTACGCCTTCGATGCTGACACATGTTCCACTATACGGGGAGACACGCAAAGGAT
This sequence comes from Cicer yamashitae, assembly GCA_037974755.1. Lineage (NCBI taxonomy): Eukaryota > Viridiplantae > Streptophyta > Magnoliopsida > Fabales > Fabaceae > Cicer > Cicer yamashitae. Next base: position 62,051,208 of record JBBPBQ010020321.1, on the reverse strand, counting down.
TTTGTGGACCCTACCATTTAAATTCATATTTAATGATGTAACGCTTTAATTAATATTTATCTATCTTCCGATTTTAGTTTCTTTAGACTTACATAAATATATTAAAATATAATAAATTTGTTTACTCTTTATTTATTAATTAAAAAAATGTATATTAATATATATTTTTTGATTTTTAAAGTATAAAAAGAATATGAATCATTAATTATATCTTAATTTTTTCAAAGAATAAAAATTTTAAAACAAAAATAAAAAATTTAAATAATCAAAGATCGACAACGAAAAAAATATTTGATGATTGTGATTGATTGATATTATAAAATTCTTTACGTAAAAAATTTATATAAATTTAATTACTAAAGTATATATATATATCATTTAAAAACTATATTTAATTTAAATATAATTTTTATTACAAAAATTTTAAATATAATTTTAATTATCTTATTTTGAATAAAATATTACTTTAGTCTTTTTATTTTTAGTAAATATAAATTTTACTTGATTATTTTAAAAAATTTAGAATTTTCAATAGAAGTTAGTTTCAGACTTATTTTTATTAGTGATGTGAAACTATTTTTTATATATAAAAAGTTTCTTATTTAATAATTAAAAAGAAAAGTAAAGTGAGGTGATGTAGCTGCCATATGGAAAATAATGTGTCAATCTAAGATGTCTTGTCCCACTTTTCAGCAAAGATCTATTAGAATATGATGTTGTTGGTCTTCATGTAAAAAAAAAGTAACAGTCATTTGATAAAAAGCCGCGTGTTCAAATAAAAGGTCGACGTGCTTCACCATAAGGTGACTTTCGTGGGGAAATAGGTTCGTTAATAACTTAAATAAATAAAATATATACCTTAATTACATAGGGCCAGTCGGTGATGATATCTCCTATTTCTTGGGCGGTGGTAGTTAACCAAAATTTAGTTTTATACATATTTGCCCTAGTTAATCTTTTGGAGTCAAATCAAAGCTTAGAATTGGAAACCTTTTTTCTTAAAAATAATAAACCTACAACTAGAAAACGATACGAAAATTAATCTCAATCGGGCATAAAATAGTACTCCAAAAATTATCTCCGACAAAAATATGATGCTTATGGGAAAGAATATATATGGATGTTAATAGGTACTCACATACAAATATAGTAGTTTTCTTCTACATACATGCTTCATTCGATTAAAAAAAAAAAGTGTTTCGTGTATGCTTCAAACTAGCACGATTACTTGCCAAATACGTTTTTGGTATATTTTTTTATAAGTTTCTTAGTAGATTTAACCGATGGTATGTTACGATAAATTAAATTTATTAAGTAATTGAATCGGCTACAAAGAAGAGGTAAAGTAAAGAATGAATTATTGTTTTTTCATAAAAAAATAAGTGAGAAGATGATATCCAAATTTATAATAAAAAATACTTTAAAATTCAAAAAAGTGCTAACACATATTTATATATTTATCATCTTCTATATTCAAACCTACAACATACAAATTCATGGTGCTAACAAATATTTTAATATTCACCTTTTTTTATATTCAAACCTACGACACAGAAATTCATGGTTTGTTTATTTTTCATCTTTTTTTATGTTACCTCCCCACCATATGGTTGAACTTTAAAGTTCGAATTCTAAAATTATATTATGAGATATTTCAACATGGGAAATGGTCGAGTAATTTATTTGGGAAGAAAAATTAAAATAATAACAAATCTCGATTCATAACACATATCTCTCTACTCTAACATTGTAATAGAAAAATGAAAGATATATAAACTCTATTTGTAAAGATTATTTTAAAAATGATTTTTACAGTATTTTGTATTTTTGTTATAATATTATTTTAAAAATTAAAAATAAAACTTTAAATAATTTATTTTAAAATATAATTTTAGGTATTTCATCTATTTGTTATAAGTTTTTTTTAGATAATAAATTTCAAAAAATGATTGAAATAAAAAGTTATTTGAGAAATTCTTCGTAAAAATCATTTTTGAAAATTAACTTTTAAAAAAATATATGATTTTTATCATATTAAAATATCTAATAATGAATATCTAAATTATAAAATATCAAAATTAATTTTTTTAATTGATAACAAATAAATCTAAAAAACTTAATATTATTTTTAAGTAAATTTTCATAAAAATTATTTTTAAAAATATAAAATTAAAATTACTTTTTAAAAATCTTAATCAAAAGAATCCATAATTTCTAAGTTAACTTATAGCGGATTATTAAACAAAAGATTATTAAAGTGGATTGAGATTATCTAGTTATCCATATGGAGTATACTACATCTCCGAAGGTGATTGCTGTATTCGTTTTGATCATGAAGAAAATATTTCGTAATAATGATGTATTAGTTTATATATATATATATATATATATATATATATATATATATATATAATCAATTTTTTATCAGTAAGAAATCAAAGAACGTAATTATAATTGTATAAAAATAAGAATATAATTATAAATATTTTTAATTTATGTTAATTTTAAAATAGCAAGGTTGTGAACTCCTTTTTCTTGTAAATTATCAACTTAAAGAAAGTTACAAAATTAAAAAGGTAAGGGTCGATTTAAAATAAAAACAATATTAAAACAAATACTAGTATATTAGATTTTTTTTAAATAACAAAGACATTTGATCACCTAAAACTTCACCTTCAAATATATACAAAATATTAGTCATTAATTAGATGAAATTGTGAACGAAAAATTACACTCAAACATACATAAACATATACGTACACTATATTATTTAATTAAAATTTTAACTAATTGATATATTTTTTATTTTTAAAAATGAATATATACATATATCACGGTAAAATAATGAAGACATGTTCGTATTAAAGGTGTTAAAAGAATAAATCAAGGTCATTAAAGTAAGTCTTCGCGATTAACACAAAAGACATAGAAAAAATATAGAAAAATAAATTAAAGAGTCAAAGGAAAGGTTGAGGGTGTTAGATTTAAAGGGTGAGACAAAGTAATTGGTGGGTGACTAGGTGTTAAAAAGACATCAGTTATCCTCTCATATTTTTTCATTATCAAAATTAAATTGTAGTATTCAATGGCAAAAATCTCGAAATCTTTGATTAAAGGAGGGTGATGAAAATTCTAAGTTTTTTCATGGTTTAATGAAGTGTAGGAGGATGCATAATAGTATCATGAGTATCAATGAGAATGGGAATAAACCTGAAGGTGTTTCAGAAGTTCGACCAACTGTTTTTAATCACTTTGGTTACTCATTTTAAATCAATCAGTTCAGATAGGCCAATAGTAGAAAATCTCCATTTCAAGACAATCATTGACCAAGAAGTGGTGGTGTTAGAAAGTCAATTCAGATAAGAGGAAGTTAAACAAACGGTTTGAGATTGTGGTAGCTATAAAAGTCTTGGACCTGACAGTGTTACTTTTGGTTTTTTGAATGAGTTTTGAGATGTGGTTAGATAGACTTCATGCGGTTTTCCTTGAATTCCACGCAAATGGAAAATTTGTAAAAGGGGTTAATTCTACATCCATCGTTCTGATTCCTAAACTAGAAAATTCTCAAAAGCTATTTGATTTTAGACCAATCTCTTTGGTTGGTTGTATGTATAAAGTGTTATCAAAGGTTCTTACCAATTGACTGAAACAAGTAATATATAAAATCATTAGTGAGACAAAATATACTCTTAAAAGGAAGATAAATTCTAGACGGTATGTTAATTGCTAATGAGATTGTGGATGAGGCTATATGAAAGAAAAAAGAATTAATTCCATTTAAAGTGAACTTCGAAAAGACTTACTATTCAATGGAATGGAAATATATTGAGTCGGTTATGACTAAAATGAACTTTTCAAATAAGTAGAGGAAATGGGTGATGAAATATGTGTGCTCAACACGAGTTTTTGTATTAGTTAATGGAAGTCCGACAAATAAATTCAGTCTAGAGAGGGGTTTGTATCAAGGGGATCCACTGTCACCCTTTTTGTTTTTGATAGCCGCAAAAGGATTGAATTCAATGTTATCCTCTTCGGTAAATGCGAGTTTTTTTTTTTACGGTTTTTAGGTTGGTTCAGAACCTGAATTTTGAATCTCTCACTTGTAGTTTGCATATGACACAATGATATTGGATAAAAAAATTGGACTACTGATAGAGCTATAAAGGCTATTTTATTACTCTTTGAACTTGTTTCGAGACTTGAGTTATTTTTCAAAAAAGTTTGCTTGTTGAAGCAAATATGGACAACTTGTGGCTCGATGAGGCATCGCGTATATTAAATTTGTAAAACATGGCAACTTCCTTTTAAGTATCTTGGTCTTTCAATTGGAGGAAATCCGAGAATATCTTCATTATGTCTACCTTTGGTTGAAAGCATTAGAAAGTAACTTTCTAGTTGGAAATGTCATAAGTTGTCCATGGAAGATCGACTAGTTCTTCTCAAAGTTGTCTTGTCCGCTCTACCAGTTTACTTTCTCTCTCCTTCTTCAAGGTTCTGACGGGTATCATCTTTTACCTAAATTCCTTGTTTAAAACCTTTTGATGGAGGGTTGGGAGACAATGAGGAATCTCGTAAAATAAACTATGTAAAATGGGACAAAGTGTGCTTAGATAGAAATTGTGGTGGTTTAGGGGTAATGCGTGTGCGTGAGTTTGATTTAGCCTTACTAGGTAAATGATGTTGGAGGTTGTATGTAGATCAAAAGGGGTTATGGTTTAAGGTATTATCAAATATATATGGTTTTGAGAATGAGGAGATATTATCTGGGGCTAGTAGTTGTTCGTGATGATGGAAAGACATTCAACCAATGCTAAAAGAGGAGTCTGCCGGTATGAAAAATTAGTTTAAAAATAATTTGTTTAAATAAATTGGAATGGTGAAAATACATTGTTTTGGAGGGATCTTTGGTTGGTTGGGGGCCTTTGTGTGAGAGGTTTAGTTGGTTGTTTGAAGTGATACTCAATAAAAATGTTTCGGTAGCAGAGATTGCTAGACTAGGGTGGGTTTTGGTGGTAGTGATTGGTGATGGAGGAGACACCTTTTTGCTTGGGAAGAGGATATTTTAGTTGCTTGTTGATTGTTGTTAGCTAGTGTTACGATCTAGGAAAATGCGGTTGACAGATGAATATGGAAGCTTGAAAAATATAACCAGTATTCAGTGATAAAAGTGTACCGGTATTTAGCACATTCCTTGAAATATAGTGATGCAAATATTTTTTATGGTTTTTGGAACAAGAAAGTCCCGCCGGAAGTTTCTATATTTTCTTAGAGACTCTTGTTAAACAGGTTACCAACAAAAGATAATTTGACAAGGTGTGGTGTTATTAACGTCAATTCTTTAGCTTGTGTTGGTGGATGCGATAAAGATGAAAATTCTACTCATATATTTTTTGAGTGTGCATTTTTTGAAAGTGTATAGAATTCAATTTTAAGGTGGTTGGACATTTCATGTATGTTATCAAATATTGCTTCAACTCATGCGCAACAATTTTGTAGCCTTTATTTGTTTTCTAAGGCCTCAAAAGAAGGCCTTCAAGTTATAGGGTTGACGTGTGTTTGATCCATTTGGGAAGAATGCAGTAGTATGATTTTTAATCTCAATAAATCAAATGTGACATGTATTGTGGAAAAGATAAAGATTCAATCTTAGTGGTGGTTAAAAGTGAAATCTTTGGATTTTAGTTATGATCTAAGTCTATGGTAGACAAATCATTTACGTTGCTTTTAATTTTTATCTCTGTTTCGAAGTAGCCTCAATTTGTAATTTCTTGGTACTTGGACATTCATCATTTTTGTGGGTTATTGGACGTAGCTTTTTGTTGTGTTTTGTGTTACCATATTTGATTAGATGGTGAAGTATATTTGTTCATTTCTCTATCCCTATACATCTTGTGCTTGGATAGTGTGTTAATATATTTTAGTTTATTCAAAAAAAAAGTGTTAATTTGAACAATTGATTTCTTAAAATTACAGTTGATTTAGAATTGTTTGTATCAACTTATTTGAATCTATTTTCTTAAATAAGAGTTGGTTCGACAATTATGAAAATGAAAAATAACATATTTATAAGTTATTTTTAATTAATTTTTATAAACTCTGCACGACGAATTTTAAAAACTACTCGTTTAATTAATTATTATGATAATAATTTAATTTTAATTTATTATTTAAAAAAAGTTATATTTAACACATTCATACTATAAATATTTAATTAAATTATTTATCGAAATATAACTTTCAACAACTAAAGATTAAATTCAAGATTTTAATTTCTCTTGGACATATTCAAGATTTCATATGACTTTGTATATACAAAAGATTAAATATTATTATTTGAAAATATTTACATTACAGAGCCACCCAATGTAAAATCAAGAGAGCTATAGATGAAAATTTATAATTATTTTTTTAATCTTAAACTCTCCGAATTTTAAAAGAAAAACACTATGATAATCTAGAATTTAATCCAACAATAAATAAAATTTGATTAAAAAATAATGGATTTACAAAAAAAATTATTTATTATTTGTTAATTTCACACTCAAATCTAAGTTATATATATATAGTCGGATATGAGAATATCATATATTTTTGTTTATAAAAAGTTTAACTATAAAACTCACGGAGAAGGATAATAATATGGTGTGTTCAAACTCGAATTCCATTAACACTTTTTTCTTATAATAACATGGATAACATGGTTACATGGATTAAATATTAGCATTTTAATACAATTAGTTGGGGAAAACTTGGAATGAGTTGAAATCTGTTACTAAAAAGATAATATAGATTAAGCAAATATATACTTATTTAATGAAACGTCATTTGACACCGTAGAATCTCAAAACTACTTTATAACCGTCGGATTAAACACTAGTGACATTACCAAAAAAATTCTATTTAAGCAACTCTCCACCCCATACAATTTCTCACACAACATTTCAAAACTCTCTTAAGCAAATCATTTCTTGATTCTTGTTCTTGACTTGTGTCTCTTAAAACATTTCTTGTTTATCTTTAATTTTGTCATTTAAATAATGGCACCGGACATCACCACCGCCGCCGTGAATGCCACCGTGGAACAAACCAAGTTTGACGGTGGAAAAGGCCGTGCCTTTGTAACTTTCCTTGCAGGAAACGGTGATTACATAAAGGGTGTTGTTGGTTTAGCAAAAGGGTTAAGAAAAACCAAAACAATTTACCCTTTAGTTGTTGCAATTTTACCTGATGTACCTGAAGAACACCGTAAGATTCTTGTGTCACAAGGTTGCATTGTTAAGGAGATTGTTCCTGTTTATCCTCCACCTAATCAAACTCAATTTGCTATGGCTTATTATGTCATTAATTACTCCAAACTACGTATTTTTGAGGTACATGTTTTTGTCCAATTTTTGTTTTAATGTCTATTTTTTGCTTTTGCATGTGTTACACGTTGTTATATGATCCTCTGCCTATTTTATGGAGTGACACCTTTTTGTGTGTGTGTGTGTGTTTTTTTATTTAGTGGACTGTCTTGTATCATGGAAACCTTTTCATTTTTAGAAACAACGCTTCTTTAATTAAAGGAATATTGTTTTTGTACTTTATTATCCCAAGACATATATTTGTACCAAAAAGTTTAATTAATGATACAGTTGTTTTGTGTAGTGCGTTTGTATTGCATCGGTCGTGAGAATCTAAATTTAAATACTGTTTAGAATAAATTTTGACTAGTTCTTCGTCGAAATTCCGATCACTAATGCCTCAATAATTTTTCGCTAGTTGCTTGTTGAATTTTTTATTACTAATACTTTTTCTTGAAAATAAGATGATTAAGACATAAAAAAAACACTATAATTTTTAGTTAAATTCTTATAAATAGGTTAAAAATAGTTCTTTTTATACCATTGTATATTAAGTTCATGTGTTGAATAGATTACACAAAAGAAAGACATATTTTTTTCATATATTGTTCTTTTTATTGTTTAATGATGATAGAATAATGTGGCATATGAATGTAAACTTTGCAGTTTGTGGAGTATAGCAAGATGATATACCTAGATGGTGATATCCAAGTTTTTGAAAACATTGACCATCTGTTTGATCTACCTGATGATTACTTGTATGGTGTGATGGACTGTTTTTGTGAGAAAACTTGGAGTCACACCCCTCAGTATAAAATTGGATACTGCCAACAATGTCCTGATAAGGTTCAATGGCCCTCTGATTTTGGTCCCAAACCTCCTCTCTATTTCAATGCTGGAATGTTCGTTTTTCACCCTAATGCTGCCACATACCATGACCTCCTTGAAAAAGTCAAAATTTCCAAACCAACCCCCTTTGCTGAGCAGGTATTTTCATTCTTTTTTTTAAATACTAATAAAAAAATTGCAAATATCATATAATCTACCTCATAACATATTAATAGAAGATAAGTTAAAATAAATAAATCAAATTTGAAGTGTTCAATTGAACTACATATAATTAATCTTTACATTTTTTAAATTAAAATAATGATGGTAAAAATGTGCTATAATTAAGTCATAGAAGAGCATATAAAAAAATGTTATAATCTATGGAAAAAAACTAAAAACAAATCTGTTTCGCTTATACAAATTTATACACTTAGTATAAATTATATACTATAAGCCAACTATCTGGCTTCCCAAACATAGACATAAGTTATATTTTATTGATTAATTAATTGCAAAGTGGAATTGTGAAATTGTTGTCTCATATTTGTATACAGGACTTTTTGAACATGTATTTCAAGGATAAATACAAGCCCATACCTAATGTGTACAATCTTGTGTTAGCCATGCTCTGGCGTCACCCTGAGAATGTTGAGCTAGACAAAGTTCAAGTTGTTCACTATTGTGCTGCTGTGAGTGTGCTATTTCTAATAAATAAATAATCAATAATAATGTTAATTAATTGTATAATTTTGATTATATATGTGTTACATTTTAGGGGTCTAAGCCATGGAGGTACACTGGGGAGGAACAGAACATGGAGAGAGAAGACATAAAGATGTTGGTTAAGAAATGGAAAGAGATATATGAGGATGAAACATTGGATTACAACAACAATGTTAGAGTGGAACGTTTTACAGCTGCACTATTGGAAGCTGGTGGTATTAAATCAATGCTTACACCATCTGCAGCTTAATATAGCTCTTGTAATTATTAATTAATAAAGTCTATTATGATGATCAACAAAGTACTTAATTTTATAGGTTTGAGTTATTAGGATTGTAGAGAGGACTATTTTTATGAGTCCCTTTTCTTTTCTTTTCTTGATCAGATCAGCCGCTACTTACACGTTGCTGTCGATATATTTAATTTAATAATATTATTATGATGTATTGTATAAAAAAAATATTATAATATAATGTTGGATATTTTATTTTGTTTCCTTTCCCTATTTTCGTCCTTGATTTCTTGATTATTCTTTTTTTTCAAATGCCCACAGCCGATTGAAATTGAAGGTTCTAGATATGGGATTAATGACCATATACGATGTCATTGTGAGTGTAATTATTTTAACACCGTTAACAAATACTGATTCAGTGATTATTTAATAATATAAATTATAATTATATAATGAGATGATAAAATTAATGTTTATTATTCACAATTGTTGGAACAATGGATAGTGCCCAGCGGGTAGAAGAAAGAAGAAAGAAAAACAAATTGCAGAAGTAGAAGATTAATCTCTGTATTAATCCAGGATTGATCCTTTTGTTCATCCAAGATCGATCCTGGATCGATCTTTACTGAAAAATTCTGCTTATTCACTTACTGTCAAAAAATTACACAAATACACATACAAGCTGTTAGTTATATAGGCCTGTTACATTATGATGCAAGGCACTTAACTAACTAACTAACTAACTAACTATATCAATCCTCTAAATGGCAAATATGAATTAAACTCAACACTTCCCCTTAATTCATAATTGTTGTACATTTATAACACCAAGCTTCTTTCTCAAAAACTCAAATTTGTCAAGTTTCAAAGCCTTTGTGAAACCATCTGCTAGCTGCACTTCAGTTAGGCAATATTGCACTTCAATCATTCCATTGTTCACTTGCTCTCTAATGAAATGGAACCTTATATCAATGTGTTTACTTCTGCCATGTGAGATTGGATTTTTAGCAAGGCTGATTGCTGACTTGTTATCAATTCTGAGTTTGAGAGGCTTCATCACTTCACACCTTAGTTCCTTCATCACTGAATCCAGCCATATTGCTTGACAAATTGCAAATGTACCTGCTATATATTCTGCCTCGCACGATGAAAGTGCAGTCACTGGTTGCTTCTTTGTACACCAAGATATGGCTGCCTCATTGAACTTGAAAACATAACCAGATGTACTCCTTCTATCTGTGATGTCTCCACACCAATCACTATCCGAATATCCAATGAATTCACTTCCTTCACCTTGGCTGCCATTGGGAAATAGCAGACCAAACTCCTTTGTGCCTTTTACATACCTAAGTATCCTTTTAGCAACTATCAAGTGGGTCTTCCTTGGATCATTCATGAATTTGCTAATTACACTGACTGAGTAGCATATGCCAGGCCTGCTGTTGCACAAATATCGCAGTGAGCCAACCATTTGTCTGAACATTGTTGGATCGACCCTTTCTTCTTCACTGCACTCATCAATCTTTGAGTTTGTCTCTGATGGATTTGAAACTGAATTGCAGCTATTCATTTCAAATTTTTCCAACAATTCTCCTATATACTTCTGCTGATGCATAACTGTTCCTGTTTTCAACTTCAGAAATTCCATTCCTAGGAAGAATGAGAGTTCACCTAGATCAGTCATTTCGAATTCAGATTTCAGCTTGTGTTTCACCCTTTCAATCTCTGCTGCCTTGCTCCCAGTAATGAGCAAATCATCCACATATAAACAGATTATCATTGTTTCTTCTGCATTTGAACTCTGCACATACACACCAAACTCCACTGCACACTTTGTGAAGCCTATCTGAATTAGGAACTGATCAATCCTCTTATTCCAGGCTCTAGGGGCCTGCTTCAAACCATACAAAGCTTTGTGGAGTCTATACACCATGTTTTCCTTGCCTTGTATTTCAAATCCAAGAGGCTGTGACACAAACACAATTTCTTCAAGTGGACCATTCAGAAAGGCTGATTTTACATCCAAATGGTAGAGTGACCACCTTCTCTTGCAAGCTAGAGCCACCACTAATCTTATAGTCTCAAGCCTTGCAACTGGAGCAAACACTTCATTGTAGTCAATACCATGTTTCTGTAGGAATCCTTTAGCTACCAGCCTGGCCTTATGTTTTGAAATTTTTCCATCAGGATTAATCTTCAGTTTGAAGACCCACTTCACATCAATCTTCCTTTTCTTGTTTGGCAGGTTAACTAGTTCCCATGTTTGATTCTTCTCAATTGATTGGAGTTCTTCCATCATAGCTTTCCTCCATACATCTATCTTCAATGCTTTTTCATAATTGAGAGGTTCATAGTCTGCCAACAATGCAAAGTGAATGATATCACCTTCATCATTTACTGCATTATCAGAAATTAATTCACAATCATTCAGCCTGCTTGGAATTTGTCTGATTCTTTGAGGTCTCACTGCTGCTGCCACTTCTTATGGTTCACCTGCATCATTATTGATCACTTCTTCATCCTCTGATTCATCACTAGAATCAGGATAAATGCAGCCTTGTTGATTCTCTTCGCTGTACACTGGTTCCTCTTCCCATTTCCACTTCTCAGCCTCATTCACAATTACATCCCTACTGATATGCACCTTTTGTGTTACAAGATTATAAAGTTTATAGGCACTTGTGGTGTGATAGCCTATAAGTATCATAATCTCACTCTTATCTTCAAGTTTGCTTCTCCTAACATCTGGTATATGCTTATAGCACAATGAGCCAAAAACCTTGAAATGCTTCACACTTGGCTTTCTGCCACACCAAGCTTCCTCTGGAACCTTCTGATTTAGCTTCTTTGTAGGGCATTTGTTTAAGATATAAGCAGCTGCAGTGACTGCTTCACCCCAGAAGTTGTGTGGTAGGTTTTTCTACTTGATCATGCTTCTTGCCATATTCAATAGGGTTCTGTTTCTTCTCTCAGCAAGTCCATTGTGCTGAGGTGTATATGGAGCTGTCACTTCATGCACAATACCTTTATTGACACAGAAATCTTCAAATTCTTTTGAGGTGTATTCTCCTCCACCATCAGTTCTCAAGATCTTAATTGATTGGTCACTTTCTTTTTCAATTAAGCTCTTGAATTTTCTGAATACCTCTAATGCTTCACTCTTAAGCATGATTGTATACAGCCACATCATTCTTGTAAATTCATCAACAAAAGTGATGAAGTATATGCTTCCCCCCAATGAAGATACTTCAAAAGGACCACATATATCAGAGTGGACCACTTGCAGTGCTGCAGTAGCTCTTTTAGGTGCTACAGACACAAATGGGAACCTGCTTTGTTTACTTTTCACACATACTTCACAAATAGTTTTTCTGTCATTCAGCTTTGGCAGCCCATACACCAGTTCTTTGGAATTCAAATCACTAAGACTTCTAAAGTTTAGATGACCATACCTCTTGTGCCATAAGCCTTCAACATCTTCACTAATTGCTGCAGTCATACACATCATTTTCTCACTTGAAATGTTGCACCTGTAGGTTCTATTTTGTGACATGTTTGATTTGAGCACCAAATTCTTCTTTGCATCAAACAGCTTCAAGGAGTTACCATCCATAGTCACTGAGAATCCCTTCTCCACCAATTGACCAATGCTCATGAGATTACACTTCATCTCAAGAACATACATCACATCTGCAATAATGATTTTTCTGCCATCATTGCTTTTGATCACTATATTTCCACTACCTTCAGCCATCAAGTTTCTGCTGTCAGCCAGTTTTATGCTTGTTTTCTTGCTAGCATCAAAGCTTGTCACCCATTCTCTATGTGATGTCATGTGGTTTGAGCATCCAGAGTCAAGAAACCACTCTTCATTCTTGATCTTCTCATCACTGGTAGTAGCCATCATCAACACTGTACTGGAATCATCTCCATGAGCCAGATTTGCTTCTTCATCATCCTTTTGATCTTTCTTGAACCAACATTCATCTGCAAAGTGCCCATACTTCTCACAGTTGAAGCATTGTACCTTACTTTTGTCAAAATCCTTCTTCTTGTTCTGACTTTTGCCAAAACCCCCTTTCTTTGAAGATTCAGCTTTGTCTTCAATCTTGTTCTTACCATTGTTGGACCAATTTGCTCTTCTCTTTCCCTTTTTCTTGAAATCCTTCTGATTTCCCTCCTTCTTGGTAGTTTGAACTTGAAATGCTTGTTGAACTGATCTTTCAGAATTTCTATCAAACACCAAGAGTTCATGTGCCTCCAATGAATTTTGCAGCTCTTCAATTTTCATAGTCTTCACATCCTTTGCTTCTTGAATAGCTACCACTATGAAATCGAATTTTGGACTTAAAGATCTCATCACCTTTTCTACCACCATCTGATCTGTAATGTTCTCCCCACAAGTTCTCATTTGATTAACTATGGCTGTTAATTTTGAGAAATAATCACTTACTTTCTAATCTGTTTCCATCTGCATCATCTCATACTTTCTTCTATACGATTGTAGCTTCACTTGCTTCACCTTTTCTCCACCAGTGTGATAGTTTTCTAAGATGTCCCATGCTTCCTTGGATCTTGTGGCTTTCGAAATCTTCTCAAAATGCTGGTTGTCAACATTCTGCTGAATGTAGAACAAGGCTTTGCAGTCCTTCTTCTTGGCTTCCTTGAATGCATTCCTCTGTGCATCAGTTGGATTCTCTACCAAGTCCTCATAGCCATCCTGCACAATTTCACTCACTTCTTGTGCTCCAAATAAAGATTTCATCAATGCACTCCATCGATCCCAGTTCTTGCCATCAAGAACCAGAATATGTGATCCAAAACCGTTGCTATTCATTATGCCTATCAAGAATCTATCACTCTGTGTTTCCCTTGATTGTTCCCCTCACTTTTCACTCGTGTTTCCCTTGATTTTAACCCAGCTCTAGATGCCAATTGTTGGAACAATGGATAGTGCACAGCGGGTAGAAGAAAGAAGAAAGAAAAACAAATTGCAGAAGTAGAAGATTAATCTCTGTATTAATCCAGGATTGATCCTTTTGTTCATCCAAGATCTGAAAAATTCTGCTTATTCACTTACTGTCAAAAAATTACACAAATACACATACAAGCTGTTAGTTATATAGGCCTGTTACATTATGATGCAAGGCACTTAACTAACTAACTAACTATATCAATCCTCTAAATGGCAAATATGAATTAAACTCAACAACAATGTAAAATTAAAATTAGTTTAAACTTAGAATAAATCTTCCTTTTTCTGTCTAGATATAGTTAGTACGTCGATGTATTGGATCAACACTCCTTTTGTAAATTGAGAAAATATGCATTTAACGATATATAACTGTCTCGTACGTTGCAAATCAATCAAAGAGTATAGTAGTAGACTAGTAGTATATAACTATATATTATAACGATGGGGCAATATCATAAAAAGTGTGTTTTGGGAAGTGGGTCTATACGCATATAACTAACATGAGTTCCTGAGTAAAAAAAACTAACTAACATGAACGAATAATTTAACAAATATATTTATAATAATAATAATAATAATAGTTTAGCAAATATCACGCCCATTTTTACATAATGTAAATACATCAGCCAACACATAAATATCTGGGCCTTTTTTGGATGTGTATATATAAGTCTATTTCATATATATATATATATATATTTTGAATAGCCTATTTTCTCTTTTATTTAATTCTATAATTTTAGGAGAATGATGTTCTAATGATTCAGAATTTGTTGATATGTTCCTTCAAAACATTCTATAAGCATACAAGTTGAGTAAAAATAAATACAAATAAACCTACTACTACTAAAGATGTCTTTTCAATTTTTTTAATAAGTGATATTTTCTTTTAAGTTTTAAACTTGCAACAGGTCACAATAGTAAAATTGGCGCATATTGTTGTAATCACTAATTTCAAATTATATATATGGAACTTAGAAGTAAAGTTTTCATTTTGGTTATTAATTTAGCCTATTTTTTTAGTGTCCAAACTCATTGATTATCACTTTTTATTTAAATATAAATAAAAAGTGATAGTTATATATTTTAAATGTAATTATTTTAATTAAGTATTATAAAAAAATATGTACTAAAAAGAAAGTGTGTGGAAGTGAAGAATAAAGTCTGAAGATTATAAAAACAAGGGTTATTAAAATATGAAACATTTATTTTTTATGATTGGTCCATTAGTTCAGTTGGTTAGAGCGTCGTGTTAATAACGCGAAGGTCGCAGGTTTGAGAGTAATATACTAGTTAGTTTTAATGATATATTAAATAAGATAAAAGTGTAAATGGCGTGAGAGTTGGAGGAGGGGTGCTAAAATCACAGGTGAACAATTCTGGCAGATATCAAAGTGTGCTGTAAATAAGATGATAATAACTGATCTTATGCCTCAAGGAGTTTAAAAAATTCAAAGTTGATAAGACACATAAACGGTTTTGGATCACTTTCAAATGTCACAGTACACGAGATTACACACACAGGTCACAGGGTACTAGAAAATGACATACCATAATAGTGTGTATTATACAATGTATAATAATAATAATAATAATAATATTTTCTGGACAGAAAAAGCAAACAAAAATATTGCATCCTCTCAAATTGCCTCAAATATTATATATATCATTATTATGACCCATCCATAATTCCATCCCTTAAATAAATTTGTAACAACATGATCTCCTTAGTGGTGGTTACCATTAGATGGCAAATAGGATAACAATTCCATGTCATTCTTCAAATCACCATTAATCCTCCCTAATTCATTGACTGGCAATGGCATCACCACAGCTTCATGATCAGCATCAGGGTCTTTGATAACAACCTCTTTGCTCTTTCCCCATAGAACAGCATAAAGCCCAGCAACAATGAGGAGAGACCCCAGTGCACTATATAAATCAAATTAATATATAACATAATTAGATATTAGTATTTCTAAAAAAAATTAAATATTAGTAATGTATATAGATTTTTATTTTTTTATTTTAAGGAAAGTAATGTATATAGATTGTGAGTAGGTAATTAGTAAAATTGCACATGATTAAATTTCTTACGTTCCAACGTATAATTTCTCCCGAATAAAAGCCCAGCTAATAATAGCTGTGAGAATGAGCTGCAACGGGGTGAATACAGAAACATAAAGAGGCCCTTTCCGCTCTATGGTCCACGAAATTATACAATATGATAGCCCAGTGCAAATTACTCCCTGAAAACAAAATTACCATTTATTATAAATCACTCAATATTTTTTTGGGCCTTTTTCTAATTTCAAAAGTTTTAAAGTAAAAAAAATAAATATTAAAAAATGGTTCAAAATAGGACAAAATTAGAAATTGGAGCATATTAATTTTTTGAAAAATTGAGGGACCATTATCCCAAAAATACTCTTAATTTATTCATAAGGTCGAATATAGTAATAGTACTTCCATTGTACACCTAGCATATGCATATATAGTAGTGAATTAAATAACAAAAATGGCAACCAATAAAAAAGAAATATTGTACCGCATAAAGAGAAGAGGTAAGTCTCATTGCATCATGGAGTGACCAAGATGAAACCTTGCGATCAAAACACAAGGCAATGAAAACACACTGAAAACTTGCCAAGAAACACATGTATGCTGTGCTCGTATAAGGTACTGGAAAATTCCTGCTCATGTCTGCCTGAAATTAAAAACACCAAAACAAAAATATTAAGTATATATACATATCCACTCAATAATTAAATAATAGTAATTAAAATATTATATAAAAAATATACTAGTATATGCTTACTTGAATGATGAACCATGCTGACCAAATAAGAGCGCTAAGAACTAAGACAATAGGACCTTTAAGAGAGTTTGATTGGCCAGCAGAGGAGTTAGAACCTCCTCCAATTTTCTCAGCATATCCCCAATGAATACTTGATTCTCCTATTCCAATCACTTTTCCATGGTAAAATGATAAAAGAATTGCTCCACCAACGCACAATATTGTCCCTATCGTTTTTGCTACCCCACTCTTCTTCTTGATTCCCAAATTCTCTTGTCTATACCAAATAATTATCCAATAAATTCTTTAAATTCAAAATTCTTAATTAAATAATATTTCAACTCAATTAATTTTATTGCTACCAACCTGAATAATATTGCAAGGATAAATGTAAAAGCTGGGAGCAAATTGGTGAGTGCACATGCAATTGTAGCGGTTGAATATTTTAGCCCCACGAAATACAGAACCTGATTTCCTGTTACTCTGCATTCAAAACTCAAAAGTTAGCTTTACGTTTCATTAAAAGGAAAAGAACACCATTAAACTGAATTACCTCGGCCGAGAAATAAGTAAAATCTGTTAAAGATCGTTTTAATTATAATTTGTTAAAATAGTATAGTTCTTAATCTTTACTCTCTAAAATTATTTTAACAAATTGCATATTTTCCTTTGACAACTTTTGTGTTTGACTAATATTTTTTACATAAGTTTGATAAATAATCTTAAATTTTAAAGCTAATTAATAATTTAAATAAAATAAGGTCACATTAGGAAGTTAAATAAAACTAAAAAAAATTGAACACTTTAGTAACTAATAGTTCCGTTTAGTATGGTATCATATATCATTCATCATATAATGTCATTTTTTTTAATATTTAATTTTGAAATAATTTTACGTACCGGCATGGTATCTAACAAAACTCAAAACTAACGAATAATTTTAAAAAATATTAAATTTAAGCATGAAGGGTAGAAATGTAAAAAAGATTACCCTGTTAAGGAAGATAGCAATATCTGAACCATAATGCGCTTTGTCATCCTTGGAACCATATTCCTGTTGAAGGGACAAAAGAATACATAATAAAATGAAAAACTGAATCTTATACAAATCACCTATATAGTCATTTTATAGTATTCATTAATACAAATTAAAATCACAAAGGAATGCATGCAAGTAATTAACAACCCGACAATCTCCACCGAATTTTTTTTTTCCGTTAGAAGTAAGACAAAAAAAATAAATCTAAATATTGGCATTATTCAAATCACGCATAAATAAAAGTCTACACATTTTGCAGACTAATACTACTCCTCTAGTTATAAGGTTTCAGCAACTGTGTGAAACGTGTAACAGAATTGCTGTGAAAATTAGTAGAGAAAGTTGCTGGCACGTAACGTAAAATACTCACATGCCATAACGCGTCAAACATGCATGTCATCAGCGTTCTATTTTTAGATTATCTATGCAAATGTTTTTTTTTTTTTTTGTCAAGCTTGGAACATCTTCATCAAAGGATCATTAAACTAGTGAATAACTTGTGTAAATTTTGAGCTATCAATGGAGCCTCATGCATGGACTATTTTTCTTTCCATTTTCATTAACAAATTGTTTTGATTATTAGGCTTAATAATCAACTCCACAAAATTAAAATGACTTATAAAATTTTGATCTACTAGATTAATTATAAACTCTATTTAAGCACTATCTCTAGCTACTTCTTGTGACTAGAAATTTACCCAATAAAAACACTCAAAATAAACATGCAAAACTGTGGATAATTTTTTCTACTATGATATTTGGTTTGGACTTTTCTGATTGTTGAAAGGGTTGTAATATCCTTGTACTCTTATTAATATATTCTTTGCTTATTAATAATCATGCAAAAATGGACTTCTTTTTTAAACAATTTAAAGGAATAATGTGGGTGATTTTTTCTACTATGATATTTGGTTTGGACTTTTCTAATTGTTGAAAGGGTTGTAATATCCCTTGTACTCTTATTAATATATTCTTTGCTTATTAATAATCATGCAAAAATGGACTTCTTTTTTAAACAATTTAAAGGAATAAAAACATTTCAAAAAAATGAAAGGAATAAAATAAAAGTAGCTTTGAGGCAACATTGATGCATGCATGCATTATGTATATGAAATGGAACAAAATAGAAAGAAAAAAAAAATTAACATGCATGACATGATAAAACCATATTCGCTTCTTAATTTTTTTAACATGCATGCATGTATATACATATTAATTAACATTACCGTTCAAGGAAATAAGCAAAGGGAGCAATGGATACAGTTGCAAAGATTTGGCGGTAAGCAACAAGGATAAGAGGGTTCATGCCACCTAAAATTGCAAGCTTTGATGTAATATTCATTCCAGCATAGGCTAATTGAATAAGAATCATTAAAAATAATGGAACAAGACCAGCATTTGTTGCCATTCTCTCTAAAGTTTTTTGTTTCACACTCTCTTATGATTTGAACTTTATGTGTAGAGAGTGTCAAACAGAATGGAACAAGTTATAAAGAGAGAGGAAATGTGTTGTACATATGAAAGGTGTGTGAGGGATGTATATATAAGGAGAAGGTGTAGCTATGAAATGTTAGAAAGTGTGTGAGTTATTACAAGGTGCGTGAGAAAAAGAGTTGAAAAAACGTTGGCAACAAGTGTTCCTAATATTTATTTATTTTTTAAGGAAAAGAAACGGTTACAATCGATTTCTTGTTACACCTTGTGCTTATGTATAAGGTTGGAAGCTTTCACTTCATTTAGAGTCTTCAAGTAACTACTAATTTGTTAACTAAGGAGTACTCCCAAATCATTTCCTTAGAGTGTCATTTATATGATATTCAAACATAGAATTCAGATTCTTGTCGTCAAGGAAATCTCACATTCACGCAGTTAGAACATAATAACCGTTCAATCATAATCAGACAATTTAAAAAAATGTAAATTTTTATTTTATAATTTAAAATGCCGAATTTAAATTTGAACTATATAATCTTAGTCCTCAATATCTTAACATTTTGAATGTGGAGATCCTGATTAAAAAAAATTTCAAGTCCTCAAACATATATATTTTTTAATAAAAATATATTATTTTTCTCCCTAAATATAATTTGCTTTTGAGATTTTTCTTTATTTCTTTTTATAAAAACTCTTTCAATTTTTAAACATGGTTAATTATTTCTTTACTAATATGTCCTTAATAATTATATTTTTTTTGTAATATGTAATAAATACTACAATAAAAATATAAATCAATTTTCTCTCTTAAAAAATAAAATAATTTAAATTACCAACAAATTCAGTATTATAATCAATTCTTTTAATTCTTATATATATAGAGACGAAAATTCATCTAATTGATTTAATTATTTTATTTTTTATTCATTATATAAAAATAAAATCAATTAAATACATATTTTTAAATATTTAATAATTAAAAAATATCATTAATTATATTTTGATTTTTTAAGAGAATTAAAATTTTGAACTACAATTTGAATGTTTAAAACAGGGAAGACAGAGACGGAGGGAGTAGTATTTACGAGATGATTAATAAATATAAGTTTTCTTAAAATGAAAAGCACCAATGAATGAAAACGGTGTAGAAATGTAAGGAGTGTATAGCTGGCAATCTATGGGAATTTCAAGCCATGCGCATGTCAACAAAAACAATAAATAAAGGTGGGTCCCATCTCATCACATTATTATTCATGGTATTCACTTGCATTCCCACCCTACCCCGGTCTTATTCGTTCCACGTTAACAACAACTTATTGCATGCTGCTTAATGCTTCTCATCCATTTATTAAGCAGTTTTTCAAATTTAGAATTCAAAACGAGACAAGTTTAAATTTTAGCTTTTCAAGGATGCTATTGTTTCAAGCTTCAAGGTCAAATTAATTACGGATTTATTATCTCATTTAATTTTTTATTGGGAAAAGGACCTAATGCCAGTGAAGAAGAAGTAGTAGTAATTCAATTTTTGTGGGGTGCAGTTAAGAGTTAAGACTCTCGCCAGTGGTATCTTCTATGAATTGGTCTCATGCCAAAAAAACTTACTCCTAGATCACACTTTTTTAAAATAAAAAAAAATACTATAGATTTCATTTTTTTTAAATAATAAAAAAAATCAATTGCATTCTCTAAATTTCCCTTCATGAAAACTTTTTTATATATAACCCAAAAAAATTTAAAATAAAATCTAAATTAATAAAAAAAATATTATAGAAATAATAATATTATATGTGATAAAATTAGTTAACTTTTGGTTATATTTATATCTGTAAAAGTATACTTTTTTATTGTTTATACTCAAATCAAGAACTTGAGGGAGTATATTATTTCTCCTATATTCTATAATAGATTAATAGTAGTATAATTTGTCACATGCAACACAAAAATTATTTGAAAAATAGAGTAATTTTTATTTTTAATGTACTTTAATTGTTTTTTCTTGTATCCTTTGATTTAACATTATGTTCGTCACTTGTAAGTTATTACTTCCATTTTATACTTTACATTTATGGTAAAAAGGAATATACACTAATAACCAATAAATTAAGGTTTATCATCTTGTCTAATTCATGTGAAGTTTTCAAATGCAACGTAGGGAAGAAGTATTATATTATAGGGTTTGTCTCATATCACCTTCACCTTCACTTCCCCTCACGAGAGGTTTGCTTCTAATTCTGAATAAACGTTTTAATTGAGCTATACGAATATACGCATATAGGCATTGCTTCAAAATGCTTTTTCCGTCTACATTTCAAACTTGTCTCTATGTATAGCTATAATTGGTCATCGTCTATATCTTTTCGTCACTTCACATTTGTCTCTATATATATACGTGATGAAATGAAAGATAAGAAATATATTACTATTAAAATAATAATAATAGTATTTAGCATTAAGTATGCATGCTTATCGATGTATTTTTCTTTTGACAAAGCATACAAAATACGGATTCGGTTATCTGTATTGATATTTTTTACGCATTCTCTTATTTAAGATCTTCTCTTATTTAAGATATCGATAGTTATGTGATCAACATTAAATAGATTAAATTTAAAGAAAAATATTAAAAAGTATCTTTCAAATATTTGTTAATAATTTTAATATAAAAAAATGTTAAAAAGTATCTTTCAAATATTTGTTAATAATTTTAATATAAAAAAATGTTAAAAATTATATAATTTATATTTTAAAATTGTAAAAAGTGAGATTTTTTAACCTAAAAGTTATTTTTTTATTTCTATTTTAATTTCTTTAACAAGTGATCCGACACTTATTAGTATGATTTAAATTTAAATTTAACATTTTAAATTATAAAATTACAATTTTTTAAATTATTTGGTCTTGATCTAACATGTAATTGAGACTCCGATTGTGTGAATGCGGAATCCGATTTCTACAAAATGCATACTTGTTACCTGCATAAAGAATGCTGCTTATTTAAGATATCTCTCTGGCATACAATATCTTCATTTATCACGGCATTAATTCGGGTCTTAATTAATTTACACGTAATGCTATGATTCCTTCTGCTTAGGATGGAATTAAGTGCCGGCTTTATTTTCAGGAGGAACAAGTAAGTAATACACTTAAACAGCCAAGTAAGCATATAGGGAAAGAAAACCAACACGATCTATAGAGATGAGAACATCAAGAAGTAGTTCTACACTTCTAATAGTACTACATGGGTGGAGGGATGTAAAAAAAATGTGACTACAAATTTGTTTACTTTATTTAAAGGAAAAACTAACATGTGCCATAAATGATATCAATGTATATATTTTATTTTAAAATTTATTTTTTTAATTTTTTTAAAATTTTAACATTATATTTTTTAATACAAAATTTCTATTGTAAGTACCCTTAACATGTATCTTAACAACACATGTTAAAATGATATTTATTTAAATTATACGATGGAGTGTTAGTTCCTCCGTAACAAATTAGTATTAGTACTAATATTAGTCTAAATACATAGTATATATTTGTTTGTTTAAAAAAAAACATATATTCCTTTTATATTTCGTAATGGAAAAGAGTACAACTTTTCGTATAAAAAAAATCGAATATAACTAAAAATTTGGACTTAACTTAAAAAAGTATTTGAGCTTAACAGTTCACATATTTAAATGACTATAATTAGAAGTTTTATAATTACAGTTGATCAGTCCCATAAGTACTATTTTTCCTCTCAACTCATATGCATGGACAAGATATCTCTCCAAGAAAAAAAATCAAATTGAGATGGAATTTTGGGACATAATTATTTTATATATCAAATTAATAAATTTAATTAATATATGAATATATGATTTTTTTTATATTATCTTAAAAATATTTATATATTTATATAACTTTCACAACATTACCAAGGCCGACCCAAGGGGAGGCGCCTAAAGCGTTGTTTTAGGCCTCGCCAAAAAATAATTTTTTTACTTTAATTTTTATACGGTATAGAGGCTCAATAATATATTATCAAAACTCTTTAACCAGAAACAAAAAGATCTCCAAAAAAATTTTAATTTTCAATTTTTGGCGTAATCATCACAAGAAAGATTAAATGGATTAACTTTATTATTGATTGAAAAAGAATTGTTAAATGAAATCGATTACAATAATTTGATAAATGATTTTTTGCATCAAAAAAAGTACAAAAGATCAACTTTAAATAAAAATATTTATTAACTTATTTATTAACTTTGAAAAGGCATCTTCTGATAATTTCGCTTTAGGCCTGATAATAGGTTGAGCGCCGCCCCAGAACATTACTTAACATTGATCAATAGATTTAAATTATTTTATGATATTTTCATTATTTTAAATAGATTTAATTTCAAAATATTTTTAAAATTAAATTAATGAGTTTTATAATATATATTTTTTAATTTTAATATAATTATTATAGAAAGTTAGAGTAGCTAAAATAAGTTAAAATGGAGTAAATTAAGACATAAACGAAAAAATAGTCTACTATGTTAAAAACTTAAAGCCATTTGTTTCGTCAAAGAAAACCTAAATCAATCTGCCTCAATCTTTTTTCGCAGTTCCACACTCGTGGACGGCCCCATCACCTTCTCTCCTCCTTCAGGCCTCGTCACGCCGTCTCACTCTCGCCGTCCTCTCACCACAACCACTTACTTCAATAAGGGAACTCTTCTCTCTCCGCATAGTACTAAGACAAAAACATGTTAGGATTTATTTTGGTATTTTATCCTTTGGACTTTAATAAATGTTAATATTTTTTCACAATTACGTTAAATATAAAATATAAAGAAAAGTTGGCATAGCAATGATAATTCGAGATGACATAATCAATGTCTCAATTGACATCCAAAATTCCCGAATTGTTTTTGATATGTGTGATAGTTGATTTTATATTGTTGTTTTTACTTTGATTTTTTTTAAAGAAAAAACAAGTTAAAGAATTTTTAAAATATCTATTGAGACAATAATTACACCATCTCGATATACACTTAAACGAGATGAGATTTATTACATTTTTGTCTTCCTATTTCATTTTTTAAATTCAATTTTTTTGGTGTGCCAAGTATTATACTTGTTGAAGTTTTATCTCAACCCTGATTTTTGATCTCAAAATTGGTGATGTGACGTATTTTTAAATGACATAAAATTAAACATATTGACTCGATAAAATACAATTGAGTTTATATTCATCTACCTTATCGAATATTAAATAATACATTTAAACAATAATATAAATAACAAAAACATTATCATGAATAAAAATAAAATAGAAAAAGATGAATGTAGGAAAGTTAAAAGTTATACATTTTTGTAATTTATTTTAATTTTTGAAAATATTTTTGTTATTTTATAAATGTACTATTTAATTTAATGTTTAATGAGGTAAATATAAAGTCAGATCTATTTTGCTATGTCAACATATTTAAAATACCATGTTACTTAAAAACATAACACATTGTTAACTTTGTGGTAAAAAATCTAGATTGCAACTAAATTTGTAACAAATATAAAAATCGAGGGATCAAAATGTTCAATTTTAAAAAAAGAGAAGCTATTTTTTTGAGCGTAATGAAATAAGAGAATTAAAAATATAATTAAATCTAAATTTAAAAGACCAAAATATATCTTAAAAAGAATAAATAATTAATGAGTATTAGATAAAAATAAAGTACAAAATAATATTTTGGCGTAAAATATATAAATAATTGTGGCTATCGTAGAAAAGTTGTGGATAGTCATTAGAATTATAATTAAAAATAATTCTTTTTATTCTTTCATTAAAATTAGAATTAAAAAATTATAATTTTGGGTTTTAATATTATTATAAATATATTTTAGTTTGATATTTGTATTTTTTATAATATATTAAAAAATAATAATAAAATATATAATTATTATGTGTCCGAACTTGGTGCAATATATGGTTAGATCGCATTTCTCTTTGTCATGGATGCTCACTCCCTATTGTGGTGGCCATCTCTTCTTGTATGGAGGTTGGTCCCCTATCTTTGGAGGCTAGCTTTCTCTCCCTATCCCTAATGTGAGGAGTCCACCTTTATCTTCAAGATCTCACAAGCAATGGTTATGTATTCTCCTTCAATATAAAACCATCGTGATAACTTACACAAGATCTAAAGCGGACAACTCTTTAAAATTGTGGTGATGCAAATTTAAGGTCATAACAAAATTATTACATTTAAACATATGATGAAGTTGGTCAAGTCTAAAATCACATATAATTAATTTGTGCTTGCAAAAGTTATATAAATGATATGTAACTTGATGAGACTAAAGACTATGAATCTTCCATTCTCCCTAGCCATTGTTCGTGTTTGCAAGAAACATAGTTTAGTTGAGAGGCTTCAGTTACGAGTGTGGTAATACCCTCTTAAATTTTAATGAAACTATGTTTTGTTGTGGTATTATGTAGAAAGGGAAACCGAATCACTAAAATATTATTTCCTGTCAGAAAAATGGCTTGGATGCTGCAAGCTTTCAAAAAAGTCACACAACTATTTTTAATCACCTCATCACTATTTTGATCATAACTCAAACTATGAGGTCTATTGTAACAAAAAAACACTACGAGTACTTAGAAATACTTTTTTTCTTGTATCTTAACCCCCAATTCTCACTAGATATTGACCTTAATTTGAAATTTGATTCAGATGTAATTAAGTCATTTGAAAATTTTAATTGAATCTCACAATTGATTCGTCTATAACTTTATGTCATTAAACACTTAGTTTACTTGGTTAAAAATTTACTTGATTATCTAAATTTTAAAAATCCAGCCTGTAAAAAAAAACTAAAAATCGTGAATAAAAATTACTGGTACATATATCGAATAATAGATATAAAAAAATGGCGAAGTAGAAGTAGAAAGGTAGATTGAGTGAGTAGTCTGAACTCAACCGACAGTTGAATATGAGTTGTGGCGGTGAGTCTGAGAGTCAAAGAGTGCCATTTTCACTTCACATGTTGCTATTTCTATCTGTATGGATGTTTTCATTTTGTTGTTTCTGTTTAGCTGACGATGTAAGTGTGAGTGGATGCAATAAGCCTGCAGTTCTATTCGTGTTCGGCGATTCTAACTCGGATACTGGTGGACTCACTTCTGGACTCGGTTTCCCTATTAATATTCCTAATGGTCGCACTTTCTTTCACAGATCCACTGGTCGTTTGTCTGATGGACGTCTCGTTATTGACCTTCTCTGTAAGTCCCCTTTCTTCCTATTTTCAATTTCAATCTTATTTTTTTGTAATAATGCTAAGTAAGATTATTGATTTTTTTTATTCATATCAAAAGTAAGATAATGAGAATCCATGTTCTGCTTCACCATTCGGGGTTTGAACTTCATCAATCTCAGCCATCAAGACGACGTCGTTTTGATCTTCATTCTATAATAATGTGGATCCGAACGACATCGTTACGACTCTTTTTGTTTTGTATCGTAGTCTGGAGTAGGTGGGCCCCGTGTTTTGGATTCAACCCATTAACATTATCACGCGGATTTTGTCAATACAAATGGCCCGTAACTATTTTTTCTAGTGTCACTTTTTTCTTTTCTTTTCAATTTCTTAACTTTAAATTATGGATAGCAATATTTACAAAAAAAACAAAGTAGATGATACGAATCATTACTAATGAGATGTCAAGTGTCAACTACACTCTCTAATTTGCATTATCAATGCTTATAATCATTAGATTAAGGAAAATGACAAAATCAAAAATAAAGTACTCCTATGACTCAGTCTAAGTTTTAGTGATGATCATCATGGAAGCGCTTGAACTTATCAAAATCAAGAACTCTATTTTTGGGTCTTTTCTAGTGAATTTCAACTTTTAGATTGCATTATAAGTATATACTTCATTTGTTTCAAAATGAACGTGGATTAATATTTTTGTACATATATTAAAAAATACAATGATTAGATTATCTTTATAAATCATTGATTGATTTTCTGTTATCATAAATATAAAGTACAATTATTGTTTTGAAAGTAGTGTACATAATTATAATTGAATAGTAGAATTGAAAAGAAAAAAAATTAAAGTTATCTTGAAAATAAAAAATGACATTCATTTTGAAATATTTTTGTTTTGTGCTAAAGTAACGTTCATTTTGAAACGGAGGGCAAGAGTTTATGAAGAAATAGTAAAATTTATGGGAAGTATTTTAACTTATTGAAAATATTTATTTTAACTTATTGAAAATATTTTTTCACTGAATGATGGACTCACTAAAAAATTACAGCTATAACTAGTTAAAAGTGAGTGATAGGAAATTGGGGTGCAAGTTTCATATCCATTATTACTAGTTACCTTCAATCTGAAAATATATTTCTTCCAACCTTTGGCAGGCCAAAGTTTGAATACAAATTTTTTGACTCCATACTTAGACGCCTTGTCTGGATCCACATTCACAAATGGAGCAAACTTTGCAGTGGTGGGATCCTCTACCCTCCCAAAATATGTTCCTTTCTCTTTAAATATACAGGTCATGCAGTTCCAGCATTTCAAAGCTCGGAGCCTTGAACTTGTTACCACAGGTAGATTTATTCACTTAGAGAAAATATTGTATAACATAAATTGTCTGAACCATAGTCATATAATTCACAATTCTCTTTGATATGTGGTACGGGTACGTGGTCGGCGGTTCGCTATCTATCAAATATTGGGTACCTTAGTCGTTACGTTGGATTCATTATCCATATGCTACTAATAAATTTTTTTTATCCAATTAATAGTAATAAATCACATGCTATATTTGAAGAGATCATACATTTCTGTAGTCTTTCAATATTATCATAACAATAAGCTTTAGTGATTAAATTTAGAAGTTTTTTTTGTGTGTTTTGATGGGCCGATTCATTTAAAAATCAATACGCTTAATGTGTTTTTAATTGTATTTTGTTATTTATAGGTCAATCCACCAACCAGTCAACCCACCAACCTATTGAGAAGTGGGATGAGGTGTGAGTTTCAACCCACTTACTTAAGTTGGTTCCCCTAGGAAAAAAATGGGACCGGTTGACCTGTTTGGACTATCGTTGTGATAGGTAAAAAACTCACATATTACAAAATTGTCTTTCCTGATTGAAGGATCTGTTAATTATAGGTATTGAATAGGGATGCTATGTTCAGTTTTTGAACACAACCATTAATTTTTAGAGGCACACTTTTTGGAATGTAGTTTGTGAGAACTCAATTTGCTTTTGGTTATGATGTTGTTAATCATACATACGAGGTTGTTAACCATACCTCTGTCAAGAATCCATCTTCTTTAAGTGCTTTTGAGTTGGTACCCACGAATTTTACATTCAACAAGTATAATCTCAGTATAGGTTTGATCTGTCATATTTATCTCTGGGATATCTATGTACTCATTCTGACTTTGAAGAGTGTAAGCTAGGTATGTAGTGGTGGGACTTAGATACCTTATTTGGTTCTGATCACTGTATCAACAACAATGTTTTTGAGGAAAACAAGGCCAATGGTCTAAAAAGAATTAAAGCATTGAAGGAGTTTCATTTTGAAATCGATAACTCGTTGAGTTCTGACCTGATTCATGAAATAAAATTAGTGCATTTGGTAGATGTGTTGGAATTGGATAGAATATTATATATGAGTTATGTTATGTGTTTGGTGCATATGAAAAGTAGAAGAGAATAAAGACAGGTAAAAAAATAGTACTTTTGGTTTTCACTGGAAAACATGCTACCAAAGAGAACAGAGCAAGTTTTCCCATTTCATTCTATCTGTGTGCCAAAAATTATCTAAATATGAAGAATTTGATGAATCACATTATTGCTACCAATTTCAAGTGAATGATATGCTAGTAAACTCTAAAAGTGAAAAATTATTTAAAACTAATTAATGAATTTGAATCCAAGAATGAACTGAAACTCAATGCACTGCAAACTTATAGGTACACAAAATATGATCAACGGCGAAGGCTTACGGGATGCACTCTACTTGATTGATATTGGACAAAATGACCTTGCTGATTCATTTTCTAAAAATCTATCGTATCCACAAGTCATCAAGAAGATCCCAACAGTTATCACTGAAATTGAAAACGCTATTAAGGTCAGTCTAGTGTTCTGTCAAGCTTCTGAGTTAACTTGCTCATCACATATGAATCCGACGAATTTTAATTTATTTTCCTTTAAATTACCTAGGTGTCCATTTTTAAAATGTTTGCTTTGAAATTCTTTATCTGAATTCGATAGATTATAGATTAGAGAGAGATAAGAAATGTGTAGCTAACTACTGAATTTTCCTCCCAAAATCAAAATCAGGATAAAGAAGTACCAAGGTTTCTTCAGTACATCAAATCTGGTTTGATACTTCATCTTATAATTATATACACACTTTAACTCATTATTGTGGCTCCGTATGCAGCCTGATTGCATTTATTTACCTTTCACTGTTAATTAAATTCAGTTTGCTCATTTCCAAATTGAGTTTATCCAATAAGATTCTTGGTATGCAGGATTCGATCTCATGCACAAATGAGAAGTTTATTGTATGTTCATTTTGTTTAGGATGCTGCAAACATGAATTTTCATTTATTACTCAGGCTACTTCATCTGTAATTGGATAAATGACATTGCACTTTCTTCAGCTTAGAACAACAATGTGTTCTATTATTTTATATGTTCATATCTATTATCATGCGTTTGTTACTGCTTCACTCAAAATGCCTCGCTCAGTTCAGATCACCAACATATACATTTTTGTTCAAAAAATCTTTATTGTATTATTGTTTCTCCAAAGGTTTATTTGTCCTTCTGGGAATTTGATGCTTGGTTTATATATCTGTATGCAGAGTTTGTATAATGAAGGTGGCAGGAAATTTTGGCTTCACAATACTGGGCCCTTTGGTTGTCTTCCTAAATTGATTGCACTGTCACAGAAGAAGGATCTGGATTCATTTGGATGTCTTTCTAGTTACAATTCTGCTGCAAGATTGTTTAATGAAGCGCTGAATCATTTGAGCCAGAAACTAAGAATTCAATTGAAGGATGCTACCTTAGTCTATGTTGATATTTATGCCATTAAGTATGATCTCATCACAAATGCCTCCAAATATGGTAATCCAAGCAATCACTTTCGCCTCGTTAAGTATCGATTATTATTGCACTCGTGGTTATGATGCTATTCTTAATCAAGTTTTCCTGACTCCGATTCTGTAAATCATAACAAAATAATTGGTACATTTAGATACCTATATTGAGTTTGCTGGAAAATAGTCCTACAGCATGTTTGTTTTAGTTCTACATTCCTATGGAAGCAAACACGTAAAAATGCTTTTGAATACACTTTTTATGAACTAAATGAAAATTTTCTCGCTTTTACTGGAATCCTGTTTCAGACTTTTCAAAGCCTAAAATAAACTGGCTACAAGTTATTGCATTTTCCCTTGATAAACATTGTTCACTGTTAACTTTTTTTCTACGCAAATATTAGTTGTTAGTATGTTATGTTAGTTGTTGACTGTTATTATTATCATAATTGTAATGTAGTGTTTTAATGCATTATCAATTAGGTTTCTCAAATCCATTGATGGTATGCTGCGGCTTCGGGGGACCTCCTTATAATTTTGATGTAAGAGTGACATGCGGTCAACCGGGTTATCAGGTTTGCGACGAAGGATCTCGGTATGTGAGTTGGGATGGAATCCATTTTACCGAGGCTGCAAATACATGGATAGCTTCTAAGATACTTTCCACGGCTTATTCCACCCCACGGATACCTTTTAGTTTCTTCTGCCGCCGCTGATGATGGTGATTAAATTATGCACCTTACAAGGGTGCAAAAAAAACAGTGAATCTACTGTTAGTTCATTGGTTGTTGTCTTGCCATCTTTGTATGCTCATGCTGAAGTTGTAAGAAATCAGGGGCATGCAATTAAAGCCTGGCTCATTTGTCAGACAGTGTCTTTGTTATTTGTCAAAAGGGCGGTGTTTGATGTTGTATTATGTAAACAATGGATGACAAAAATGATGCATTTTTCACTATGCCACTAGCAATAATTTACTGATCAAGGTTTAATAAAATAAAGTAGCAAAACAGATTTCACATTTTTTTTATTACTTTATAGCACAGATTTTCTTACAGTATCATAAAAATTGTTAATTATGTAATGACTAAATTTTTTTTGAGTACTGCTGCATGAAGTCCATAAAAAAAAATGGCAAGCTGGGCATACCCTTAAATTACTTTCTTCCTCATCTCACTTACAGAATGCAAAAGTTATTCTCAGGTTTATAATGGCTTAATCCTCCACAGATTGTAGGGATTGATGATCCTTAATTTTTTTTAGAAGACCAACCTGCAATTTCTCTAAATTTCACTGTCATATCGTTCTACAAGAGTTTTCATTTGATCCTCATCACCTTCAGTAAATATATAATATATCTAATTTGTCACTGACTATTTCTTCTGGATCTATTATTGGACCACATTTTTGCTTGTCCATATTACATGAAACCATGCTTCACAATCAGTGGTTAATGGGGTATGTGGCATGTGCACATAAATATCATCCAATTATAACACCTCTAAAGATGAAATGAGAATATTTTATAGGTAATAAAAACATAAACATGTTCAATTCTATATATTTTGTAGGTTTTCAATAATTTATTAAAATAATTCTTGCAAATATATGCAATCAAACACTACAAATTAATTAATAGGATTTGAATCTTCTCAACTAACATGACAATGTCACAATATTAAAGAAAAAGAACTGAAAATTAGCTTATGGTCTGCTCCTGTCTTGGTCTTTAACTCTTCCAACTCTTAGTTCAAATCAGTTGAACTATCTAACCTCGATAAGCTTGTGAGTTCTATACAAATAACTGTCATTAATATTTATTACAGTCTCAATAAGCTTATGAGTTCTATACAAATAACTGTCATTAATATTTATTACAGTTACTTTTGTAATTTTTTCCTCATGACATGATAAAAATTAACATAAGACGGTTGAAATCCAGATTAACAAGCTGTGACCACAACATAATAAGAAGCTTGATGGCTCTTTTTACAATGTAGACCAACAAAATGGCCAGTCAATCATGAAGTAGCAATAAAAATTGAAACTAGCAGCAGAGGATTACCAATTAAATATAAGGTCAGAAAATTTATCATGGTCATAGCCAAATCCATCATATTACAAAGAAAGATTTAAGTCTAAACGAAAATCACTTGCTTTCTCTTTCTCTTCCTCTTGATTTTGTTCTGCTGTTGCCTCTTCTGTAGTAATTGCAGCTTCTTCTTCCACATATTCTTTCTCTATCATCACAACCTCTTTTTCTTTCTCTGAAGAAGGACCTGCAGCATCATGATTATGATGAGTAACTGAAACATTACTCTTTCCCATTAATTCTCCACAACCAATGAAATCTTCAAGTTGAAAAGTTGGATTCCAAATACCCTTTTCCTTTTTATCATCATCCAGCTTCTTATCTGTTTTCTCCTTAGAGTTAGAGAGGATATCTCTTGTGCTCTTTATCAAGGCAAAGAACTTTTCCATTTTCTGCTCATCGTTTTCTTCTTCATCTTCTAATATTTTTCTCTTCCTTCTTTCTCCTTCCATGCTGCTTAATTAATGTTTTTTTATGTTATGTTGCTCAATTAATGTATTAACACACTAGCTACCCTATGACTATATATATTTATATTTATATTTATATATATATGTTTGCCGTGCAGAGGAAAACAAGAATAATATCGAGAAGATTATACATGGAGCTGCTGGCTGGTTGTTTATATTTATACATGTGAATGTTAATGGTGAGATGATTAAATTTTAATTATATATAATAATTATGATTGAAAATGTCACAAAATTATTTTAAAAAATCATGTGATTTTTTTGTTTTAAATTAACCATTTACGAAGATAAAATACTAAAATTCATTCCTCTCACATTATTATTATAAAATTGGTCTCATTTAATATCTTTTTATTTTATAAGTTAGTTTATCGTTTATATTTATACTATTAGCATAAAGACACACTCTGCTAACTTTCAAGTTGGACAACAAACAAGTAAATAAATAAATAAGAGTCCTTCATCTCTTTTTGTTTTTGTTTTTCTTTAGTCCTATTACCTATGATCAAACTCAATGTTTGTTTGTAGCTGTGAAAATTAATTTTGAAAATATAAAATGAATTCTGGCATGTTTGAGTGCAACTGAATGTAATTGATTTTTTTAACGAGTTAATTGTAATTTGAAGTTATGATTTATAACTTTTAATTACAAATATAATTTTTACATTGTATTTTATTGTTAACTTATTTTTACGTTAATATATAAACCATTTTATATTCAACTCATTTTTAATTAAAATTAATTTTAGAAAATTAATTAATACAAAATTAATTTCAACCAAAAAACAAATGTGCACTAAATTGATCAATAACCACTTGAATTAAACTTGCCATGTCAATTGTCAACAAATGAAGAACGAGATTGCTTGTTGAATTCAGTGAACCAAAACCATATTGACTCGAAATAGAGGTCAATGCCGCGTTTGATTTATTTTAATTAATACTATAGAGATTATTGCATTGACAAATATTCCAATGAGGCTAAAAAATAAGTATTGAAAGAGAGGGTAAAATGGTAGTTTGGTGTAGAAGTTAATTTATTTGAGAATATTAAGCATTAATTAAGAAGCATCTTCCGTCATCCCATTGCATAATATGTCCACCTTTATAATGTTATATATATGACCGTTTATTGAAGCATCTTGCTGTTAGATGGTTCCACTCAACAAAATACTTTATGTAGGTCACCTTAGCATAGATGGACCCCAT
Organism: Cicer yamashitae; assembly: GCA_037974755.1. Lineage (NCBI taxonomy): Eukaryota > Viridiplantae > Streptophyta > Magnoliopsida > Fabales > Fabaceae > Cicer > Cicer yamashitae. The sequence goes on along the minus strand of JBBPBQ010020321.1, from coordinate 62,016,955 downwards.
AAAAACCAATAATCAAGGGAAATTTAATCCTTAATGAATATTTAGTGTATCAACACAAAATCATCATCATCGTATTGAAATATTTTTCTGAAATTCATATATATCATGCATGCCAAATAAGATATTTATTTCATTATTTATGTTCCCAACTTGGATTTTTGAAAGGAAAAAAAGACGCAAGTAATAGTTTTTTTATTTATTAATTATTAAAGAATAGAGCTGCATTAGTAGACCAATTTCAAGTCTATGCGACCAAAAGCGTATGACTACAGTTAATTAAAAAGAATTAAAATGGTTTAAAGAGGGTTGGTCTTATATGACTTCACTAAATAAATATATGCCGCTTTAGCAAGTCACATACAAATTAATAAATATAATTAGTTTTCCGTTGAAAAACGAAATTACGCATTACTTTGCAAAATTATCCTGCATTATTGTTATGGAAAAACATTATTGTAACAAATATGTCCTTTTTAATTATAGAGTAATAAATAGTAAGTGATATTTCATCGAATTCAATTATAAGTAAAAAAATATGTAATTTTATATTTATTAAGAATGATATGTAATTAAACACGAAAATTTAGCCGTATTTTCTCTTGTTTTTTCTTTTTTCTTTTCTTAATTCAAATTTTTAGTCTAAAGTCATCCCTCTAATTTGTTTTCTTCCTTCTTTATTATTTAAATAAGTGATTTTCAAATATATTTATTATTATTTTTGTGATTTTGTCGTTTTAGTGCGACGTTTTTTATTTTTTATCTTGGTGCAGCGTTCGTTTGACTTAGATGGATAGTTTAGGTTCGATCTAGTAAAAACTCAATTAATGACTTTGACGTTGACGTTACAACTCTGAAGAGATGAATATTTCAGACACTTCAATCTTATTGTATTTGCAGGTTTTGTCTATTAACTTGAATTATGTTAGTTTGTTTGCGGATTCATCTTTTTTGTTTTAGTTACTTTGAATTATATTGTTCTAAATCGATATAATATTTATTAATTTAAAATACTATTTATAGTAAAAAAATTTATTGGTAAGTACATTTAACTTTTTTTAATTTTTTTAAAAAATAAAATACATTTACTAATTAACTGATCTTAATTAATAGTCATTTCATCACAACATTAAAGAATTAGTAATGATATTTTTGAAATAATAACAGTAAAATATGAGTTAATTAGTTGATATGTAATCACTTTTTAAGGAAAAACAACATTATTAATATTATTATTTTGACAGGACATTATTGATATTGTAAAAACAACATATAAGACAATTTTTTGTTATTTTAACATAAGTTATATTGTGGGAGGAGTAGTTGGGAATTATAATATTCACCGTCATCATGATACTTAATGGTGAGGAAGAAGGGACACAATACTTTGATCAGGGCAATAGAATTATGTCAGATTTGTGCTGCTAGCTCGTGATGGATGCAACGACAACCCATGATACTGATATAGCTGTGTTTCCTATATTCATATTACTCCACTTAAATATAAACAAAAAATTTAAATTTTAAACTAAAAAATTAAGTTGATTTATGAATACATATAATTTTTATTGGTTCACTTTATTTTGAGACTTAAAGGAGTACAGTGGTATCGAAAAGAGCTGAGGTTATGCACGTGCCATCCTCTTCTCTTTTACCACGAAATTGTAGAATAATAAGGGATGGAAAACTACTTTGAGTTAGAACTACGCCACTGACATTCTTGCAAAATATCTTAAGTTTTATTTTTGTTCATTTTTTGGTGCTAAGTTAACATCATTAGAGAGATATTTCAGAAAGAAAAAAAAAACATCATTAGAGAGATATTCATATACTTCATTATCCTACAGGACCAGCAATTGACCTACTCACCACATACACAACAAGACAAAAAAAATCTCCAAGTAGATGAGTGTATAAAGGGGGTATATATAAAATTGGAGCATGCTTGATAGGGAAGGAAAGATCCACCAAAATTTCAGGAAGCCGTCTTGTTATTATGGAGAGGAAATAAAGCTTAGCTTTAACTTAATCGTTTTAACTTTGAAGATAGGTGGTCATCTAACTAATTGTAGTTAAGGGTTTCAATCATTGTATCTTCTCTACCTTTCTAATAACACAAAACTTAACACAATAAAATACCTTAACGGTTTTGTAAAAAACGTTCGTTCAAACTTTTCTTTTTTGAAAGTGTTAAAATTTAAGTTGGTGAGGGATTAATTTCACATCAACTAGAAATAGAGAAAATGTTGGATATATAAGAAAAGTTGTCTACATACCAATTACCTTGAGATTTTGGATAGAGATCGGGTGTCAAAAACTCTTAGGAATCTTAGACGTTTAAGTCATTGTTCCTTGTGAAAAGGAGGTGGCCTATATATCCATTAATTTAAGGTTTTAGATTGAAATGTCGAGAACAATTTATTTGGCCTTCAATGGGGAAAATAATATTAGGAGGTGTGGAAAGGAATTCAACATAACCACACATTTATGTAGTTATAATGATCATCAATGTTTGACTGCGTGCAACTATGTGCTTCTATAACTGCAAAATTAGGCCTATAAAGTGGCCAATCAATAGAATACTCAAATGACTTAGTTGTTGGTGTCTGAGAAAGGACTACCTAGAATTGACCCGAAAAATTCCAACATGAACTTGAATATTATGAAGTGCTTAAGTCCCACATCCCATAGTATGGGATGTTCGAGTTTCCCAAGACACACTAGAATAGCTAAGTCCTTATAAGCCTTTTTCTCTTTTTATTTAGTTTATTTTCTTCCCTACCAACAGTCAGCCAAAAATTATAGTCCTAGTTACATGTTTAAATACATTCCAAAATACTGCTTATTTCAAAGTCTGAGCCAAGGAGGGAAGTGCTATTCCTCTACCCAGCGGACACCATGTTTCGCCCAGAGGTAGTATGCCCCAACTGGACCACGACCCCCCAACTCATAAAGCTCCACTGATATATGGTCCTTGTCTATCTCATTTAGAATTGGAGTTAAAATGTTCCACGCCGCCGCAAGCTCATCGCTTCTCATAAACAGATGGTTATCCCCATCAATGACATCAAGCAGAAGATGCTCGTATGAATCCGGCACCTCCATGTTGTACCTTAAAACATTAATGAACAAGCACGCATACATGATTTGTAGCATTTGGTCAAAGTTTGATGCAAATAAATATTAACTCAACATGGAAGTGCTTACTTGTCCTTGTAAAGTAAGTTTAATTCTGAAAAGTCCAGTTGTAAGCCTAATCCTGGAACCTTGTTGTTAACTCTCACCAGAATAGCTTCATCGGGAACATCACGAAGAATGAGCTCGTTTGTGGCACGGTCAATATTGTGCCCGATGCATTCATGGTAAACATTTCCTGGAACATTTCGAAATTGAATCCGTATCTCCATTCTGCATTAATACAAAATTTTGAACCTTAGTGAGAATGACACTTGAACCACTAATTTTCAGACTATTTCTACATAGGCCGCCTATAAGTCATGTCCTTAAACGGATTGTTGCATGCAAGCATATCCATAAGCAACTCTTAGATTTCCAATATTTCTTTTATGTAAGACCTGGGGGCAGGGAAGGAAGGAAGGAAACAATCCTTTTCCCTTTTATTTGACAACTTTATCAGAGTGGGAAACATCATAATCGTTGCAATTACAAGCTCGATACATTCCCCAGCTAGAAGACCTAAACTCACAGCAATAAGAGGAAATTACTGGAACAGGGATAGTCATGCCATGGAATCGAAAATAAATATCTAATCTAGTACATATCTAAATAAAATTGACAAAACAATAATGTTTTTTTACTGGTGTTTGACGAGTCCCAGGCCTGTTTTAACCAAAAATGGTACACCGTCCCATCGTGCATTGTCAATGTATAGCGCAGCAGCAAAATATGTAGGTGTAGGGCCATCTAAGCACTGGTCAATTTTGTCTCTGCTACTTGCTTTATATTGGCCAAGAATGACATCCTTAGGCTCCAATTTGCAAATTGATCTTAAAAGCTTGGCCTGAAAAAAAGCTAATTACTAGCGCTACTTGGTGATAAAATGGAAATCATGCATCTTTCAATCTGTCATTTGTAACAAACCACCCTAATATCTTATGTTGTCCTTAACAACAATTATATATAGTATTTGTGTGTTTGTTGTTTAAGTATGGTTAAGTACGTTTTAGAGTGAATTCTTAGAATTTTACATTTTTTACATGTCAATTTGGTACTTTTCTTGCATTGTTTCTTTATTTAGTAGTGAATACATGAAGGAAATGAATTAGTAGAGCCCATAATTCACTAAAAAGCCCACTCTAGTTTTAGCACTTGAGTACCAGCACCTATTGCACATTGGGAAAAAGGCAAATTACTCATAGGATAACCAGCACCTAAGTCAGTTAGTCAGCACCTGCGTTAAGAGTCTCACACTTGATGAGATAAGGTCTGACAAAGAGTTTATAAGTGGTGGGTAGTCCTTACCCTACAAGCTAGTTTTGTGGAGTTGCGCAGGGCCCAACCCAAATTTTAAGATGGTATCAGAGCTTTTCCAAAATTCATTTGACCACCTGCTATCAGGTCACCATTACCAGGCCACCCGGGCCATGTCCGGATGTCCGGTCCTAGACGTGAAGGAGGTGTGTTAAGAGTCCCACATTAGATGAGATAAGGCTTGACAAATAGTTTATAAGTGGTGGGTAGTCCCTATGTTGTCAATCCCGGCGTGATCCTGCAGAATCCCGCTATCCCGGTGTGGTAGAGAAGTGGCACTCCCGTCCGCGAATCCTCCCGTCTGCAAAAACGCGTTCAACAGTAGTGACACTCCCGTCCGCGAATCCTGCTATCATCGCGATCCGTTATCCCAGCCTGACCTGCTATTGGACCCGTTCTAGGACTTTTTCAAAAACACAAATTTTTTTCATTTTATTTTTTTTATTCTTCATTAAGGGTATCTAGGTCATTCTGCATCCACTTAAACCCTAATTTTTTATTATTATAAACTCACAAAGGGGTTGGTTCAGTATCGTTATGTTCTTGCTCTGTTGTTTTCGTTCTTTTTGTGACTCTGCTTTGTCTGCTTTGTTCTCTATTTTGTTGATTACGATTACTATTAGAACTTGCTCTGAGTATTGACACATGCATGCTTCAAGGTGCCCCACAGAGCCACCAACACCCGAGTGCTGGAATTTCACCACCTATAGTGAGATAGTTATTATTGTCTGACAGTGTAAAAGGACATAAGGATGAATCTAAAAAGTTATAAAGTAAAACGACTGAATGAATCAGCAAATGAACAGACTACAGAGAGAGTACAGTGTAGCTTAAATGGGAAGGTGGAAGTCCTTACTGTAGAAAGACAGTCATATCTTCATTCCCTTTAGCTAAAATTCTCTAGCTGGAGTCAAGATGGATCTAAGTTCTGAATGAACATAACTCATATTTTAAGTAAATTCAAGCTTCTTCTCTAATCAAATTATCAGTGTTATTCTTAATGCATTTTTGTGAAGTAGTTGTTCATGAAATGATTGGATGATATGATAATGCATAATATAATCACCATGATTAGCATAGATCTAGGAATAAATAATTGCTATGTCTGGTCTTCCCTAAATCCCATCTTACTCTTCAAGCCTTTTTCAATTAAGATTAATCAAAGGAATTAGATCATCCTAAATTACTAAAAAAATATTAATATACTAATGGAATCTGTTATCGACTTAAAATTAGGAATTCAACCATCCTTTAAAGGTTAAAAGCTTGAAGGATTAAGGATTAAATTTAACTTTTAAAAAGATAAATGGAATCAAACCCTTAGCTTCCTCTCTCGTTTCTTAATATTTTGTGTACTGTTTGTCTTGCATTCATTTTACTTAATACAAAAAACAAGTACTACTTTTAATTGTTTGCTTTCATTCCATTTATTAGAACTCCATTAATCCATTTCACATAATATCCAAACGGCTTCAATACATGACATCAATCATCATGGCAATGATGCTTTATATAAACTTCATTGCTTATTCAACTCAGCAAGTTGTTTGAGAAATGTCACTAAGTATGTTATAGAGTTTATAATCTGTATGTGAGTACCTTTTCATTCCGAATATCTTCTCCATCAAGGCTGATTGGCGGTTCCATGGCAAGCAATGCAATTGTTTGGAGCACATGGCTGTGAACAATATCACGGATAATCCCATAGCCACCGAAATACCTGCATGGGTAACATAGGAGAAAGCCGAAATCATATCACCGACAAATACATGTGGACAATAATTTTCTCTATGCATATCCCGTAAAGAATGACACATTGCATTATATTTACTCAAATGAAAATACAACCACTATGATCACCTTCCTGGATGCACAGCCAAGTCCTCCGATAAAATGACCTACAGTAATTTCATTAACAGTTTGATTACAAACGTTAAATTTCAGAATAGACATTTGGATTTTCATTAAAGTTTAGAAGTTCAGGGATGCCGGACAGATTAAACAAGGGGAGGCTGACCTGCACATTATGTATGTAAGTACGATTCCACAGCGGCTCAAAAACTAGATTTGCAAACCTTAAAACTGTGAGGTTTTCAATGAGATTCCTTCCTAGAAGATGATCAATCCTGACAACAGATTGATGAGCATCATCAGTTGATGAACAGTAGTTATGTGTGTGTTCAAGTGGTTCATCCATCTGTGTCTTTGTCTACATGAGCTTAAGGATGTGAATGGGAGAGGAAGGAATAAATACCTATATACTTGCTTTTCCTCAAATTTCGAAAGAAGATAACGCGTCAGCCTTTGGGAAGAGAGAGCATCAAAGCCAAATGGTTTCTCAATTATTATGCGATTCCATCCCTTTTGGGTCTGAGCACTACTAGCAAGACATGAAGCAACATCCAAAAGTGCTTCTTGTGGCACAGAAAGGTAGAAAATCCTGTTGGTTTTGGACCTTCCCTGAGGTAGATAATAAGCTGTAGTAGAATCGAATATCAAAAGGCCAACAGCTTATAAAGAGTTTATACTGCCGGAACTCATTTGAGAAGAAAAGCGCTACTTTCATACATACTAGTGATATTTGTTTAAAGCTACCTCAATCTGCTCCATTCTGGCATTTAGTAAGGACATTCCGTGTTTGTTGTCGTAACCTCCGTTGATGTAATATGTTCTACCAAGGAAAGCATCTATTTTGTCCCCACAATCCTGCCTGAAATTGGAAGATTTTATATTTCACATTGATATAAAAGCTAGAAATATCATACAGTATTGATCGAGTACAGGGAAAAATGAAAATGGACTTAATTAATTCTCTCTCAAGCCAGAAAGCTGTGTAGCTTTAAGTTTCAACTTTCAAGTGAAATGAACCAATTTAATTAAAAATTTGGAATTTGGTATTTAGACACATAAAAATGTTTACATGTAAAAGTAAATTTGCTTTAAGATTTTATCTGCTATAAATTGGGGGTAAATTTTATATGTAAGATTCAGAGCAAACCACTAAAGATTGTGTCTACGAATGGAAACAATATATAGAAGGTAGTAATTTGGGAATTGAAAAGAAAATCATACTGGTGATCAACTCGACATGTTAATGTCGAAGCTATAATGGACCGTAGGTCTTCGTCAGTTATATTCTTCCTTGAATACCCAAAAATGGCAACATTCTGCAGACATGCAATATATTATCTAAGAACATCATTTTGCATAACTAATATGTTCCAATAACAAAAAAAATAATAATTGGAACCACACATATCATCTAAGAATCCAATATTTTATGTATTGATGAAAATGGAATTTGAGGGTGGAAAAAAAAACACAAATGAGTTTGTGTAGTAGGTGGATGATTCACTTCTGTCCAATGTGATTTTAGGATATTTGAAGTGAGTTTTTGAAATGCATGCAGAAGAACTCTTAAGTGAATGAAATAAAAATCAAGAAAAGTTGTTGAATTGTACCTCAGGAAGAAAGCCACTATAGTAGAGTGCAAATAAAGCTGGAAAAATCTTCCCCCTTGCCAACTCACCAGTGGCTCCTATGACAGCAATACACAGTGAAGGTTCTTTACTTACATCCATGGGAGAGGCCAAGGAACTTGTTTGCAGCAAAGATGGAGACTCCACTGAAGAAGTTACCTCACTATCTGTGGGAAAAGTGATCAAAGGTAAATTCTAAATAGACTACTCCTTTTTTTTCTCACATCAAATAATTTTTTTTTACCCATGCATCTTATCACATCTCAGCATATAGATATCTTAGAAATATAACAAACTGGCATCATCATAAATATAATTTGGTTAAATCCATGTGTAAAAAAGTTCTACAAGCAGTACATAGAAATTAGTAGCATAAAAAAAGAAAGTACATAGAAATTAATCTCTTAATCTAATTTTTTATTTGACTTAAACATCTCATAAATTATAATCAGTACCAAATTTCAAAATAAGAAACGCTTGCAAATTTTAAAACAATTAAAAGTTAACACACCACCAGCATGAGGTACACGAGATGAATCAGAAATTGATCCTTTTTCATTTGATAAACCTGTTCCTATATCATTATTGAAGTGATTTCTACACTTAGGCTGCTTAATCTGTTGGAGGTTAAGTCTGTCAAGTATCCACAGCTTGAAACCACGAAATCTTCGACAGAAGGTAGAACCTCCAACCTTCAGTACAAGACGACCACCACTTGATACTGAATTAAAGCTATTTGATGCACTCTGCCACGATTAACAAAGGAAATCTCAGTTTCCGATTCACAAATGAGGGCACAAATTTCGAAAGGGAAAAAAAGATATGACCGTACCGTGATTGTGTGAAGATTTGAGCATATATGTGTTGGTCTTGAGAGTGAGAATGATAGAGAGGTTGAAGAGAAAGAGAATGACATTACTACTACTATGATCAGTGTGTTGTGATTTCTCTTTGAAGTCTGAACTATGAATGGAAGTCTTAACTGAGCTTTTTGCTTCTGACATCGTCAACATGTCAACGAAGACGGTCGTACGAAATTCACGCATGGTGGATTATTTTATTAATGGATTATATTAGATAAGTTAAAGTATATTTTAGTTAACAATTTGTATAATTGAAAATAGTAAAAAAATACTAATGTGATTCATTATTTATAAATATGGTGTTGTTTTTATAATTGCATGAACCGTAAAATATAGTTGAATTATTTGAAACGTGTATAGAAAACACTAATAATAAATGAACTTCGATTTTAACAAAATGTATCATAACATGAGATAATAATATTGTTTACGTAAACAAAATACAAAAACATAACGCTGTAAATGACAAACAAAAACAACTCAGTCATTGATTGAATTCAGCAAAAGTACAAACTACAAACACATCATACAAATAAGTTCAAAAACATACATTGTTTTATAATTAAAAAAAAAAGTTCATCACAATGAGTCAATTCTAGCTCTCCAATTTTGTCATTATTTTCCATGATAAATGGGAAATGAAAGTGCAAATGGTCACGAGGTTGAAAATTTTTGTCGTCGCAAAAAAGCTTCCATCCCTTCCGATCTTGCTTTATTTGAACAGAGTATTTTTAAGGATAATAAAACACTTGGTTATACTACCGGGCATGTCTTTTAAGAATGAGATTTTGAAACTCAAAGTTGCGAACAAAGTTTGTAAACTCGTAAAAAAGAACCTAAGAAGTAAAGTTAACTATTATAGTTTAAACTAACATGTAATGAAAATAAAAATAATTTTAAGATATTTACTTACTAAATCACTTGTATTTGTTTGTCCTTATAATAGATGAAAGTCAAAATATATGGTCCTGGGAACATCCCTATCAATTCTCTCACGTGTACTTTCACTATAATAAGATGGAAATGATGCATAATTTGCTGGATTTGTATACACATCAATGGTAAAGTGATTATTTTCAAAATATTTTATCAACATAAGATGATCTACAGTGAAACCATAGTGATTCCTTAATTTGTTCCATCCAGTAGTAAGTTTAGGATGAAACAAATATATGTTTAAGGTTACAACAAAACGTTTGCCTACTGCGTCGAAAATCTCCCATTGTGACCCCAATTCTTGATAAAAAGTTTTGACAAAAGTTGGTGGAAGTTCACCATAATTCTAGAAAACAACAACAAATAGAGTGTGTTGGTAGTTAGGAAATGTCATTAGTAAAGATAAATCAATTGCTCAATGCTCTTCAAGAGACAAATAAGAATTAATTTGTCATGTGTATGATAACTATTTTCAAAATTATATCAATGACAATTTGTCATATGTTTAACAGTTTAATTTCATTATGATAATTCAATATGATAAGTTACAATTTCTCTCGTGTGATCATTATTTTGAATTTTTTATAAGTCAGAATTTGTCTCATATATAATAATTTAATATGTCATATATATAATAATTCAATCTTATCTGTTACAACTTGTCCCTTGTATAATAATTATTTTAAAATTGTTATAAGTGAAAACTTGTATTGTGTATGATAATTCAATTTCATAATTCACAACTTATCTTGTGTATGATAGGTATGTTAAAAAATTTATAGGTGAAAACTTATCCCATATATGATAGTTAAATCTTATTTGTCTCTTGTACGATAGTTCAATATCATAATATGCTAGGTACTTTAAATTTTGTATCTTTGCAATTAAGTCAAATATATATATATATAAAATAAATTTTTGTATGCATATTTACAATGTAAGATAATTATTTTCAAAATTATATCAGTGACAACTTGTCATATATTTGACAATTTAATTTCATTAGTTACAATTTGTCACGTATATGATCCTTATTTGAAAACATTTTGTAATTTGAATTTATCAATAATTATATACCTCATATATGATAGTTTAATCTCATCAATAATAATTTATTCCGGATATCATAGTTATTTGTAATTGTTATCGATGATGATTTATTAATCTTAAGTTATGATAAAAGTGAACAACACGAGAAACTATTATGTTATGATAATCCAGTTTTTTTCACTAAACTCAATTTTCATTTGTTGTTCTTATATATTTTTTATTAACAACCATTATTACGATTAAACAAAAATATACTGATGCAAATAATTAATATGGGAAACTTATTTACTTGATAAATTTCAATAGTACTTTTTATATTAAAACATCTGTAGTATTCAATATGAATATTCTATTTATTTTCATATTATTATTATTATCATTACATATTTCATATATTATTTTATTATAATAACAATAATTTATTTTTGTTTTGGTTTTTGGTCAACAATAACAATTATTTATATTCGAGATAAAAAAAACAAACGGATTGGATTGTTATCCGAAGCCCAACCCAGTTGTTTTGAAGAGGCCCATCAACTCAGCAGCTCCATCGAAACAACAAAACGCAGCCGTCCAGCCGCTGCCACTTTGCCCTTGCACCACAACACAAGTTGGAGTCCCACTCAACTCGTCGGCCGGAGTTACTCGTCGGCCGCCACCAACATTGTGAAAGATCGTTCAGGTTTTTCATTTTTCATTTTAAGTTTTTCGGATTTTCCTTCCCCTCTTCCTGTTGCGCTCCCGAGAATGCGATTCCAGCGCACCAGTGAATTGCGTCTCAGCAGAGCAGAGCTCAACTCCGCACTGCGATTCCGCGTTTGCACGCTAAATCAAAACGGCGCGATTGACAATGAGTGAAAATTATTCTTTACAGAAGTAAAAATTCTCTTTAGGTTTGTAAATTGAATTAAAGTTAAAATATATAAAAGTAATCCCTTCAATCTTTTTGTGATTAAATCTACCACTAGTTTTGCATTCCATATATCAAGTTAGTTCCTGCATTTAGTGAGATTTCATTCAAGGTCCTAAGAAGGTGCGATTGTTCGTTAATATTGCATAGTATAATATTTTTTGCTGTTATTATATGTTATCGTTGTTTAATGTTCATTGACACTGACACATAGTAGTTTCATATTTACAAGGGCTATTGCTTGCACAATTTTTTCTTTTTATTTGAAAATGATTTCCCGTTGAAAGACAGGTGGTAGTTTTCCAGATTGTAGATGTAGAATTTTTAATAGGTTATTAGTAACTAATAGTGTAGCTGAACGTCATAAATTCGAAATAGTTGTACTTGAGTGGCTTTTTCATTCTATCTTAATGCATTTCCCAAATGGCTTGAATAGTTCTTTGCTTATTTATTCTCCCCCTTTTCTTAACTTAAATTATTGGTTCAGTTTTGTGGATTCTACTTCCAGCAACACATACCAAAAAGACATAGTTAATTGTCACTGAAACAGTTCACAGAGAGTGAAGAAGAAGAACAAATAATAATCTCTTTTTAATTTGGTCCTGCTGCTGTCTGTTTAATGCTAGTCAAATTACTTGCTTGCCAAGTTGTTTAAATATATTCCTTACTTATTTCCAAAATCATGATTCGTTGCATACATATTATATTTGTAGTTCCAAAATCATGATTACTTGCTTTGGGGAATAGAGTAATCTATTTCATTTTGGTATTGATTTGCATTTTGTTCGGTTTTGTTTTGGTTGTTGTGTGCCGAACTTTTAAATGTATTAAATTAAAACACAAAATTTATTCTAAACTGTTTTTAAACTGGTTTACAAATAACCGATTTTTGCCAAATGTTCTCAAAAACTAAACCTGAAATACTCTTTGTTTACAATTAGGTTTGGTTTCTTGACCATGCACACCCCTATTCGGAGGTGCCTGCAAGCATTAACGCGCAAATCACAGCCAACATTATGTCTCTTCACAGACCCATCATCTATCCGCTCACTCTCCGTGGCTGCTTTTCCCAACGATGATATTTCGTCGCCCCTTCCCAATTTCACCCATTCCAAATCCATCTCTGCTTTTAGACAATGGTTCCACCCACGCTATTTCTCATCTTCCAAACAAGATGATCACGTCAAAAAAGATGTTACACATGATGAAGAAGACGGGGATGAGGACGAGGATGATGATGATGATGATGATGGAGATTACGAAGAAGATGATGATGATGATTGTGTTTCTGTGTCAAGTAGGAAAAAGGTGTACACGGCAGAGGAGAAGGAAGCAGAAGCAGCAGCTATTGGATACCAAGTGGTGGGGCCCCTACAAAAGGACGAGAATGTTTTTAAGCCCTATGAGCCTGCTTTCGCCGTTGTTCAGGTTGACTTTGCAAACTGTCTGATTATGTATATCAATGGTCCATTTTTTGTTTTCATTTTGGTAACAGTTTTTTCTTCATTTGGTTTAGATTGGTTCACATCAATTTAAAGTGAGCAATGGGGACAGTATTTTCACCGAAAGATTGAAATTTTGCAAAGTGAATGATAAGGTGAGTGATCCTTTTGTTTGCCAAGTATTTTGGCTGTTATTTGCGACAGAAAAGTATCAATCACGGTTTGTTAGAGATAGTTATAATAACATGGTAAAAGTAAAATTTTCATTGCAATTTATAGGACCTGGGATATTGTACACTTGTATGATACCGAGTGCTAATAAGGTCCGTGTTGTATAGATGTGAATGTTGGGATGATTTTGACTTTTGTGAATACATAAACAAATAGGGAATGAATGCATTAGAGAGAAAATCAGGTGGCACGTATGGTACCAAAGATGGTAGAATATGGTTTTAGGCTATTTGGAGATGTTTCGAGAAAGTCTCTAAGAGCATCATTTAGTAAGTAGGTTAAATGGAGGGTAATTCAATAGTTAGAGGTAGAAGTAGACAAAAATCCATGTGCCAAACTATTAGTAAGGGCTTTAGATTTATAATGTTTGCAATTAGACATGATTTACAATGGAATACTTTGGGGTTATGTGATCCATGTAAATCTTATTAAATTCTAATCAGTGGCTTGTTTTGTGTAGTAATTATTTTTCTTTGTTATGGATTAATGAATATTCCATTGCATTTTTTGGCTCATTGCAGTTGATTCTGAATAAAGTTTTGTTGCTTGGATCTGCTAGTCAGACAATTGTTGGCAGACCCGTAGTGCCGGATGCAGCTGTTCATGCTGTTGTTGAGGAGCATGTAAGTGCAGAATTTCCAGTTACAAATAAATTGATATGCAGAATCAACTTACTCATTTTAGGAGTAGGAATGGGATTGCTTTTGAATAGAGTGATGATTCCTTTTCAGTTTTAGGTTGCATCTACTCTAGTTTGCATTTGCTTCTCTTTCCACTCTATGTTTGCAAACATATTGGAATCCTATCAGAATTGCGACTAAATGACATAATTTCCTCTTATTGAGAAAATTAAAGGAAGTATATACTGCATTTTGCGTTTAATTCTATGTGGAGGAATTAAAACAAAAAAGATGGAAACTCCTATATTTAATTTAATAATGAGCCAATCCAGAGATATTGATGATTGACGTCTGCCCAATACGTAATCACGTAGCTTTTTATTGGAACCCAGCAGAGGCAGTTCCCAGATAGGAACTCCATTATCTTATAGCGCTAGAGTCATGTAGGATCAGCCACCCTCCAAATTCATAAGAAAACATTAACCCACAACAGTAGATTTGCTCGTAGAGCACAAGCACTATAGAGTATAGACTCTATAAAGGCTTAAGGGGATGATAACTATTCACTGTGACAACAATATAAGAGTGAACAAAGGCTGATGGAAACTCGTCAAAAGGAAGATCCTCACTATAGTGGCTGCTGGAGCGTCCACGTTGATGGAGTTGAGGGAAGCAGGAACTATGTATATGTCTATCATATGCCACATCTTCATAGCTAAGAAACAATTTTTTTGGTCTTGTTTTTTTGGTTTCTTTTTATTTATAAGATTAGAGGGAGTAATTTTTAAAGGATGATCTATTATCCTCCTCTTTGCAAACAACTTCTTTGTCGTAATGAATTTAATCTTATTCTGTAAAAAGAGAATACAAGTTCATTTCAATTTTCAACTTGGAGAGCATAAAGATTGATTTGAAGAGAAATTGTCTTTCTTTTTATCTATGCATTTGCAGATGTACTCATTTTTCCTTTATATCAGGCACTAGATGCGAAGGTAATTATTTTTAAGAAAAAGAGAAGGAAGAATTACCGAAGAACCAAAGGTCATCGTCAGGTGTGTTGAAAAGCAATTATTTAATCAGGTGTTGTTTTATAACAAATTATTGATTTTAATTCTTCTTGTTGCGTGGTTATCATTTTCAGGAGTTGACCAAGTTAAGGATAACTGACATACAAGGAGTTGAGAGACCTCAGATCGAATTGACTGAAAAGCCTTCAAAATCTGCTAAGAAGGAACAGGAAAAGGTTGCGGTTAGTGCTTAAAAAGGATGTACCCCTCCTGGTTGTTGCCGGTAATTGGAATCTTTATGTCTGAATGAGTTTTTGATGAAATGAGAATGGATTCTATTACTGAGAAAACTCCATTTTCATCTGGAAATTCTTAGTTGATGGAAGTAATCAGCCATCCACTAGATAGTCAGGTTTTGTAGGAATGACTTCACAAAATTTTCCTTTTCTCTTGTAATGTTGGATTTAGTGCTTTTGTATTTGAGCATAAGTCTTATTCTTAAATAAATAGGTTTCAAGGTATCAAGAAATTTAATATTTTATTCTTGGTTAAAACATGAAACTGTATAATGCATTGTGCCTATTTGTGTCAGAAATGAAGTTACTCAAACTTCATTATTAAGGAGAGAAGTGATCCTGATTCAAATCCTACACGGCAGACAGTGTCTAGATATATACTATGATCAGGATACCTTGTATGAGTGTGTTGCTGTACACAAATGAAATCTTAAGATGAATCAAATTGTAGTGTAGTTGACCTGTAGTAGCTCGTACCTTAAAAATATATGGCACAAGGAACATACTACAAGTTTGGAAACTAAAAATGATTGAACGATCTCCTGACAGTATTGAGAATGACACACTGTACAAATAAGGGATTTCGTTTAAAGATGAGTTTTGTAATATGTAAATACTATTTTATGTTCAGACCAGATAAAATAAATCAGTTTCAAAAATCATAATTGCTCATGAAAAAATTGACTCAAGTTCCATGAATTTTTGTTTCGTAACATCCTATATTTACCGAACAGTAATGCTATATGGGACGACTAGAGCTGTGAATCACTTACTAAACCTATTAATTCTTATTAAGTCTCTTAGTATTAGGTTTCTTATTTAAATAACTTTTTTAAAATTTCGACCTATTAATTCTTTACTTTTTGTGGGTCTGAGTGCGGGAGTTCATGAGCCTAATGTTTTGTTAAATGAGATTTTTTTTCTTGAAATATTTTCAAAATTTATTTTTTTTTAGAAAAATATTGAAAAAAGTTTCTCAAAAATCTACAACATTTTTTCTTGGAAAAAATTATTATTTTTTTAAATTATATTTTTCTCAAAAAATTGTAAAAAAATAAATAAAAAATTGAATTTTTTTTTTCAAGTAAAAACTATTTCGAGAAAAAATTTATAAATCATTTTATACGAAAAAAAATCAAAACTTTTTTATCAAAAAAATTTATTGTCGAAAATTTTTTTTGAAAATTATTCAAAAGATAAATTTGAAATACTAGGTCTATATGTCCCATTTAGCCCACATTTAGTTTACGACATGTGTATTGAGACAAATAATTAATGAATTTATGAAATTAACACCTACAATACACTTTGATGATGAATGCACACATGTCAATCTTTGTAGGAAACAAAGCACGGTTCACTGTGCACTCTGATGGAAGTCTCGTGATATTACTATTTGTGATGCCAAACATTTTCCTTTACAAAATAACTGATGAAGAAAAAAAATCTTTGTACAATTTACATTGAACGGACTTTTAAGTCTACAATTTTCATTGAAGTTCACAAAATTCAAAAGAATACTTGATTTAATTGGTGTAATTACTTGATGATTGTTTTAGGTGGTTGATTTAATTTGTGTAATCACTTGATTGTTTAGGGGAAGGTCGCATTGGTTGATTCAAAATTCATGCATTGAGATCTCGCAGTGATCATTAGCCGATTCAAAAACGAAAAGAGAATATCTATCTTTATTTATCGTGTTTCAAGGGTATGTGTGGAATAATTATACTGTGTAAAAAATGGAATCGAGAGCATTTTACATTTTGAAGGAGCATTTACTATGTGGTCTGTGTTAGAAAAAATTTATTTTGTTATGTGATTCTGTTTTTTTATTCAATCCAGTCATAGATCTCTCTATTCAGTGCTTTCTATTTACAATTTTATTTATCTATTAATGTATAATGTGAATCACCTATATAATTAAAAAGTTGTATAAAGTACATGAAAACATATACTTCGAGATAATATTTTGACATAATCATAACAATCATTTTAAATGTGATACGATAGAGTTGTTTATTCATAAGTAGTAATTTAACACAACAATTATAAATAAATTATCTCAATAAATCATGGAGTGTTATTTTTTCTTATCATAAATCATTACATTATCCCATTCAGTGGCTAGATATACCGGATCAATTTAGAACCGGGAAAGAATGTTTTTCTGACATTATTATTATGGTAGTAAACTATTTAAGATTTGACATCCTCTTAGATTGTTGACTAACAACACTAGCAGTTGAAGGATCCTTCTCAAATATGACTTCATAGCCATCATGCAAGTTATACAATCCTTGGGCCATGAACTGCCAGAAAAGCCCACCAGCACATGGGCCCCCATTACTAGCGCTACTGTATACGAAATTGTATAGCTTTCCAAAGTAACTATTCCTCTTATCCACGCTATATCCACTAGATTTTGAAGACTTTCCAAACTCGGTTATAATAATTGGCTTTTTTAAAACGTCATTTGAGTCTTGAATATGGTCTTGGACCCACTTCTCGACAAATTCATCTTGTGCTGTTTCATTTGTGCTTGATACCCTGCACCCATAATTCATATTATAATACATTATTATTCATATCACTTCAATTACTATATAATGTTGAGTAAAAAAAATTTAATGTATTGTATTGAATAGAATTTAAGAGGGCATGTCAGTAAATAATAATGGTGGATAAAAATTCAAAAAATTAAGAACTAGATTCTCATATATAAAATAAGGAGACTAAAATTGTGTCAAGTTAAAATAAGGACCAAATGTGCTTCTAATCATAAATAATTAAATAAATAAATAAAGACTACTACTATATGTAGGAGATACTTACCATTGTTCAGGGTAGAGATGAATGGTAGCAAAATCAATTTGTGGAACTTGGTTATTGGAAATGAAATCAGTTCCAACGTTATAATAACCAGGTTTATTTTGAGACATTTTTTCACCATAAAATCCTTCAAGTCCAACTTCTAGTAAATGGTTGCTATCAATAGACTTCACATATGGAGCCATCACACTCACCCAATCCTGTATCAATAGTTACAAATACATTATCTAAACGACTTTATTTTTTATTATGTAACAATGACACGCTTAAATATAAAGAAAAAAAAAACCTGAATTAATTTGCCAGAAGAGTCATTTTGAGAACGAGGTTCATTTATAAGCTCCCATGCAAAAATAGTAGGGTCGTCTTTATATGCCAAACCATTAATACTATTATTTCTCGTCAAAACAGCCTGCACACATTTTTGTAATTATATGATATGATAAGTATACATTTAGTGACTTTATTTGTGTATATATATTTTGTTACCTTCACATGATTTTTGTAATATTGCTTAACAACGGGATGTACGTAGAAATCATCATCGTTGTTCACGTTTTGGCCCCGTTCTTTTGCCCATTTCACATATTTATTTTTTCCACCATAATCATTCCAATTATTCACTAAGCTTAATATCAATTGCACTCCATATTTCCCTGCTTCCGATACCACAAAATCCAATCCCTGCAAACAAATTCAAATATTCACCAAAATTACTTACCAAATTAAATAAAGTTTTCCAAAAATTTAATATTTTGGTAAAAATATATATGTATGTGTATAAACTAAAAAAAGTAAGCAAAACATAATTTTTTTTAAATTAGTATATACCTTAAATACATCCTCATCATAAGTACCGGGGGAAATTTGAAGAGGTTTATAAGCTCCATCATTGAAGGCCCATGTTCTTGCTAAATTTAAACCATGTTGAGAAGTTTCTTGAAAAATTTTAGTAACTTTGGACTTTGTAGATGGGTCCATTGCTATGTTCATTAAAAAATAGGAATTGAAACCATTCAAGTATAATGATTTCCCGTTAAGAACAAAATGGATTCCATTTCGTTGGACAAAACCACTTTGGTGAAGTCTTTTAGTGGCTAAGTGATGAGTGTGAGACTTATTATGAATATGATTATGACCAATAATACGATTGCAATTCCCATATTGGCTACTAAGTAGTAAATTAGTTATAAGAACAAATAGCAAATAACCCAACTTTTGGAAGCACATTGTAACAAAACCGAAAAATAAAATAAAGATGCAAACACAAATATGATTATTTGTAATTGGTTTGTTAATTTGATGTATCTATGGAAAAATAGAAAAGTGTGGAGAGGTTTATATAGAGAATTAGGAGATGAGGAAATTATTAAGGTGGATAATAAAGAGCATAAACTGAAGAGTTGTAATTGGTGGAATTTAATAAAAAAAGTCTCATGTGCATGTACTAGATCACTAGTTTGACCTTGGTAAATTAAAATTCATGAAGAAATAATGAAATAATTGATTACTCTTAGAGTGGAATATAATTCGTCGTGGACTATCAATAATAATGGTCCAAATACTAGTATCGTTTTGACTATGATGGGTAATTTATCAGATAAAAATATTGCCTCTAGTAGTTACCTCTTATATTGTCATTAATAAATTTAATTTATTAAAGTTCGTTCCGGATAATGTTCTAGTTCACTCCGGACATTTTACATTAATTTAACTATCAAAATTAAATATTAAAAAAATAAAATTAAAGCTCTAATCAGTTCACAATTGATAAAGAAAAAATCGGTGCTACATTTTTTATAATCAAAAGGTAATGATGAGTTACCATTAAAAATCAAAGTCTCCAACAACGACATCATACCATTGATGGATTGAACCAAATCAATAGCCAATTTATTATAGATTCCCAAATGTGTCTCCTCATTATACTCAACAAATTGTTTAGCTTTGAGTTTGATCACATTGTTCCCTTCAAACACTATTTATCCAAGAAAAGTAGTATTTTTGTGGTCTTGGTCAAAGGGTGTCAAATTCACCCTAGTAAAGTCATTATCTTTATCCCATGCAATGGCAATGATCCTCCTACAATACACTTTGACATTGTTGTTGGGATGCCTTGATGTGATGTTGATTTTTAACTTGTAGTGTAAGGTGTTCTTAGTTGTGGGCACGTTGGAAATAGGCTAGACTGACTATATGTTAGGAGTTTATGATCTAATCTACTTATGGTATAGTCTCACCTTTTTAATAAAGGTTAGGTTCAGACTTTTTAAAAGTTTATTAATTTAAATAGATCAGATTCAGACTTATACAAAAGTTTATTAGATCTCATATGTCAGCTTATATATATATATATATAACTTATTAACATTGTTATTTTTTATTATTATTTATTAATATTAATATTATTTATTTTAAATTTGTTAATTATGAGTTTATTTTATTTCTTTATTTTTTTGGAAGGTTGTTGCAGACTTACTAGTTATAGTTTTATTAGTTTTCCTTATTTTATTAGTTTTTCTTATATATAAAGGTCTAATTTAGCCTATTTAAAAAAAATGTAAAATATATTATTTAAATGTTTTAATGTAAAATAAACTTTCAGGTCAGGACAAACTTTTAAAAAATGTCAAATCAGGCCGGAAAAAAGAAAGACTATGATAGGTCGTATATCAGACTCAAGTCTAAAAAATTAATAGTAGGCTAAATTCAGATATTTCAAAGATAGTTTGGTCTGTCATATTCCCACCCCTAGTTGTGTAATTGAATTTTGTGAGGGAACCATCAATTATGTGAAACTTAACCCTTGAGGGGAGATGCAGATGAGTATTGAGAAGATCATAAACGAAAGTGTAACAATTAACACTACAATGCGGATTATGAATCCAAGTGAGGGTATGTAATTCATTGTGATATCTACTATGACTCTAGGTGATTGATGAATTATATTGTGCAACGTGCTTATTTGTATTTATAGGGAGTAGCAATTTCTAAAATAAAATCAAATAAATTTTAGATTGTAATAAATTAAAAGTTAGATTGAGAATAAAAATTGAAAGAAAAAAAAAGATTAATTTTTATACAGCAGCATGTAAATTTTTTTAGATATACATCCAATCAAATCATATTATGATATTATTTATAAATAAATAAAAATACACATACAATACATTTAAATTAAATCAAATATTTCACTGTTAAATCGATATTTCTTTATAAATTTAAAAGCATCAAATTATTAATATTCTAAATATACCAAGATTATTTTAGTAATCAATTACGAATGAAACAGCTGAAAAAAAAATTAAAAAAGAAAATCCACTTATTAACTTTATTAACAATGAATAATAATAAAAGGACTTATTTTTTTTGGGAAGAGAATATACTCACCTCGAATTAATCGAAACGTCTTTTTCTTGATAGTAACTAACTAACTATTTTGATATTAAAAATAGGTACTATGATACAAAGAATAAAATGTTTTTTCTTGATAGTATTTATTTTGATATTAAAAATAGGTACTATGATCCAAAGCATAAAACGTCTATTTACTTTCTTCGTTGGGTTGGTTGGAATTTCTTTCAGCCAAGAAGGAATAGATTTGGATATATTATCTAAATTGTTAATTCCGTCTATATCAAATACGAAGCTTACGGTGCTCTTCCTCTTTGAAGCTGCTGTGTCAAATTCCTTAAATTCCTATTCAAATTCATTTTTTGTGCTAAAGTAAAGAACAAGAATTGTTCAAATGGAATTGTATTCTTTCTCTTGCCCAAGTTTTTTTATTAAATTGTTTTTCAACTAATTATAAAAGTAACACTCATCTACTGATAACTAGATTGAACGGTGACTTTATTAACAACATTGATCAACAACAATGTGAATGTGTATATCACATGATATAGTTAATTCTCCCACTAAACACCATAAGATTAAATCATATAACATATTTATCAATCCAGTAAGTATTTCTTATTGGTTTCTCTTATATTTTTTCTAACTCAACTGCCCTCTATATGATCTACTCTCCTTGCCATAAAATCTACCAGAAAAAAAATTGGATGCAAAACTAAACCGCTGCAATGTACATAATTTTTTTAAAAGAAAATTACTTTCTTGACCCCAAAAATGTTGTATTACTTTTTAAAGTTAAGGAATTAGTACATAAAGGCTAAAGCCAATCCAGTGTTGGCAAATTTTGCGCAAAATTTAATTTTCAGGAATGACAAATATAACACCTCAAAATCAAAAACCACATAGTTAACCTTATAACTCCTGCCAGATGTGCACATACCATTCCATGCAATTTGGAAGGTGGCCAATCATAACAAGCATGTATCGGGAAGCAAGATATAAAAAATTAAAATAAATAAATAACAAATAAAATAAAAAATAAAGAGATTCAGAGAACCACAAAGAACACAAGTCACAATCACTAAATATCAAAATAAATAACAACAGTCACCAAGCAAAATTAAATATTTCGCAGACTGGTTTGGACGTGTCATCTCTTCTTCTTGTCTGCTTTCTTTTTCTACAAAATTAATGAATAACCATAAGCTGACAACAAAAGAAAAATGAGACAAACTTATCTCACAAGGAAAAATACAAGGAAATTTTGGTTTCTCCACTTCTTTTTCCCTCTATCAAGGACTGAACGACATGAAAGCACGTTTTAATTCAATCACTATGGTAGAGTTAAACTAATTTCACAAAATGGTAGAGTTCATCTAATTGACACATTCAAGGTTGAACCAACAGTCTCTCGTAAGCTTCCTTCTTAGGGATCACAACCAATTAGCCATGTCAAGAATCCACGCACCCCATAGGCCAGATTCAACCTATTCCCAATGCAGAAAGATATGGTCCTCACTTGTGAGACAGATAACAAGCCTGACAAAACCGTGCCTATCTAGCCTGGGAAACTGTCAAAAGGGAATTGGTATATAAAATAAATATATGATTATGTTCATATCACTATATATATAAAGAAATTTCAAACCAAAGGAATCGGTATATAAAGTAAATATATATGATTATGTTCAGATTACTATATATTTTTTTGACAGAGTTATGATTACTATATTATATATAGAAAAATCAAACACAAACCCTACCTTCACAAGGTAAAACCCTACCTTCGAGTCACTAAAACAGAAAGACTCAAGGAATTACCACAGTTTTTTAGTCAAACATGCGATAAGGTATTCACAATATTACAATCCATACCTATATATTATGAGTGTTGCACTTGTCGGGATATCTGTAGCATCCAATCAGCATACCCACTGTTACCACCCATCTGGTCCTCAACAAGGTTTGCAAGAAGGAGGAATCCTTCTTTGGGTTGTTCACCTTGCCTCAAAAGGTGGCACAACTGGTAATATGCACGATTGTCATTTCTTAATTTTTCAAGTACCCTCATCAGCCTCCTTGACATTTCATTATTATGCTCATTGAGAGTAGCCTGTCAAAAATATATATATATACACAGCACCAAATGAATTTCAGATTTTGCAAATAAAGAAGGAATAGACACACATATCGACTCTGCTATGGCTTGATACGATAAATTGACAATACAAGAAGTTATTTAATGGGTTGAGAATAATATCCATCTGACACCGTTATTAAAATGAAAGTCAATCTAATGCAAAAACTCCTCATCAATTTTTTTAGGCTTAACCCTCTTGTTCTAAAGAGAAAGAGGGCCCTGGTAAACTAGAGTCGAACTCGTGTACTCCCGCTGGTTTAAGCTTAACTAAAATCATTAACCAATTGAGTCCAATTTAGTGGGTGGCCCAATAAATATGCTCTGATACCATATTAGGTTTTTTATATTGAATCTAACTCATCTTTACCTAATTGGTCTGTAAAGCCTTCCACTTATAAATACATTTCCAAAGCATATCTCATCTAATGTGGGACTCTCAACAAGAATAAATATATGATGCGTTTTTCTAATTAAGAGCCAAAAAGCTACCAAGGTAAATTTGAACTAGAGATTGAAGTTGAAAAAAAGATAAAGCTGCTTAACATGACAACGGCCTATAATAAACCCTTATTCTCTATAGGCCTTTCTCCTTCTCTGCCTAGAAAAACACCTATTATGAACCTAAGTTTGTACAGCATTAATATACAATACCTTCGATAATTCTGCTGCAAAGTCTGCCCCGAGTAAATTCTTTGCTATATCAGGTGAAATCACCCTACCAAACCATATAATGAACCGGAAGCCATCATCATATATATAAAGACCCCTAGAGTCTAAGCTTTCCCCGGTCAAAGGTAACCTTCTCTCGATACTTTTTAAGTCATCAGCTTGTACAGATGCCTGGAACACAAGCAGAAATAAATCAGACAATTTAACCATTTATTGGTAAATTTTCAAGGCCAGTAATGCATACCTTCAGAAGATATTCATCAACTCGAATCAAGCTAGGATAGAGAAGTTTCAACAATCTTTTTATTGGTAGAGTCATCATTGTATGTCCTGATGCACATCGATCATCCAGAGGAACATCGCCATACCCTCCGCGTAGAGCTGATGATCTACAGAGAGCTAGTCCATACAACATTAAGAACTTCAAAGACTCTGGATATATTATTCTGTTGGTTAAACGATGTTGCACAGCATAAAGATTTCGATACTCCTTGAGGGCTTTCACAATTCTCAGTTGCACAGCACTCCGTGCATCTTCCAGTTTTTGGGACAATGTTTTCTCAATTGCTGCAAATATGATGGAACTGTATAAGAAGATAGTAACAACCAGATCCATCACGTATATGATGTCACTAGAAAACAAGTCCTTTTTATCCTACCTAGCCTACTAAATAGAGACACAACTGCACCAGCATCAGCCAGGCGATAGATATCCGCCAAGTCTGTAACTACTGGCACTGCCATTGTGTGTACTCTGATACGCCTTTCTCCACAAGATGCAGTATATCTATTTTGTTGTTAAGGATGGAACCGATTTTAAAATTTCACATTCTAAATATTCTGACTTAGCCAACTTAGCTGAATATCAAGCATGACAGACATTCACACAATCATTTTAAGGACAAAGGAGAAATAGTAAATACAAATCATGATAGAGATGAGCTGAATGGCAGATAGAAAAAAAAGTATAAAATAAGGCTATTTTTTGAAATAAATAAAAAATGTACTTTACTTTCCAGGAAAGACTCAAAAGTACAAACTCCTTTTGAAAATAAATCTGATTCCCTAAGAACATTGAGTCTTCCTTTTTTGAATAGTAGTATCATAAAAGAATTGATTAACCTTTATTATCAACAATAAAGCTCATCTATACTGCATCCATCCCTATATATAACTTGAGAAATTTATGTGTCCCTTTTTATAAATTTTCAAATGCATTAAGTATTTCTTTCCTAACATACCCCTAATTAATTTACATCTTTTTCTGCGACAAACATTAAATATTATTGCGAAAACATTAACTAATTCGATTTCTTAAAGGATAAAACTATAAAAACAATATCAATTATCAACAAAATTTAATACTACTATCAACTTTCTTAATTCCCATGTTTGATCAATTGGGTCCTACATTTAGGAACGGAGGTAGTATATTAGAACACATCTTAAGAATTATTGAAGAAAGGATACAGCAATGCAACTTGAAAATAAATAGTTTGAGTTGTCAGTAATGTCTCTTCAAGTGATAACTGCATGGCAAAGGCTTTATCACAATCTACGGCTGGAAGTGCTAACAAATCCGTGGACCTTAGCATGAAGTTTCCATGATAAGTTGTGAAGCGAACACCTAGAAACATAGACAATTATCATCAATTTTATGTGTATGCTTAATCTTATCTGTTTAATCGTATATGCACATTGCATGAAGCAGAAAACAGATACAAAAAAGGCAGGGAAGGTAAGTATTTTGAAAACAAAATGAATGCACAGACCTTTAGCACATCTAATACGCATTACAGCTTCCCATGCAGTCTCTCTAGTGAGGTCTCTCCTTAATTCGTGTCTCAATTTCTCCCCATGAATGGCTGATAAGAAAGCTGGATAGTAATACACCTGACCAGCAGTGTACTTTGCCAGAGTTCCTAAACAGAAGGTAATAATAATAAATACCTAATTTGCTTCATGTATAAGATCATTAGTATGCAAGACTATATGCTTAGAAGAGCACAAATGCTAAGAGATTAATTGCTTAGAAGAGCCCAAATGCTGAAAAGCATATCAAACGAAATTACATTGGGGCACGGGGATGCATTATTTACAGATATAACTACTACAATCAACCCGTAACTTGGGAATTCTTTTTGAGCTTTTACTGATTTACAAACGATTTATTGCCAAATAGATCCATGAGTTAGAGTATCAGTTGATATTCCACACATCTTTAATCACAGCACCATCAGGGGAAAATATGGAAATCATTCAATTAAGTTTCTTCAACAGTTGAATTGAAGTATGAACTAATTATGTTGCCAATAGATCCATGAGTTAGAGTATCAGTTAACTCTTAATGAGACCCTAAAGTCATCCTGTCAAGTAATAATGCAGACAACTAACATTAAAAGGTCACAACACTTCAAAAGCATTTTAAAAACATGGATCACATCAGAGTTCAATATAGTTAAAGCTCATAAAATTGTAACATCGAGTCATCATAAAACAATGCCACAACTAAAGAATTGTTAGATAAATCAATCAGATATCTTCTAAATTCTAATCCAGAGTGACAGGTTTAGTACTAGAGTGGCATACTGAAGTAAGTAGAAATTTAAAAAAACAAAAATTAAAATACCTAAGGAGGCTATGTCAGTGTACTTATCACTGAATGCATACACATTTACGGAGATTTGATACTTAGAAAACTCGGCAGCCATTTGCTTATAAAATGGATCTTCAGGCAGTCTCAGTCCATGTTCTTTATCAGTCCCATAAACACGAGAATCATCTCCGCGTAACTTCAAGCGACCGACACCAAGAGATGGAAGTGTGTTTTGGAAAATTAACAATTTCCCTCCAAGTTGACTCTGCACAGAGGCATGGAAAGATCATAACAGAGTAATGCATAAGAAAATGAAATTGTCAAACACACAAGAAAAAAGGTATTCCAAAGTCAACAAATTCCAGGTAGATAGTGTCCCCTTAAGCTTGGATAGCCATAGCCATAGGTCCCCCACTCCACCCCCCAAATTCTGCAAAGAGTGTAACTTGCTTCTCTTCTCTATGATTATCTAATTTATTCAGTGAATTTGTCATATGTAAGTGTGTCCAGAAAAGCTCTGTGGCCACATTTGGAACTTGTTATTCGAAAAGGAGTTGAATCTTAGAATATGCAAAGTTTGGGTACGCAGCACTTGGTAGTTTTAACAAAAGTAAAATTGTTTATTAACAGAACTGGATCAGAGTTGGGGACAACCTTCACTATAAAAAATGTCTTCCGACCAGTATCAACGTGATACAAGTACATAGATCAAGAATGTATGATGGAAATGCATCTCCACTCTATGCTCCAGGCATTCTAGAGATTGGTCTCCCCACCCAGAATTACCCCTCACTCTTCCTACCCTCCTATTATTTATACTGTTTTGATCCTCCTCTCTAACTAATTGTCAAGCTAACTAACTACTTCAGCTAGCTAACTACAATTGTCTATTCCTAACAGACAGTTACTAAGTAGGTGATTTAAATGCTACCAATTATCAAGCGTTTCTATACTCTATTAAAATACAACATACACAAATGATATTACTTGTATTGAAAAAACTGAGGCAGACTTCCCATAATTTGCAAAAAAAAAACAAATATGACAATTCTATATGTCAGGGCCTTTTAATTCCGAATATCGGGTCTGTCATTCCCTCCTAATAAGATAAAGAATTCCCTATCACAATCCAAAAGAAATGTGAAATAACTAGTACAGGTACAGGACAGGATGGCTAGTACAGGTAATAAGGATTGATCATACAATTCCTAACACAACTTTTTATTGATTTTAAATCTGGAAGCAACATATCTGCATTAATATTATTTAATAAAATAATAAAGCACATGCCAATATCTTACTCCAGTTATTGTTGAAGTTTTGCCTTTCAATAGAATTAGGTTTGCATTTTGCAACACTCAATATCCCATGTAGACCTTGAAAACTAATCTATATAACTATATGTAACTCTGATTCAATTTATGTCAAAGGTATCAAGTTCACTACTAAGGGGGGAAACTAGCAGAGGAAGTTATGATTAAAAAAAGCACTATAGAAGGTAATTATGATTAAAAAAAATACCATAACCATAAAAGCAGCCTTAAGAGCAGGACCGAAAGCTGATTCCAGATTAACATTATCTTGAAACATAGTTGGCAAACTATCTAGGAAGGCTTCCACCACATCTCTTGATTCAGATAAGTTAACAAGAAGATCATCAGGTAGTGGAATAAATATGTCGTCCAGATCTGAGACTACCAACATCTGTGGTTGAGTCAAGCTTGACTGCAAAAGCATGATACACAAATTGTTAAGTACAAATCATGGCCAAAATAAGAGGGAAACAGACACATTGCCAGTGGTAATGCACTATTGCTTGTAGTACTACAAAGTACAAACCTTCATGTTATAAAAATGTACAGTGCTGTCAAAAGTTGCAAACCCTATTTGTGTTCGTGGAGAGCCAGGAAGTTCATCTAAGCAGGACTTGATTGTCTGGGCCGCAATCTGGATACAGAACAATAACATTAGAAATTATGCAACTTGTGCCTAAGACCTCCAAAATAGTTGTGACAAATAAGTTATTGTGTAACCCCAAATGAAAAATGCATTCATAACCCAAAGTTGGCCACAAAAATGTTTACAAATAAATAAATGTTACTTCTGGCAAATTTCGTTTTTGAATTTTGATCGTTTGGTATATTGGGACAAATTTGTCCGTGCAATACCTATGCACAACTCATTCCAGGAAAATTACTTTTACTAAATAGTCCCCAATATAACTTGTATTGTAAAGTTATTCAACAAAAATTACACAAACATGCTCAAAAAGCATAATATGCGATGCAACCCTCAAATGCACATAAGAAATAAGCTCCACCAATTATTGTGAGTTCCAGCCATGATTTTTTTACTCAAAGAAGGGGGGTATTTCGAATAATTAAAATCATCTAAAAGATATGTATAAAAGCTCGGTGAAAATAAAAACCATATTAATAAGCTTTTTAGTACACGGACCACTTTCTTTCTAAATGAACTAGTCTGAGACAAAAAAACTCACATTACTCTTGTTTATGGCCATTTATCAAACATGTATCTAGAAGGGTTCTGAGTCTTTAATTCCCAAAAAATAAGGTCATACATTGCACAACAGAAAAAATTATTCATTTATCTTTCATGAAAAAACGGGAGAACTCTAATGGCTAAGATTCAGTGTGCAATACAAGCTATACATTGAGCCAGAAGTGAAGCACTTACCTCAATCATGCCACTTCTAACTGCAGATATGGAAACATCGATGAGGAAGAAATATACTGGGGGCATAGGAGGCCGCACCATGTACTCAGCAGGGGCAACAAATTCTACAGTACCCTTTGTAAGCTCAGGTCGTTGGTTCAAATCGACTCTTTTTCCAGTGGCATCTAATTGTGCATAATATTCACTGGGAACTGCATGTAAAATAAAACTCAATAGATTAATATCTAAACAAAGATAGAATTCAACCAATTATAATATGCATGATATATCTGACACAAAAAAGTAGCTTTCACCATAAGTTCTTTATTATGCATGCAGGTTACAAGTCTGGTTTCACATCAAAGTAGAGCAATGATCCACTTATCATGACAGTAATAAATGTACAGCACAACTGACATGAATATAATCAGAAGTCGGAGAGCAAGTTTAGCTCTCATATGACACTGCACCATAATCCACATTATATAAGTAAAGAAACCAAGTTTCTGCATTCTCTTATCAAGTGCCCTTTGGGCATATCCAATAGAATGCAATGATACAGTAAGTTATTGAACTTTTAGAGCCTCAAAGAAAATCTTGTCTAGTTACTAAATATGCAGGCCTGAAGTAATTGAGACATGATTACTATCATTTTCTTCCTTAATGACTTATCAGTTATAAAGCAAAAAACAGAGCTATGGGAGTAAAAAGAGTACCATCATTAAGCAAGGTGCATACATTGCACCGGAACTTTCTTCCAGCTTCTGTAAATGTCACATACGGATTCACGTATGTGCGACATCTTCTACAGCGTACAACACTAGCTGGAGCAAAACTAATTATAGGCACCTCTTCCTGAAAACAAAGAACAGTGAACAAAGGAAAATAACATGACCAGTACATTACTGCTCATCAAAAAGGTAAAAAGAGGTGCTAACCCCATCTGGAGATTCAGCGAGTGGACATACAACTGCTCCAAGTGGCAGATGCCACCTTGAAGCTAAGGACTGAGAGCTAGGAATTGCACTGGTTGTGAATCGTAGATATCTGGGACGGCAGTTCATGGGATAAATCTCAGCCAAATGCTTCGGCTCCACATCACCATCCAACGGCCTTGGAAGTTCTTTAGCATCAAATAATGGATCCATTGTTCCAGGACGAGTTTGCATTGTGAGTGAACTGAAGTCTTCTGTCAAACCCTGAATGGCACCAGTAGGGGGTACAGACCCTGGTTGCTGTGTTGGATTGACGCCAAATGGAGTAGCCACTGGAAGTGATGAAGCATAGCCTCCTAGATGAGGTGAAAAAGGGGATGATGCTGCAGGCGGTGCAGGTCCATAATTTCCTTGATTCGCATGAATAGAGGACTGCATAGGTGGAGCTTGTATCTCAGCACCAGGCTGCATACGGGCATAACCAGGAAAAGATGGTTGAAATTGAGGAGGAGGAACATTTGATCCTATAACTGGAGACCCCATTTGAACATAAGGCATCTGTGGCTGAGGTGGAAGAGATGATGGAAAGTAGGGTGCTTGACTTCCAGGTTGTTGAATTGATGGTTGTACCAAGGGAGGAGGCCGTGTGAGAGGTTGACCTGTCGAGGAAAAGGGTGGTGCTGAAAAATGTTGGAAAGATCCAGCAGCTGGCGCTGGAGGGATATTGGATGATGGAGGAGGAGGAGGAGGAGGCACGGTTGGGTCATTGAACCTGCCTGGTGGTGTAGGTCTAAAACTTGGTGCCCCTGGTCTAACAGCAGGTCCAGACGATGCAAACGGCGTGGGGGTTTGGGGAGGAGCAGGAGGAGTAGGTCGAAAAGAAGGAGGCTCTGATCCAGCCACAGGACCCATTGATGAAAAAGGTGTCATAGTCTGTCCAGCAGCAAAAGGTGAGGAAGCAGGTCTTGCAGGGAAGTTTGGACGACCTGGATTTTCAGTCCCCATAGATAGATTACAGAACAACCAAAATCACTCTGCTTTTATTTGATCAAAACCTTTGTTCCATCACCAAGCCTGTTAAAAAACAAAAACAAAACAAAAATTGATATATGCAATGATTGATACATATAAGCAACGAAATGCATTAAAATTCAGAGCTCAAAACAAAGTATCAATCAACCTAATTATCACAACTCAAATGAATCAAAAACACTTTTGATCACTTTTCTACACTCAATTAACCTTAGATAACTAATCCTACACAAGTTATCATTGGTAAACAATACAATACATTGAAAATAGCATGTGTAATGTAATAAGAATCATAATAAAGTAGATAATTGGTTTAACTGGGACCAGATTAATTCATATGCAAACAGAATTATTAGGGTTGTGATAAAAAAATTAGTATCAATTTACACAGACACACACACAAAATGTAGAATTGTTGGAGTTTTATCAACTGTGACAGATCGAGAAAAAAAAAAGAAGGCATAAGAAATTGAAATTGAAAATGAAATCAACATTGAGAGCGAGACTCACCGAATTCGGATCGGAGGTTGGGCGATAGGACCTATGCTCGAGAAGAGAAACAACACGCTCCCAGACTCACAGAGAGGATGGAAGGTGCTGGAAATTGATTTGCGATCAAGTAACCGTGGAGAGTGGTGATTCCGGCAGCGTTAACGGCGGTTTGTGGCGTGGGTTATACACGACGAAAATGTAAATTCGATTAACCGGCGACCTAGATATGATAGTTAGATCTCTCTGTTCTCTTCTATTCTACCCGACACTAGTAAATAAATTCTTTCGATTCAATTCAGTCGCAAAACAAACCAAAAAGAAGTTTTTTTTAGAACAACCAAAATGAAGTTTTTTTTTTACATAAAAATAACTTTATTATTCTAAAATAAAAACAGGTCAGCATATATATATAAAATTTGTAGAAGCTAGTGAAGATTAAATTAATATTTTAATTTTAACTATAAATAGTTGATGGTTAAGAATAATGTGAGAATTACGGTTTTTAAAAGGTAAAAAAATTTATTGATTTTATATTATTATGTAGGAGTGTACAAGACGGTCTCTTGCTCGGTAAGCAATGTGATGGGTATGACTCGATTCTAGAAAATTAAGGACAATAAAATAAAGACAAGACAAGGGTTATTCGTCTCGATCCAAATTACTTCAAGACAAATCATTATTTTTTGTTATTATTTTATGTTATTATTAATCTACTCTCTCTACAAAAATTACTAATCGGATCACAAACTTAGTCATTTATAGTTTGTAAAACAATATTATGAGTTACTACTTTTAAATAAATTGACAAGTGAGTAACTATATGTGACTTATTATAAATTTTTTTTTTTTATGTTTAATTGTTTTTTTTTTTAAAGAAAGTTTAAGGATTACTATTTGGCGTCTCCTCTTGAGACCAACTCGATCTCGTCTTGGGACCAACTCAGTCTCATATTTATTTCGTTTTGTCTTTAATGAACTCGCAACTCATCGGATTTGATTGAGTTAAAGGACGGGTTATGGTCTAAAATTTATCCGATCAAATATTGGGATCGAGTAAGGGACGCATCAAACTCGATATAACATGTATTTTGTAAACCCCTACTATCATGTTTGTTTCTATTTCTGCTCATGTTAAGGATAGAAAATTTAATTAGAAAACAAGTTATGATAGTGTCATGGATTAACTTGTCACGTCAATGTTGTTTCACCAAAAACATATAAGATGAGATAGTTTATTCTTATATTGTTTCTTATTATTATAAGTCAATTTATATGTATCGTTTAAATTTTTGAATGATTTTTTTTACATAAAATTTAACATTATAAAAGTTTTATTATAAAAATTTAGAATTTTAACAATAAATTAATTAAATATTTTAACAATATATACAATATCCTAAATATAATTGCAAAAAATTATTTAAAAATTAAAATAATAATTGTAAGTTGACTTATAAGTAGAGAGACAAATCAAGACGTAATTGTTTTGACTACTACAAACTAAAGAAATTTTTTATGAAGACTACAAAACAAGAGATTAAAATTTTACGCAGATTAAAAATTTATTTAACTCTTATATATTTATTTATTTATGTTAGGTTAAATTAGTGTGCAAACCGCATTTATGTATTCATATGTCCACTTACATAAAATATAAATAAAGATTTCGAAATTACAAGAAGGTGATGAATTTAACACCTCTCACTAACAAAAACAGAAACTCACTAGCCAGTAGCATTTGACATTTAAAAAATTTACAATATATATTTGGTTCCTACACCACTATGGTGCATATTGGTTGTTTTTCACCTAATAGTGTAAAAAGATTTTTTTTTTTTTAATTTTCTCAATAGATGTATATTTTTTGAAGTTATAGTATTTTGGTTAAATAAAAGTTTAGAAGAAAAAAAAAAGTATTTTGGTTAAAGAAAAGTTTAGAAAACAAAAAAGGAAAAAAAAAATCAAAATTATGATTAAAGAAAAAACATGGTCCCGGCGGGGCTCGAACCCGCGACCTTCGGCTCATAAGACCAACGCTCTAACCAACTGAGCTACGGGACCATTTTATGATTATTTTCTCTTCATATACTATTTATAGATTCAAACTTAATAATTCAATACAAAAGGCCAATTTTCATATAAATTTGAGCATTTTAACACACTATGTATTACTTGTATAAAAAACTTACTATTTAGTAAATAAATATTTTAGTTTGTGTATGAATCATGCAGTATTATGTATGCATACTATGAATTTAAATTTTATTTGAAAATATTTATGTAAAAATTATATCTTAAAGCAAATGAATAATCCCTTAAAAAAAAGACAAATGGAAAATAAAAATAATATACATAAATTCTTGTCTGTGCCTATATTATGATCGGCCTTGAGATTTTAAGTATAGTGTACAAATTATAAATTAAGTGTCCTATTTTTTTTATAAATCATCTATGTATTTATTGATTATCAAATGTAGATAATATAGAAAATGTGCAAAAGAAAACTAATCATTTATTTTTAACACACTTTAAAATGAAATAAAATATTATTACAGAAAACTTAAAGATTGCATAAGCATTGAAAAATTCATATTATCCAAAATCACAATAAAATTATAGTAAAATTAGTTATATATGTATCAATCAATTTAAATCCGTAATAATAACATCCAACAACATGATTTTGCTAAAGATTCAACTTCCTTTTTAATTTTTTTTTTTTT